>VWZL01004597.1:46850-142730 GCA_013396915.1 Stercorarius parasiticus
TTCTTTTTCTTCTTCTTCTTCTTTTTCTTCTTCTTCTTTTTCTTCTTCTTTTTCTTCTTCTTCTTTTTCTTTTTCTTCTTCTTTTTCTTCTTTTTCTTCTTCTTCTTCTTCTTCTTTTTCTTTTTCTTCTTTTTCTTTTTCTTCTTTTTCTTCTTTTTCTGTTTTAAGAAGCAAAACAGCAAATTAAGGGGGGAATGATCAGGGCAAACAAAAGGAAAAAGAAAGAAGACACTGTAATGGGTGGAAAAGAAGAAAAACATGAATAGATTTCTGTTCCTTTTTTTTTAGTTAGTTATAAAAACAGATAAAAATTTCCTTGTCAAGGCTGCATGATGAGAAATATTTTGAAAATTTCCAGGAAAAAATATAGTACTCCCAAAACAATGATTTCGCAGATCAACGCGCTGATGTCCTTGCCCTGCCAACAACAGTTTGCAGGGTTGATGTTGCCAGTAGAAGGGAAAGATAATCAGGGCAGTAGAAATGAGATTAATCATGTTTTAATAATTCTTCTTTATTCCAATGATTTTTTCCCTCTGCTGCCTCAAAACATGACAGGCGTTGGCTGACGTGGCCCTGACGGGCTGACTCACAGATACAGAAATGCCCTTCCTGCTGACATACTGCTTTTCCTTTATAAAAGTTGGTTAATCGTGCTCCTCTGCAATGCAAAGTTATTGCAAGACATTACCAGCTGTCCGCAGCGATAACAGGAGGGAGACCTTTCCCTTTACTTGAGTCTGACTCATCTGAAATGTCATCGTCACCCTTTGGCCAGAGCAATGCTGATAGCGGGTATTTTGAATAGTTCTCTTGACCTGCGGTTATGGGGGTATGTGTCACGGATTTTCTTCGCTTGTTTGCTGGATTTTGGAAATGAGGTTCCTAATGTCAGAATGCTGACAATTATACACAATTTAATATAATATAACGTAAAGTGATGTGGTATAATATAATATAATGGATAGGATAGGATAGGATAGGACAGGACAGGACAGGACAGAACAATATCATATTAAATTGTTATGTCGAGATTAAAATAAAAATTAAAAGCAGGCCATTAAGTAGCATATAGGTGTTCTCCCACCTACGCATGGTCTGTGTGCCATCGCACTTGGGAGGAGTAAAACTGCACAGGGTTCCCTTCTCCTAGATTTGTGTGATCTGCTTGGGGCTTTGGTGTCCAGTGGCTGCGTATGAGTTGTGTTCCTTCAGGTCTGAGACAGGAAGCCCTTGCAGAAACGGCAAATTTCCCTGCACTGGATCAGATGTAAGGAGAAAAATATCTCAAGGCCAGGAAGCGCCAGACAAATAAATACACACAAAAAATCAGACCCACTGCCCATCCAGGCACTCAGGCAAGATAGGGACCTATAA
Source organism: Stercorarius parasiticus (assembly GCA_013396915.1). NCBI lineage: Eukaryota > Metazoa > Chordata > Aves > Charadriiformes > Stercorariidae > Stercorarius > Stercorarius parasiticus. The sequence goes on from VWZL01004597.1 coordinate 48,228, forward strand.
GGGGGTGTCGGTGCACAGCCACTCTGAGGACGCTTAGTTGGCTGCATGTTAATTAAAAGCACTACTTAGGGCGGTTTTGCCTGTAGGGAGTTTTGTTTGCAATGGCTTTGGAGGAGGCAGGGCTCGGGAGGTCACACCAGGTGGTGAGTGAGTCTTCATTCTTGTTAAAACTAGGAAAATAAGTTTTCTCTGTGCCCGCACATCTCCATGGTCTGTTATAGCCACAGTTTTCGATCTGCGTGCAGAAAATACAATTTGAGAGTAGCAGGAGGGTTGAGTTAGGTCCTGCAAGCACGCCTGGTACTGGTTTTTCCTCTGGCTCATAATTTCATGTTAGTTCTTGGACTACAACCAGGGAAAGCAGCCAGTGCCATTTCCCACTGGGATTAAACCCTCCCGAGGCTGGGTGTTTGCGATATCTGGCATGGCAAGTGTGTGACTTCTCCTCCTACCGTCACCTTCACCTGGTGACCTGCCTTTACACCCTGTCCTGCCCCTGTGCCCCTGCCCCAAGCCAGCAGAGATGAATAAATTGGTATTTTCTGTAAGCGATGGCTCACGTGTAGCCCAGTTTTCAGGGGCTGGAGAGGCTTTTGAATTCCTCTGTGCTCAGCTAGACAAACCTTCTCAAGGACCCTGGCAGGGAAAATATTGGAAGCTTTGCTTATTGAGCCTTGCAACATCTCCAAGACATGCACATGCCTAGCAGCTTGAGACACCTGAGGCTGGCTTTTCCTTTAGGAAAGCTGAAGGATCTTCCCTCTGCCGCAGGTTGACTCTTTTCTTCTGTCATGTTGTCACTGGCACTGCTCAAATGTTCTCGGCAAGCTGGGAGATTCGCTTAGCAGCCTTGAAAGGGCTCGGGAGAGCCAAATGCCAAGAAATATTTAAAAGATAAAAATAATGAAAAGAGGAAATGAGCAGACATTTAAAGCATTTGTTTTTGCAGTCGCTGACTCTTTGTGGGATTTGAAGGAAGGAGCATGGTATTTTGTAGCTTATATTTTAGCATTAGTCAGTACATTTTCCCTAAATTCTTCTGTGGAGGCTGTATCCTTGCAGCACCTTCCCCAGAAATGGGGAAAAATTATATTCTGGACAATGTCTGAATTACTACTTTGTGCTCCTTCACTTTGGTTTATCAGGTTAGATGTAAGGCTCTTGCAGGGGGAACTCCATCCAACGCGCCACCTCAGCAGGGCAAAATAAAAGATTAGAGGTAACAGCAGGCTGGTGGTCTCTCGCCATATGCCGTCTGGGAGCAATATTCCTGCTAAAATATAGCCATCGTCCCACCCTTGGGCAGTTCTTTGGCAGGGACACACGCACCCCCCTCGCTCCCTGCACAGACTCTGCTGGCAAATTTTGCATGGCTGGTGCCTTATCCCCACAGGCGCTTCCCAGGGCAGGCAGAGCAACGCTGGGAATGCTCTTTGTAATTTGATGCATGAAGGCACCAAACATCCATCATGAGATGCGATGTCCTATTTTTTTTTAGGGTTTTCTTGTTTTTAAACACTACTTAAGGCAAATGTCAATGGCTGATAAAACACCACTTGAATGGTGCTGCAGACATGGGTGATACGAGTGTTCTGGGCTCCCCAGTTCAAGAAGGACAGGGAACTGCTGGAGAGGGTACACCAAAGGGATACAAAGATAATTAGGGGACTGGAACATCTCTCTTATGAAGAAAGGCTGAGGGATTTGGGTCTCTTCAGTCTGGAAAAAAAATGGCTGACAGTAGATCTTATCAATGCTTATAAACACTTAAAGGGTGGGTGTCAGGAGGATGGGGCCAGGCTCTTTTCAGTGGTGCCCAGCGACAGGACAAGGGGTAACAGGCACAAACTTGAGCATAGGAAGTTCCACCTAAACATGAGGAGGAACTTCTTTACCCTGAGGGTGGCAGAGCACAGGCTGCCCAGAGAGGTGGTGGAGTCTCCGTCTCTGGGGACATTCCAAACCCGCCTGGACGCGTTCCTGTGCAACCTGCTCTAGGTGACCCTGCTCTGGCAGGGGGGTTGGACTAGATGATCTCCAGAGGTCCCTTCCAACCCCTACCATTCTGTGATTCTGTGATTCTGTGAGTGGGTTTTTGTGTCATTGAGGTTTTTCCCCCATCTTTGTGACTTAAGGACAGCCTTTGTTTGGTTATGCACGTGGTGGAGGCAGCTCTAGCTACCAACAATCTTGCAGTTTGAATTCATCGAGTGACTTCTGTGCCCAGTTGCTGACCAGAGGCAGAAAAACAGATCTCTGCCTTCACACAGAGCTACGCTGAAATCAGGAGGACTGCTTGTGGGTTTAGGACCTTGCCTGTGGCCTTAGGATCCAACCGACGTCATCCCAGTGCCCCACCCCATGGCCTTGGTAGACATGGAGTGAATGGCTCTCACTCAGGACAGCAGAGCGTGTGAAAGGCTGAGACCTCACTGACTTCACTACATGTGGGATGAGCACTGATAGAGGATTTGTTAGCACTGTTCACCACTGTAAAAAATGCAAGGATTATGTGGACCAAATCAACAGGTTTTGATATCGTATATATTTATTAAAAAACACTGAAAACACATTCTGTTTAGATTTTATTAGTGTTTCATCAGAAAAGCAACATACAGTGTTATTCAACATGTGGCATAACCCTATTTTTTTAGTCAAAGGCAACTGCAAGGATGTGGTATTGTGCCATTGCCACGCAGGTGACAAAGTAAAATTCAGTCCTGACATCCCATTTCTACAAAGGTTGAGGTGTGTCTTAATTCTGGACTGTAAAAATATGCTTACTTCATTACAAACCAGTTGACATGTACAAAGCATTTCAGACATGTTGGCTAGCCTGTCCTGCCATGGTGACGGCAGGACAGTTATAGGTCTTGCTTGTAACTGCACCTCATTTATACAGAAGGAACAGGGAGCAGAGGTAGCTGCCCCAGGCACAGAGGCAAAACCCCCTCAGGCCAGGATGAACATCCCGTCTCCTCTGACTGTAAGACGGGGTACCAAACTATCTGGTCCTGTTCCTATTTTCCTTAGCCCACAGGATTCACCGGGCCCTGGATAACTCCCTAACGAGGACACGGATCAAAACATTCCTACTGGGTTCATGGCAGGATGAAAGGGAGACATGAGATTATCCAGGTGTAATTGTACCGGGGTAAAGGATGCTACATCAGGAAATACTCCATCAGAGAGAACCCAAACTAAACCTAAGCACAAATTAGTGTCTTCCCTAGGCTGGACCCACAACCATGCTCCATTGGTAATACAGTACGCATGCCAGAATACACAAAGGTCGTAACAGAAATCAGGATTATAGGTTTTACTGAGGAATTTCTGGAATAAATAACACCTCTCAGATTTGCACCGGCTCTGAGCCCATACCTGTGCTTCCTTTTCCCTTTTTCATAGTGGAATAAGTATCGTATACAACAATTAATTGGTATCTTAAATGAAAAATAAGGTAGAAACACTCCTGAGACTGTTAAAATCTGGAAAATTCCTCAGCTTTCAGTAAAGCAAACCAAGTAGTCCCTGCAATGTGAGGCACGTCACTGTGACTGCCTTTTCCCCATACAGACCCTGAGTTGGCATAGCCAGACAGCGCAGGCATAATTTTATGTATGTATGTTGTCCCACTGATTTTGGTAGGATTATTCATTTGCTTAATTTATTCATGTATTCAAAATGCTTTGCTGGCTTGTCATAACACAGACAGGGTATGAATTTTCTGTGGGACTTCCAAGAATGCCGCTGCTGCATTCACTGCTTCTCCCAGCCACCGTGCGGAGAAAAGGAAGCATGGACAGAACATTAAAAACATTTCTATCAGCTACATTTTCCTGTGTTGGTTTTTTTTTAAGTTTACAATGGAGAAATGAAGACAAAAAAAACAGCAGGAAAGGGTTTTCCTCCACACATGGAAGAACAGGATGCAGGTCGCTGCCTACAGTAAACACCTTTGTGTTCAGTTCCCATTTGTGTAGCAATTAATCCTCAAGTATACAATAAAGCCAGCAGAAACTTCAGGAAACTCATGTACCCTTCAAATCACACGCCTCTTCTTTTCTAGCACTTTTTTGCCTTGTAGAGCATGGGTAAATAATGAAGCTAGTACTGCTTGATGGGAAGCAGGAATGGCCCCTGTGCCCCTTAGTTTTCTGGGGAGGATTCACACTGAAACAGCTCCAAGAGGTTTCATTGTCAGGAGTGCCTGAGTATAAACAGCTCTCTGAAGTTAGATACCTGAGGAAGACTGGGGAACATCTTTGCCCTGAGAAAGCATTTGCTTTGAAGCGGGGTTAAAAGTTTTATATATAATAATTAGCAAATATACAACATCCAGTGTATTCTTTACAAGGGCAGGAATGGAAAAGGCACTCAGCCTGGGCCTCAAACAATCATGAAGGGGTCCTACCCAAAAAATACGATCCAACAGGAAAAGTCCGGTCTCTCATCCGGCTGCATTTGAAGGAGAGCATTGTTTTCTGTATTTTACAAGTGTTTTTAAACTGAATACACTGGAAACAGGTAGGTGGTTCTTCTAAACATAGTTTTTCATACCTTTTTACCACATAGACTCTGCCTTGGCCCCTTGTCTACAAGTTGAACAGCTTTCCCTGTGCTGTGCACCTCCTGCACTCAGGGGGCAGATTAAGGTCTCACCCTTACGCGCTGGGGGAAGCACTGCTGCAAACCCGGTAGCATCATGCAGGCTCCCACATGGGTCTGGGGAGCTGCAGGGATGATCCACTAACCTTACGGCATCTGCTTCCCTGGAGACGCTCTCTGCTGCTATAATTTTAAAAAGGTTTATTCAGTTACCTCTGATGTAACATCTTTTTTTAAAAAAAAAAAAACAAACAAAACCCTGCTTGTGGCTGTAGAGACTAGTTCTTGCCCTGGTGAAACAAAGAATTTCAAAGCCATTTTAATGAGACCAAGACGAAAACAAAGGTTGAATGCAGGCTGTCCGCTGCCAGGCAGGCAAGGGGGAGACTAGCATTACTTTTGGGATGGCAAAGGACTGGGGGAGCTGTGGGGACAGGACATGGAAGCTGCTGCTTTTGCATGTCAGCATTTCAAATTTAGGTAGGGGAGAAGAAATGAAAAATGAAATTAACTGTTTTCCTTTAGGAAGACAAATCAATATTTATAATTTGCTATTTTTAAGCATGGTGAGGTTCTGCAGAGCTGAGGAGCAGCCCCGGCAAGGCAACTTCAACCCCATTCAGTCCCGACTCCCAACTAACATGGAGTTTAACCCTTCCCTCGGAGGAGCGGTGGCTGGTTTGTATACCTCAGGACTGATTTTGGCTGCCTTCCCACCCAGTGCTGAGACTTACCTTTCGGGGGGAGGAACCCCAGGACAGACTCTCAGACATGTAAAACCATTTTAAAACAGATAGCATCCCCTCCTCCCCTTTTGTTTTTTCTTTTTAATTTGCAAAAGTGGTCTCTGTTACTCGCGGCTCTGTGTCCCCTCACGCTGCCCCGGGTGCTGTTACCTGCGCTCGCCGCCCGCCCCACGGCTCTCTGGCTGCTCGGGCACCCAGCAGTAGTTGTCCGCCGCGCTTTTGGCCGGCCGCTTCTCCTGCTTGGCTGCCCTCTTCCTGCAGGCCAGCAGAGCCAGGGCGAAGGCCAGCAGCAGCAAGATGGCTACCAGGCTACCCAAGATGTAGTAGAGGAGCAGCCTGGGGCCGTCGGCACTATGCTCAGGGCCGGGCACCGGCCCTACTGCTGTGGGGGCCGGAGGTGTTGTCCCGATGGGGATGCCCAAGGTCTGGGGGATGCCTGCAGTCCATGGGGCACCCGTGGTCTGGAGGATGCCCGTGGTCTGCAGGGCGCCTGTCGTTCGTGGGATGGCTGTAGTCTGCGGAGTGCTGTTTGGGACCACTGCAGGCTCCTCTCCAGCGGTGGGTGCAGCACGGCAGCCATGTCCATCCTCCTCGAGGAGGAAGCCGGGTGGGCAGACGCACTCAAAGCCACCAGGCAGGTTGTGGCAGGGCCCAGGGCAGGGGTCCCGCAGGCACTCGTCCACGTCCAGGCAGGCATCGCTGCTGGGCTGGCGCTGGTAGCCGGGCCGGCAGGCGCAGTGGAAGGATCCAGGGACGTTGAGGCAGAGCTGAGGGCAGACACCAGGCTGGGCACACTCATCCTCATCATGGCAGTAGTGGCCACCAGGCCCCGTTGGCTGGTAGCCGGGCTGGCAGAGGCAGACGAAGCTGCCAGCCGTGTTGCGGCACTCGTGCTGGCAGGGCCCAGACAGGCACTCGTCCACGTCCAGGCAATGGCGGCCGTCGGGCGCCAGGGTGTAGCCAGCTTCGCAGCCACACTCGAAGCCTTCAGGCCGGGTCCGGCAGGTCCCCTGGCAGGGGTTGGGGTGGCAGGCATCCTCAGGCAGGCAGGAGGCCATGTCAGGGGCCAAGGCGTAGCCAGGATGGCAGGCGCAGTGCGGGGGCTCCCCGGGTGCCTCCAGGCAGCGGTGCTGGCAGCCTCCATTGCGGTGGGCGCAGGTGGTGGGGCAGAGGGGCCCGGGGGGGTGCCAGGCAAAGCCACCCCCCTCCAGTGGCCCCTTGCAGACGGCAAAGGCTGGGCCCTCGCCCCCCTCGCAGTCGGCCTCCGCCAGCGTGCCAAAGGGGGCTGCCGCCAGCCGGGGGCTGCGCACCCCAAAGGGGGTGTCGTAGGTGACCCGGCCAGGCCCGGCCAGCAGCAGGGGCCCACACATCCCCTGGAAGATGAACTTGCAGAGGAAGGCGGGCAGCGGGGCCCGGCAGGGGCGGGCAGCCCAGCCAGGGTTGCCGGAGGGCCCGGCCAGCTGCAGGCTGACGCAGCGGCTGCTGAGGCAGGTGACGGCGGGCTCAGACAGCCAGGCTGAGTAGTTGCCGGCCTCTTCACCAGCCGCCCAGGTGAAGCCCCTCAGTGGCTCCTGGGGCTGAACGCAGCGTCCCCGCGGCAGTGAGAGCCCGATCCAGGCTGGGCCTGGCCAGCCGGCTGCCGCCAGCAGCTCCTGCAGCTGCTGGGCCTCGGCAGGGCTGCGGGCCGGAGCCAGCTTGCCGCCGTTGTGGTGGCAGCGTTTCTGGGCGCTGCTCCAGCCCAAATGGGCCCGGTGCAGGGTGTAGCAGGCGGTGCCGGCGCAAACCACCTCATCCTCCTCTCCGCTGGACCCCCGCACCAGCAGCAGCAGCAGCAGCAGCAGCCGAGCGATGTCCATCCCGCCGGCTGGATGGACCAACGGACGGACTCGTCAGCTGCCGGCTCACATCCCCTCGTCCCGCTGAGCTGGCCCTGCACGCATCCTGTGCTCCTGGGTCTCCTATTTATCACCGGAGGCTACGGCTTCCTGTAGCGTGGTCTGGCTGGACGCTTGTTGTTGACGGCCCAGGCGCTCGCCTTGCTGGCTTCCCCTTCCCCCTGGCGCAGCTGTCTCCTCGCTCCCATCCTCAAGCTTTGGCGATGCTTTTCTGTGGGAGAAACTAGCCGGGTTCCTGCTTTTTTTTGTTGTTTTCAAGGGCTTGATCTACTCACTCACCCAGCAGATGATTTTTCTAATCCCTAATAGGGCCTAATAGTTTTCAAGCATGTATTGCTAAAAGGAGAGAAAAAAACCAAACCAAAACAGAACAAAAATAAAAAGCCGTGGGATCCCTTGCTATCAGCCTCTAAAAGAAACTGAATATTTGGCGCGGTGTCTCATGTACGCGCTACATTTCCAGTGCATTTTTCCCCGTCTTCGTGCACTTTAAATAGATGGACAAGCCCTGAAATAGGAGCTAGGTCGTGGGAAGGTCCAGGCTACGAGGATGGAGCCAAGCTTGGCTGGTCCCCGATGCCGTCCAGAGCAAACCCCTCGTGCCGGGGGATGCACTGGCCAGATGCTGCCCCAGCATAACGCAGGTGAGGGTTGAAGCTGCTTAATTAGTCACTAATCACTTGACCCTGATCTGGTGTAGTGCAGAGAACCAGCTGGGCTTGGCTGATGTCAGTGGCTATGCAGAAGGCCATTAAAGGGCAAAGGCATTAATATAGCACACTGTAACGTTTAAACAAACATTAATGTTGCAAAAGCCCCTAAAAGGGCTTGAAGCTACTTGTCTGCAACAGCATGTTAGGATCCAAAAGCATTTTAGCACTGTGATTGAAATTTATATAATTTTAAATATTTAAATATTTACTGGTGCAGAATTTGCTGTGCTTATCCTTGTTCAGACTGTAGATGCCAAGCAATGCAGTGACTTCTTTTCTGCCCCAGCACTACAGCAGGTGTGCTCACCTTTGGGTGCCGCTGCCATGCACATAACCGGCTGTGCACGTGTGCAAAGCAGTATTTTGCACATCTGAGCATCTCCAGGCATGTCCTGGTTTGGACCCATCTTTTTTAATTTTACTGTAGAGCCGTCCTTTTCAAGCAGATTCCTGCCCACAGAGCAGTGTCTGCAGAGAGGTCAGGATGGTGACAGTGTTAGAGAGGGCGAAAATTAATGGACTGCCCCAAAGAAGGGAGGACTGCAGGGTGGTGTCTCCAGACATGGTGCTCCTGGCACTTTACTCCTGCTGTTTGGAGACCCTTGGAGGAAGACGAGCAGGTAGAGTGGTTTGATTACACAGGTTTTAACACATGTCAAGTAACATGGGGCGGTTTTTTTGCACAGTCATCAAAATATGTGGTAGTGCAAGGCGGTGGGATAGCAAATGACCAAAAAGCTAATGAGTTCAAAAAACGCTCATCCTGGTTCCTTTGCTGATGGTCCACCCTCCCTTCTGCATCCCCAGGTTCTTCTCCTGGAGCTTCCCTCTTGCAGCAACTAATTCAGACTTTAACCCCTTGACCTGCAAGTCTGTATTATCTTTTCCTGCTTAGCAGGCATCCGTCATAACCATTAATTCAATGTTCATTCCAGTAGTCTTACTATTTGTTGATTTATCTGGTTTTTGTATGCTGATCAGCTCAGTAACGCAGTAGTGAGTGACAGCAATCCAACAGAGGAACCGAAACAAGAAACCGCTTTGTTCGCTTCCCTCCTTTATACCTTAAATAGAAAAGTTTCCAAAAATCCCAGTACTGAAGACTACAGATTTCTACTGTTCTTCCCAGACCTGTTTCTGTACAGCATTCCTGGAAGAGCCCTGGGTGCTGGGATGTCGTCTGGCCAGCAGGAGGGACTGGGGCTGGGTTTTGGGTCTCGGCATATATGAAGGTTGCAAAGACCTTTGATGCAAAGGAGGAGGGGGCAGGAGCTGGAGGCCCTTCACCAACCTCTTCTACACCGTACAGTTTGGCAAGCTACTGGATGATATTGGCTTCACTAAAAAAAAAGAGAGAAGCATCAACTGGGTGATGTGGAGGTGGCACTCCTATCAGAGCTAAGAATAAGATGCAGGGATCCAGAGCTAACGCTTCGAAACTGGAGCGTTTTGGGTCAGCAGCCACACCAAAAAACTGCGCTGGGAGTTAAAAAATACTTTGATGCCATCTCAAATTCGTTTTACTCAGAATTTCCTACTGGAAGAAATGGGGGGAATTTTCTTTTGACTTATACAAAATAAGAGAGCTCAACACAAAAGCATTTCCTTTCTGCTAAACAAGTACATGTCTTTTCTTTTATAAAAACACTGCTAGTGTTTTCTCTTTCCAGCTGAAGTGATCAGACAAGCTGCGTACTCAACCGACAATTTATTTCAGCAACCCAAATGAGCATCTTTTGTCCAACCAACCTCCATGGACAAAAAATGGCCAGTTCTAACTATAGCTCCTCCAGACATTTCCAAGCTGGGGGTATGGACAAAACTAAAAAGACTTCCATATGCAACTAGGAATTATTTTTAAGAGGTCATTCCATCAAAATAATTAATGAATTGCTGGTGATATTCTTCATTAGGATATGTATGAGGTCTAATCAGCTAGAAGTCAGGGCTCCTGTCCCAACGAAGAAAACTTCTTTTTCAAAGCTGTGGTGTTAGATCTTTTCCTTGAATTTGCAAGAATATAGATAACAACTTTTTCCAGTGGGTTGGTTGTTTTTTTTCCCCAATAAATGTTTGAATGTTCCTGCTAGAGCTGTTTACAGGCTGGTTACAATTTTATGGACAGGAAAACTCCCCCACCACCACTTTTTTAGTGAGATCTTCATCTGCGAAGCTTATGCTAATATTTTTACCCACAGTTTTGGCAAGAGAGTAGCTTTTGGTAACTTAAAAACACATCGTGTTTCTACTGTTTTTTATTAAATACACCATGCTTTTTAAATTCTCTTCTCAGTTGGGCTGATGTTCCCGTTTGAAAATCAACTAAAGTCCTGGTTCCTAAGTTAAAAGGGGTTTTGTTTCTCAACCCCCAAAGCTGAACACATCTATAAACCTCTGTTTCAGATAATAATCAAAACCAAATTATCTTCTGGAGTCCAGAAATCCTGCCAAATGGCATGCCGCACTTAAAAAAAATATAAAATTAAATTTAAAAAATTAAAAAATGAGCTTGCTGAAGGAACTGGTTAAAAAATGTTTCTCCGAGGCCAAAGAAGGAAACATGTACTGTCTGCTTGACATCAGCAATGCCTGTTTTTGCAAACCCCCAAGGCTGAGACAAGAGACAATGGGGCCGGGGAGGGGGGCGGGGGGGACAACCTGTGCCAGCAGCAGCCAGACTTCCTCTGGGGACGTCCTCAAGGACATTGAGTTGGGTCAGTGGTGTGCACTAAGCCACCCGCTCCCTGGGCGAGGAGCAGGGTCTGGCATCCCCCACGCAGGGGGCAGGCTCTTGGGATGGGGTAATATTTTTTGAACGTGAAATTTTGGGGAATTGGAACTGGGTTGGCTCCTGCTAATGCCAAACACAGGCACTGGAGAGGCTGCTGCGTGTTTGCATAAATGCACTTTAGTTTTGATGATTTACAGCAACACCTTATTGGATATTAAGATTTTTATCATCTGCTTTTAAAGCAAGAAAATCTTAATACTATCAGAGCTGGTTGGAACATTTTCCAGCTAAACATTTTTGAAGGATGATGCTTAGTGGCTGGTGTTGGAGTCCCTTGCTAAGAAGCAGGAATTAGCACGGCTGTAACGGAAACAAAATCCAAAGTACCAGGAACAGGATGTTGCTTTATTTAGTTTCCAGCTATCATCATTACTATCTTTATGGCAACAGTAGATGCACTTGCTTGCACATCTTGCAGTCAGGTAAAGAAGAATGCTGATTTTTGTTAAAGGACTCATAATTATGAAGCTGTGGCATGTCATTAGCTCACTCGCTCAGTAAATCAAAGCAACTATTTCTGATGTAGTTTTTGGATGCAGCTGGGTATGGGGAGGTGTTCCTCCTTCCCTGCTCTTGCTCTGCCAGGCTTGCCCTCCTGGCAGAGTCAGCAGAGCCCCGGGAGCTGTCTGAGACCAGCACCAGGAGGCACGAAGCCGGCTGCTTAATGCTTTAGCCAAGCTACCGGAGAGCCTGCGAGTTATTTAAAAATGCCTGGAAGGAAGTAGAAAAGCAAACAACATTGAATACAAGGTGGGGGGAGGGGGCGAGGGGAAAAAAACCCCACTGCCAAAACCCGGAGCATAATGGGACAGATGGAGAAAGGCTTTGCAAACAGCCACGAGGACCAAAGCCAGCTACAAGGAAACATCCATAGGAGGGGAGCACACCGGGCCTCACCTTTGGAGGGGGTCCCTTTGTGCCAGGTTGTTGTCTCGTCATCGTATTGTTCTTCTTAAGCTGCAGATGATGTTAGAATCCTGGTTTACTGTGTCACCCAGCCGCGGGCTGAGCTTATGCAGCCTGCATTTCAAGGGACAGTCACAATGGGACTTGGTGCCACAGTTTATTCATTAATGTAATACTTGTATTTGCAGGAAATATATACCCTCTTCAGTTATGTATTTTTATATATATACACATACATTATGATATTACACACACATATGCATACTTTATATACAGATTTATAAACCTTATTCTACATATTTTTATCAACAAGTATATTAGAATTCCCTTTGGGTTACAGTAAGTTGTGCTAAGTCAGACTGAGGAATATCACACTCCTAAAATCCTCCTAGGGTTTTTGCATGGGCCTTTACACTGAGAAAGAAAAATACTCCCTGTGAATAAATGCAACAAAGTCAACTTTATAAGAAAAGCAAATGAAAATATTTCACATTCTTTAGTGGTAATCGCTCAGAATCATTTTTGTAAGACCCCTTAGTGCTGTTAGTTTTTCTGAGTGGCTGTAACAAAGAAAGGACCTCAGCGTGGAAGGGAAGGATGTGTTTCCACCTCGCTTTTCAATTGTTAAAACAGCTGAGAAGCCTCGTGAAGCACTAACACAGCTTATGTTCCCCACTGGGATAGCAGAGGCACTGCAAAAAACCACCACTGATGGCAGAAGGAGGAGGCTGAGCAGCCAGCCAGGACCAGGCAGTGGATGGGACCATAGCCAGTGTTATTCTGGTTTATTCTGGAGCAGACGGACCGCAGAGCCCCAGAGAGGCGGTTACCCCCAGTGCCGAAGAACATCAGCTTTGGGCATCAGGTCCACAAAGCCATTTCTGCATTAGGCTATGCAAATCCCACTGTCACCAGGATCTGGGTGCTTTTGAACAGCAAGGGTTTTTTAAAATAAGACCTTATCAGCGGCTCACATGAAAGGCAGCCCCATGAAGAGAGCACTTCCCTCTCCCACGAGTCTCTCCATCTTTGCCCGCCCACCCAGTGGAGAAGAAACGGTGCCTTTTATCCCCAAAGGCTGGGGCTGAGCATCGTGCTGCGTGCCTGTGTTTATTTGTCCTGCCTTTCCCTCTGTGCTGCAGATGATGTTGCCTGTTCGAGGTGCTGAGGTGGGGATGCTCGAAACCTAAACAGGCACCAAACAGAAAGCGGTTTGGCAGGGTCTCAGCAAATGAGGACATGGGACCGGATCTCATGTTCTGCAAAGCTGGTGATTTTTTCACAGGCTCTGCTAGTTTTGAATGGAGCCTTTCATGAGCAAACGCATGGTGATAACTGGAGTTGGGAAGGGTTATTTGACAGTTGTGGGCCAGTGGCTGTGGCCGAGGAAAATGCAGCTCATGTGCCAGCCTGTGGTGCTGCTCTTCTGGGAAAAACTGCGCTTCCCTGAGATGTTTTTGCACCTTCAGAAACACCTTTTCCCCCTCCTCCTGAGGTAGGGAGTACCGAGAGCCAGCAGCAAGTTTGCTCTGATTTTCATCCCCTTCTGCAAAAATCCCTGCAGAAAGTAGCTATCTTTTCCAGAGCTAATGAAATATTGTTTAAAATTACATTTACTTCGAAAAGTTACTGTAATTTGGCAAGCTGTCTCTATTTCATGATAATGGAGGTAATCATTTGCTTATGTGTATGAAGGCAGCAGCAGGGAGCCTCTTTCACAGATGAGCATTGCCATGCAGGCACAAGAGAAAAGGCATCCCTGTCTGCACAGCACCCAGGTCTCCATCCTCACATTGCTGTGTGTCCTGCCTTCCAGAAAACTGCACAGAAACATAAATCCCATGCCCAAATAATGCTTGGACCTCCTGAGACTAATAAATAGTCTTATTTTATTGAGGTGTGGTCCTAGCAAACCTTTGACGATTCAGTCAAAAAAACCCCAACAAAACAAAACCACCAAAGTATTATTGATTTACCAAGTGAAGAGGATGTTTGAGTTCCGGCTAGGAGTGTGCTGATGGGCTGGGTGGGAGGACACCAAGACCTTACATCTCCCCTGCTGTAATGTGATTGCCGGGGTGCTCTCATGTGTTTCTTGATGGTTTTCTTTTCCTGGGGCTCACCTGGTTTTTAGGAACCAATCAATCAATCGATCAATTAGAATGATTGCTTAGGCAAGGTGTGCGTTCCATGAGCTACAGCTAAAGTGACTAATTTTATTTTTTCCTTTCCAAAGTAATGGGGTTTGTTGGTTTTCCCTTTGCTTATTTCATATAGGTGATACCTGCAAAGAGCGGCTGGGTCCTTCAGCAAGCAGCCCTAGCCTGGGTAGCACATCTTCCCAGGATAAGGATCATGGCAGGGCACAGGTCTCGCATACGGGAGGGCACAGGGATCACTCCAGGGACACAACTGAAGCCAAAGCGGAGTTAAGTCGAATGGATTTGTCCTCCTCCTGCTGTTGGCAGTTTTAGTGAGGAGAGCACCATGGTTTTTCTCCCTGGGAAGAGGAGTACAATAAGGGTGGGAGTGGGAGAATAATTAAAACACTTTTGGTGAGGACAAGATGAGAGGGAGAGGCAGCGCACATCCAAACTCATAGATTGTCGCCTTTTCACTCGTTTTTATTGCTTTCATATATTTCCCTGGGTATGAGTTTCCCACATAAATTGTGTGTCTGTCTTTATTGGCGACTGGGGAATGGCTCCGAAATATTATTTTTATGAAGTTTGTTCCCCAATTAAATGGGTGGTTTAAAGGGCGGATGGTCACCAGGGCTGGGCTTCTCATTGCCCTGTCCTTTCTCCTGCGATCCCAATGGCCATGGTAGAGCTATACATTTTTTCTGGGGAGCTGCTTATGCTATCAATCATATGCTAACTATCAAGCCTTAGGATCTCTACTTGCTTTTCCATTTAGAAAAGGCTTTGCTGCTGTTATTGTGTGCAGTGCAGCTGAACCAAGCAGTCCTGAGCTGGACTTGAGCTCTGCTGTGGCTGGTTTTGTACATACCCAGAGCAATGAAAAAATCCCTTGCTCGGAAGTATTTGTGATCTATACAAATTCTATCTGAACAGAAGGGCTAAATCGAGTGGGAGGCTTTCCATTTGCAGTCAGGAGGTGAAGCAACACGAGATGAAGTTCCTCACCCCTGTGCCACCTCAGGAGCCCTCCTCTGCTCCTGTGCCCTCCTGGACACGCGGGAGCTATGCGACCCTCCTTCAGCATGGTCACGGAAAGCATCTGCTCTGTCACTATAAAGATATATCAGCCATGTATATATATACCAGCTATAAAGATGCTGTTTCTGCAACAGCACCTTCTCCATCACTCTCTCCCTGCTGGGACTGTAAGGATGCAGAGCTGGGGGACGGCAGCCTGCACATGCACGCGCCATGGGGTCAGCACAGCAGGTTTTGGAAAGCACAGCATAGAAACCCTGCCTGCCTAAGCCACCCTGTAGGACTCACTTTTCTGCAGCAGACCTGGCCCCATGGTCCCTGTCCTGCTTGCGATGGCACTCATGCCTCCCTGAGTGGGTGATAACCTGCTCCCTCTGTCCTGGGTCAAGATTTAAATCGCAGCAAGGGAGATTTAAGTTAAATATTTGGAGAATTTTTTAACTAAAAATTCCTGGCCAGGAGGCAGATGAGGTGTCTTGCTGGGCCGCTCCTCAGGCATCCTCTCTCCATGCACTTCTGTGGACCTGCTGCACTGGGACTTGCGCTGTGTTCAAAGTTCAACCACGTGTCTGAGCATCTGCAGGACTAGAGCCTGGATGTGTCCCTCCAAAAGACTCAGCGACAGCCTCATCCTAAGCCTCAGCTGCAGCTCAGTGTGCTCACGGCTGGTGGGCAGAGGGGAAAGGGTATTCAACCCCCGGCTCAAAGTCATGGCCACAAAGCATTGTCTTTTAAAAAGGAGCAAAAGGCTGCTTTTGGATGTAAACTGTCTTCTGGGGGCTGTTCTGAAAGTCTTTTCAAAAATAATGTTTTCTGCATTCCAGCAGCTCTGATGTAGCTCCCCAGGAGCCTGGAAAACAAGATTAAAAATTTGATAGTTTGATTGACAAATGCTGGGTAAAATCCAATAGGGATAGGTCCAAAGTGTTATTGATCTGACCTGACGTTGAACCACAGCCCTGAAATTGGAAGATCCGTGGTGTCAAGTTATATTTCCTGTGCGCGCACTATTGGTTTTGAGGTCTCGCTGTACTCTGTTACCTGCCAGGATTTCTATAAGTGCACACGTGTTCCTATGTTGTGCATACCATAGGCAATAATTTACAATGAAATTGTGCACTTTTCCATTTTTATTGTAAAGGAGTTTCTACCTTGCCTCGCAGCCTTTTGTTCCTCTTCTGTGTGATTCCCTGAGCATTAGCTGAAGGGCTTATTACTCAATATTTAAAGACGGAACCGAGATGTCAGAGATGTGGTTACAGTCACACCTTCAGCCACCTGTGAAACCTGGGGCCATATCACCCCCTGGAAGAAGTGGACATGGTTAGGGCAGGTCGATGTAATTAATCTCTTTGGGCAGATGTCCTCTGCTTCTGATTCTCCTTCTAAATGTTCCCACTTGTTTATTTTCCAATTAAATTTAGCAGTGAGGGGGCAATCAGAAGAAAGGCATGAAAGCCCAGTGGCTTGGTTGGTATCACACGCTGCAGCGCAATGGAGCTGCGTTATCTCCATCTTCCCGGGCTCTGTGCTCCACAGATAAAGATTTTCTTTTACTTCCCATTTAGTGAACGGAACTATCACGGCCTACAATCTCCATCTTCCCCTTCCCTGACGTATCGCTGTTTGCCTTCTACACCACAACTCCCCAAGGGGACCGAGAACAATTGCTGTTATTGAGCATCCTCCTCCTCCTCCTCTCACCCGCAGCATTAGCCTGTGGCTGAGCCTTTGGGATGGCCCCTGCTTTAACGAGCCAGTAGAAGTGGGGGTGCAAAGCACATGGGATGGGGGCCAGCAAGAAGAACGCAGCAGCACCAGCACGAACACAGCGCTTCAAACCCTGCCCGGTGCTATCCCTAGAGGTTTGGGGGGCTGCCTCGTCCTTTTTCGCATGCCTGTAACAGTTTAGTAAAGCTTGCTTTGCTACTCGCCTGTTGCACTCTGCCCCTTCAGATCAACCCACTGTCTTCGTGACAAAGGAGTATGCTTTCCACCCAGCGTGGCTGGGTGACACCTACCTGCATCTGCTCAAACAGATCAAATAATTCTGTAACCTGGGATAAACTCTGCAGGGCGTGATTTTGCAGGGTTCAGCTGAGGAGCCAGCCCCGCTGGCTGAAGGTTTGCGAAGGACTGAGGTAGGTGCCTCCCACACACACACATCTGCACAGGCTGTGTTTGCATGGAGCCCTTTGCTGGTAGCATCTCTGAGCCCAGGCATCATCAAGGAAGTCTTTAAGTCACTCCTCTTGGGCAGAGCTCACTGCAAACCCTGAGAAAGTGTCCCAGGGCTAGTCACCTGTGCTATCCAAACCACTCATTGCACTGACACAACACAGGCACAATGGGCAGCAGCTCCTTGCATTTTCTTGGGTTGCTGCACCTAGGTGGAGGCCCCTTCCCCAGGTGATGGAGACCAGGCAGCTCCCTGGGGCTGTGCTTGTTAGGGCTTGATGAGCATCAGACTCATCCAGCTGCAGCTATTACACCTGGCTGCTCGCCCAGCACGCTTCTTCTGAGAGCTTGGGCTGTAAGGACCTTCTCTGTGCATCAAATATTGATCCCAATTCAACACGTGTTGGTCCTACAGACTCCAGGTGAGCATCTGCAGGCTTTGCTACAGCAGGTAGGAAATGAAATGGTTGTACTGCATGCTGTTAAATGGTCCGTTGAAGCTTCTTGGAGATGTTTTTGTCTCTGCTGTAACTGCTGGTTGATAATTCTGAAGAAGCTGCTTTGGTGGAGGTTGCTGCAGGACTGAGTTATGGTGCAGCCTGGACCACTATGCCCAGGTTGCTGCTGTGGTGTTGGAGGTGTTGAGATGCTAGACTCTTAGTCTTGGTTATGAGATTGATTGCTGCCTTAAGGCAACAGGCAAGGTACATGTTGACCTACTGAGGGCTGCAGTGGGTTTGTCTTGGGAGACCCCACACCCAGAGCCACTCTCTGCAGCAAATGGCACCGGCCTCTTCCAAGGACAAGGGAGACAAAGCGATCTGGCCCTTTCCCTGGTGTGCTTGCCTTTGGCCAGGGCGATGGGCAGATCTGTTTCTGTACTGGGGGCCGCGGGAAAAAGTGTTGCCCGTTGCTGGTTAAATCCTTGCTGTTGGTATTTTAGGTTGTTCTCTTGGAGAACGTGTTGTTTGGGAAAGCGCAGGGGAAACAGGGCCCCAGATGTGTACTTTTATGGGCTCCCAGCTGTACACCAAAAATCAATGTCGTGTTTGCATCACGCTTCAGCATGTTTATGCAATGTGTTGGCAAAACTCAGGTCAAAATGTTCATGCAACGTTTGCCTTTTATTTAACTGCAAAGAGATGGGACAACTCCCTCTTCCCAGAAACAGCACTTACGCTGCTGTGGAAAGGACAGCGTGGTAAATAAGAGCACAAGACCCTGATGGTGGTTCCTGACTCTTTGATTTGATTTCTGGATATGACAAGGAACTTGTATGGTTTTCTACTGCAGAAAATAACAAAGTCATCTTGCGAAAGCATAAAAAATAATAAATTTAAAAAAAAAACTTGGAATAAATTTCTTCTAACAAAACCCGTCAGCAGAAGTAAAATAAACCAGGGCAAAACTGGAACAAACTGTCAGGCTTCACATGCAATGCAGAGGCTTCTAGTAGCTATGTGGCAATGTGGTGCTTAACTTATGGGTTTTTCCCTCAATATGCTGTTTCTGTTCAATTATGGTGAAACAAGCACAGATGTGAACTCCCCAGTCTGAGCAGCCAAAGCCTTTTAATGGTCTGAAAACCTTGTTATTCATTAATTAAGTACAACTGGCCCAACAGATGCTGTGTGATTAATGAGTGGAAGGACTGCTACTTGGTAACTCAAAGCATTGAGGAGGGAGGCTCCCGTCCCTGTTTCATGTATGTTTTGCCCCCCAGTTGCTGTACCATTCAAAACCAGCTCATACTGAGAGGTTCATCCTTTGGCCCTTTTACCCTGTTTTAGGAAAATCCTTGCTAAGTCCCAGTGTATTGTCCAGCAGAGGTGATGTTTTTGATGAAGTAAGTGAATGCCCGCCTGGATGGAAGGAACTGGTGAATGAGGAGAGGAAGGAGCAGTTCCCACCCAAATATCCCCTCCCTTCAGAGCATCAGCACAGTGTGTACCTCTCTTCATTCCTCCCTTTCTTTTTTTTGGAGGAGGTGGGGAGATTTGCTATTTGCATGGCAGTCCTGATTTATGGGGTTTTTTATTGGTTGTTTTTTTTTTTAAATCCTGGCAGTGTGTATTTTAAGGACCCTCCCTGCAGCTTTATCAGCTTTTGCAGTTTCTTGCTGTTGTCATGTTTCTACAACATTGAAGCAACTTCCAGGCTAAAGCTGAGGGGTGTATTTGGGTGGGATTTCAACCTTCCTGACAGTAAATGCATTCAGGACACTGAGCTTGAGGCAGTGCACAGCCCTGCCCACTGGTTGTGCCCACACAGGGGGTTATTCCCCACATGATGCTCTGTTCCCTGGCTGGAGGTGCAGTTTGCCGCTCTCCTGGGGTTGGTAGAGGTGATCAGCATGGGCTCCCACCCAGGTGGACTTGGAATGCCTCCTGCTTTTCAGCATTAACAGGCAAAAGCATATTTTCTACCTATTTCTGAGCAGTTACCAACAGAGCTGCTCAGCTGCATAGATACTCCATGTTCAAAACAACCTCATTATCAAATCAAGCAATTTCATATCTCTTGCAGATAAAACCCAAGCTGCTCTCACCTTTATCTTGTATGTGGACCTTTGCTCGCTTGGGCAGTGCAGGTGGGTGCTTCTCCTGGCTGTGTCCTGGTCCTGCTCCTGCTCCTCTGCACCCAAAATCCTTTGAGCCTCCTCCAGCAAGAGGGTGTGGGGGCGCTGCCAGGTCTGGTGGGAGCATGAGGTGTTCAGCTTGCAGCATGCAAGGGGAAGACCAGGAGATGGTGACAAAGGGTCTGCAGCACCCCTGTTAGCAGGACATCTCTGGGCAAAACAGCAACAGCCATTGGTGCTGACACAGTGGCTCCATGCTGTGAGCTGCTGGTGGCAATGGCTAAGGTTCCTTGTTGGCCATACACTTCTCTGGTGGGATGCCTGTGTCTGGCTGTTCCTCCCTGTGCTGGCTTGCTTGGGTGGGACATTTGCAGGTGCTATGTGAGGTCTCTGCCAGGTGAGAGGGAGCTAGTGCAGTGTGTTATGAGCAGCTCTAATGATAATGGGTAACATATGCTGCTGGAGGTCAAATAAGGCCACTCGTCCCTGCTTTTGGGCTGAAGTCCTCCCCAGCTGGGGTGTTCAGAGACAGGATACACCCCGCAGGGGAAGACTGAACTATGTTACTGCTGCTGGGCTCTTTGGACTTGCTGAGCAGTTTTCATGCTGTGCCTTAACGGGTGGCTGTCTAACTCTGCGTGCAGTGATGCGCTCAGCAGTGGGGCTAACCGTGCTGCAAAATGCATCTGCTTGCATGCTAATGTAAGCTCACCAGCGATGTCCATCATCTCCCACGGGACAGCCCTAGCTCGCAGTGGGATTGATCTGGTTTTTGTTCCCTCTGTCTGGAGGGGACAAAGCTGTCTGGAGAAAGCTGCGATGGTCATGGCCCAGAAGCAACAGTCCACCTCCACCCCTTGTGCTTGGACCCTGTGTGTTTAAACCCAGACATTTCAAATATGGTCTCTCTTTCTTCTGTTCCATTTTAATATGGCCACTGATTGTCTTTGGCTGACTAATAAATCACATCTTGCAACAAGGATAAGCAGGTTGAGGCCAGCAGGTCGAGGGAGGTGATTCTCCCCCTCTACTCCACTCTCATGAGACCCCACCTGGAGTACTGCATCCAGTTCTGGAGCCCCTACTACAAGAAAGATATGGACGTGCTGGAACTTGTCCAGAGAAGGGCCATGAGGACGATCAGAGGGCTGGAGCAGCTCTCCTATGAGGACAGACTGAGAGAGTTGGGGTTGTTCAGTCTGGAGAAAAGAAGTCTCCGAGGAGACCTTACAGTGGCCTACCAATGTCTTAAGGTGGTCTACAAGAAAGCTGGTGAGGGACTTTTTAGGATGTTGGGTAATGGGAGGACTAGAGGGAATGGATTAAAACTAGAGATGGCTCGATTCGGACTGGATGTTAGGAAGAAGTTCTTCACCATGTGGGTGGTGAGACACTGGAACAGGTTGCCCAGAGAGGTGGTGGAAGCCCCATCCCTGGAAGTTTTTAAGGCCAGGCTGGATGGGGCTCTGAGCAACCTGATCTAGTGGGAGATGTCCCTGCCCAGGGCAGGGGGGTTGGAACTAGATGATCTTTAAGGTCCCTTGCAACCCAAAGAATTCTATGATTCTATGGTAACAATAGCTTAAAAAAAAAAAAAAGAAGGTAACTTTAAAGAGTTTCCAGTCTCCAAAAGCAACCTGTGCTGCAGACTCAGGAAGGAACTGAGTAAACAGAGGGCTCTGGCTGCTGTCCCAGAGGGGCTGCCGGCCGTCCTGCTGCGATAGCTGGGGAAGCCAGTGGCATCCCGTGGGGAGCAGGCTGAGCCTGGGGATGCCCCCAGGGCTACCGGCCCTCGGGGTCTGAGCTCTGCTCTGTGTAGGCTTTGCCTGTGTCTGTCGGTCTATGGGAGGTGTTCCAGGGCTGTTGGCTGAGCATCTCAGGAGACAAAATCACACTGAATACCAATAATTTATGAGTGTGCAGGGATTTTACATTGGTTTAGGTAATATATGGGACACTCTTCCCAAGCTCTTTTTTTTTCTGCAAGTGGAAGGACAGGACCATAGCCGGAATATTAGGATCTCAGAAACAACCTGGTAGCAGCAGCAGGACCGCTAAGAAAACGAAAAAGCTACTACTCTGAAAGCCATAAAAAAGCTGCCCAGCCTGGCAGAGCTCCTTATCGGCACAGATTTGTTTACATGCAAGTCTGCGCAAAAGAAAAGGCTCCCCAGATGCTTACAGGAACAGGACACGAGCAGGCATTTGTCCTGGGAAGCCTCCTAGGGCTTGGGACTCACCTCCTGGGAGCAGAAGCAGTGGGAGCAGCAGGCTCCTTGCAAGGAAATACTTAGACCAAGGGATGTTTTTGCCTCTTAACTTGTTGCCGTAACTTGTTGTTAGAATTCTTTTTTATAATTCTTTTATTTTTCCTCATGTCCAAAAGCTTGGTGCGGTGCCTTGCAAGTGCTGAAAGTGCTGACTAGTTTGTATTGGGTGGTCTGGGGCAGTGTATCAATGGGGTGTATAAAACGCAGCGTCGTTAATAACCTCTCACCACATCTTCCTCACAGATGGAGCGCATTTAAGAAAACAAGAGAATTAAATTAGATGTTGTCCCTTAGCGCTTGCATGTGGAAGGATCTCTCCTCCCACTGATGTGCTGGTAGGGCAAGCAATATTATACAACAAATACTTCTGGGGGAGTTATGCTGTAGTAGGGAGGGAGGTGAGGAAGAGGACAGGCTTAAAAAACAAAAACACAACTACCCCTCTTTTTAATTTCAGAGGGAAATTTAGGGATATTACTGTTGGAATCCCACCAGGACACCTGGCTAGCACACACACCCTCTGGCTGCAAAAATAAACCGTGGGATTTCTACAGCCAAATGATCCAACCCGTCCTGTTAAGTTCGGTCTGGGATTTTGAGCTCGGAGAAGTCAGAGTGGTAATTTGCCTGCTGATGACCTGCAATCTGAAGCGTGTTTTGTGACGGCAACAGTGTAAGAGCCTGCACTAGGGTGCTGCGCTGCAAAAAACGCCTTGGCTCTGCTGAATACCCTGCTCCTGAATCTCATCATATATCCTGGTTGCCTGCTTCACGGGGCAAGCCATTAGGTAATTTGGCAATGCGGGAAGGGTTATGCTCTTCAGAATCCTCAGGGCTGTTCCTGAAGTGGCGGCTGGGGGAACTGCAATACGCTTTCCTAACCAGGGGTTGCCTAAGTAAAGGAAAATTGTGCCATTTCATCTGCTCTTGCAATTAGTGGTCCTGAAATACAAACTGGTGAAAGATAATTGCTAATTGCAAGAGCATGGGAAAGTTTTGCACATTTTTTCCCAAAGATGTGTGTCTGTTCTTTGTGGAGAGAGAGATGGCTGCAAGGGCAAAACATGTTGAGAAAACATTTTTAGCATACCCTAGTGCTTTTTTTTTCTTTTTTTTTTTTTTTTTTTTTTTGGGGGCATAGCTTGGGATTCTCCCCTGTCAATAGTAAATGCTGGAAGGGATTTCCATTTTAGCTCATTCCACTTGGTGACTGTGTTTTTCCCCCAGTGCAAATGAATAAAGGTTATTAAATACTCACAGCAAGGACTGTGAAGTACTGATACGGATACTGGAAATTCAGACATGTGCCCACTCTTCAGAGCCCGCAGCAATCCTTGTGCAACAGTGGGCCGGATAGTTAAAAAAAAGTAAGTAAAAACTTAAGGAAAAAAAAAAAACAACCAACCACTCTAAACCCACAAAGCACCCTAAGCAGAAGTGAGATAAATATGCCCACGCTGAGGACACCAGTTCCTGGCTAACGCAGAGCCCGAGGGCAGGACCATGGGCTGAGCATCCCTGCTCCCTCCACAGAGGTTCCTTCACTAGCCCCGGTTTTGGCCTGTGTTTTCCCCTCTATGCAGCTGCTTTACCCTGTCCAGCTCCTCTTGCGTGGAGCGGGAGCACAGTGTAAACACCTGCAACACCGCTGCTCCTGCTCCCCGCATCACACCGCAGCGCAAAGTCGTGGCATTTGATAGCGATGACACTTCAATGGCGTTATGTTGCATTTCAAAACAAGTGGCAAAGCATTGCTTTGCTTAGAAAACACTGGGGGCTCCTGCGCTTGCTTTGGTCTCCAAGTGCCTCAGAGCTGGGCATGGGGAAAATGGTTTCATTAATGTGGTTTTTTTCTGAAGTTTCTGCTTCTCTTCCCACCCGCCCCACCCCACTCCCCTTGAAATTGTAAAACTTCAGCAGAACTTAAGGCTGCAGGCTCAGAGCTTGAGGTTTTCCCCAGTAAACAGATGCTACTTTCAAAGCTGTTATTCTCCAGTATATTGAGAAAAATATTGCACAAGGAAAATATTGTACGAGTATAGGAGGGAAAGAGACAAGCAGGGATGTACCCGAGCTGTTAACCATACTGAGGTCTAACAA
The DNA here is from genome assembly GCA_013396915.1 of Stercorarius parasiticus. Taxonomy (NCBI): domain Eukaryota; kingdom Metazoa; phylum Chordata; class Aves; order Charadriiformes; family Stercorariidae; genus Stercorarius; species Stercorarius parasiticus. The sequence continues at coordinate 72,195 of VWZL01004597.1, forward strand.
GGAGCTTACTGTGCACCCACAGCTTTGCTGCACCTCCTGTTCCTGCCTGCAAATGCAGCACAGGTACCTTAATTCATTGCAGCCTCAGAAGTGCTATAAAGATGAATAACACGCATTGACGGGGAGCTGCAGCAGTGATGCTGGCTGTATTCCTGCAGAGTGTGGCATTATGGACGTGGGGCAGCATCTTCTCTAATAACGCTGCCTAAAACCCAAGTGGATCAGGTGCTATCCTAATCAGTTCTCATTATTGCTGGACTCTAATGACATATTTCATTGCAAATGGCTTTTTCCAGTGCAGATTTGACACCTCTCCTGTGCTGGTGGATGTCCAGCACTGACCATCCAAAGCCAGGCTTGCCGATGGCTGCAGGGAGCCCTCGGAGACAAGCCGAGTGGGAGGGTGGACGTGGGCAGGTGAGCACGTCGCTGCCTGTCTAAATACTGAATTAATGTGGAAAGAAAGTATTGCACCATTTCTCTCAGGTGATATGTGAGGACTTGTTTCCCTCTATGGTTCGTAAGCTTTCTTTCCCACGGAAAAAAGGTTGTCCTTATTACATGGGAACAGCAAGCCCTGGGAAACATCTTTGACCTGAAGCCAAGTTTAGGTGAAGATGCCATTAGCTTCAGTTTTTAGTTTTGCTCATGGAATATGAACGTAAATAAACTGGTCTCTGTTAGGGCTGCAAATGAGACGTGAGACGAGCAAAGAGGAGCATGTTATAGGGCTGGCTGTCCTCGCCTTCCAGGGCTGTGCAGAGACACAGTTGAGTGAGGACTGTTGCACGCTGCCAGCTCAGCGCCCCGTTTTTGCTAAAACTGGGAGTAGGGGGGTCCAAGATGATCGCCCATACTCTGTGTTCTCCCCCTTTGGTGCCAGAGGGGGAATCCCAAAGGAAGCACCATCATCTCTTGCACTCGCAGATCCAGCCTCCACTACACATGATCCCACCAGTGGGGACAGTCAGGTCCAGAAAGAGCAGTGGCATCCAGGGTGGAAGTTTTGGGGACTCATGTTGACTTCTGTAGGCTCGCATTGACTTTTAGGGCAGTCACGTATGTGCGTAAATGAAGGTGTCTTCAAATGTCTGTGGCTTCCTTTCTGGAGCAGAGCCACAGGAGTGGTGGGCTTTTTTTATTAAATATTAATTTCCTCCCTTTATAGACTGTTTACTCATAAAGCACAATTTCCTGTCTGCTTTCCCTCGCCCTCCCGTTAGACTTTCTGTGTTTGTGGCTTTTCCCCCGAACTTCCTGGCTGAGGTTTGCCACCTGGTAGCCCCAAGTGTGAAATGCATGGATAGGAAAGAATTCAGGTGGCACAAACTGGCTTAAGTTGGGTATCGGTTCACTCTGGCTTTGCACCCTAAACACCAACATCTTGCTGCTGAGCTAAGCATGATTTACTTGTAATTCCCACACCCTCTGGGCCTGGGAGGGACCAGTGTGACTCAGCAGGGTGGGCGCTGGCAGCACCACCCCTCCACCTCCATCTCCAGCACACCCAGCTGGGTTGGGGTTTTTTGTTGGGTGTTTTTTTTGTTTGTTTTTTTGGGTTTTTTTCTGTCCCAGCCCAGTTGCATTGAATTGCTTTTCCTCTCCCTTGCTACCTCCTGCTGATGCACTCGCTCAAGTGAAGGAGATGGGTTTGGAGGCAGCCGAAACCTGCCCAAGGGAAATGTGAAGGAAAAGGCAGGGTTGTAAACAACCTGGGGGATCAGGGAGGGATGGGTGTCACCCTGCCTGGGCAGCAATAGCTGGAAGGAAAGGGAGGGTGGAAATCCTCTGAGGAGACAAGTGGCTCCCCTGGACACTCCCTGAGTCGCAGGAGCATCAGCCGAGGCTTAGTCAGGTGGCATGGGATGTGTTTGCTTCTTCCTCCCTCCTCTGCTGCCTGGAGAGTGGGTTAAAAAATTAATATGGCCCAAATGACCAGGTATTGATCAAGGTGAGACAAGGTCATGAAATTCAACCTGCGGTGGTAGAAGAAGGATAATTAATTCCTTGCTTTCAAAAACGGTGTTATTGTTCTCCTAATAATACTTCTGCAAGCAAATTGGTCTTCTATCCCCAGAAAGATAACATTTGTAAGACGTAGGCTGAATGCACTGCCCCTTTGGGGGACTCATGGTGGTCACTGAGCGTAGGGGAACGGAGATCCTATAGTAAAAACAGGGGTTACAAAATATTGTCATTAACTGGGGAGTTTGGAGCTGCTGATCTGCTCCAGCGATGCAAGGAGGCTGACAGTCTCCTGCTATGGGATGTGGTTTTCCCCAGACCCTCTCCCCATCTGCCGCCAAGGAGAGAGCCCATCAGGGGGTGCATAAATAAGAAAGATGAGCCTACAGCTCAAACGAGGTTGTTGGTTTGTTGTTTTTTTAGAAGCTTGGCAGAAAAGTATCTTGTAGCACATGAAAACGTTGAGGTCATTCCCCCGGGGACCCCATGCAGAAGGAGATGATCTGAGCCTGGACTGCTCTTGCTTAGAGCTTTGCAATTCATGCCTTCCAGAACGAGGCTCTTTTTAAGGCTATTTCTTTAGTTATACCCAGCAAATCTTTGTCTTCGAAAGAGGATGAGGATGGACAGACTGCCTGGGAGGCGCAGGTGCCTTCAGTTAGCCCTGGGAGTGAGGGTGCAGCGAACACAGCACTTGCCCTTCCCATGACATGAGAGTAACCCCAAGAAAAATCTGTTTTCTTTTATGCTGATGAATTTTGTCACTCAGAGGCAAAAGAAATTGGATATTTATAGCTGGCATGCAGCGTGAGGAGCTGAAAGAAAGATTAGCCCAACTCGCTTTACACTTCCCTGCTGTGAGTGTGGAGGCAGACTCTGGGCATCTCTTCCACAGTACCTCTAACTGGGAATAGCGTGGGCTTTTTATTCCTGTTTCTTTCTTTTTTCCCCTTTTTTTTTTTTAATACTTCTTTGCAAATTCAGAATTAGATTCTGGGAGAGAGCATTGCTTTTAGGAGCCACAGCCCGTGCCTTTCTGGGGCCACGTGCTTTCGCAGAGCATGCCCCTAGGTTTTGACTGAGCTTTGCGTGTCCCATCTCTTGCTGAGAAGCTGCTCTGGCTTCTTGCAGGGAGCTCAGCAGAAGTTACGGATGTGTCAGGAGCCAGCTGGTAAGCATTGCTAGAGCTTTATTTCTAGTGTCATCAAAGCATGCTGAATCCAGTATAAACAAGTGGGTTATCTTTAGCTAACATTATTCAATATAAGCCTCATAATATAACCATATATAAACAGAAAGTCAAGGGGAAGCCAAAGATAAGCCCTGTTCATGTGAGCTGTCCCCCATTTCTCGATGGTTGTGTTTTGCTAAGGCCCAGGGTTCAGCTGGAAGTCATGCCTAAGGTAGCAAGAAGTGGCCGGTGCTTCATTCCTGAGAGCCTGGATGCTGGGAGAGCTCTATGTTTAAACTCCAAAGGTTTGGATCCCAAGTTCAGCAAATGCACTGGAATAACTGCTCCCTTCACTCCTCCCCCTGTTTCTAGCTCGCATCCCCTGGGATTTAGGCCTTGGAGGCTGCAGAACCTGCTGCCGGGTCTATTTTCTCACCCGGGACATGTGATGCTGTAGCTCACGGTGTGAGGAAGTCCTGGTCATTCCCTGCCCTGCGGTATGCGGAGCCGCGTCCCACTCTGCCCGACTCCTCAAATGCATAGAAATCCCTCAACTAGACATTGACCTGCTGATGCATTCGCTCAAGTGGGAAATATTGTGCTTAACCACAACAAAGCAACAAACTGCAAAGACCTTTGCAAAGTGGGAAGTAAATGTCTGTCCATCCCTCCCTCCCCACCCCCCCAGCCCAAGGTCAAAATAACTAAATAAATGTGTAAATATTTCCTTCCCATCTCAGTCCCTGGAATTGCATGATGCTTCAGCTTTCACTTTTTAAAAAAAAAAAATGAAGTTTCTAGCCCCCTGTTGTGGAGAAATGCTCAGAAACCTACCTCATCCTTGCACTTCAAACCCAAAAAAGCAAATAAAATAGAGCTTAAAAAAAAAAAAAGCTCTAAAAAAAGATTACAAAATGCTATCAGCATGATCCTCAGTCATAGCTTTGAGCAGAAGCTGGGCTGTGACTCATGTGGCTCCTGAACAAGTGGGTGAATCTGGCCCCAGCCTGCCCTGGGCAGGGGCTGGCCCCTTCCCTTCTGGCTCCGGGGGAGCATCTCCTGGCACCGCTGCCTCTTTAGGAGTAACAGCCAGGCTGGAAACTCTGCACTTCAGTGGTTTTAACCAAAACCTGCGGATGTCTGTACCCCTTGCAGGCTCTTGGCATAAATCTGGAGCGCGTTGGGCTCTCTGTTCTGCAGCCGAGGCAGACGTGCCCTCTTCTGGCTGAGCTTCACAGAGGCCACCAAGGCTCGTTGAGCCTGGGATCGCTAAGGAGAGAGGGACTGCAGGGATTGCATGGTCCCTTTTGCAGGATCAGAGCATTAACTGTGCACCCTGCATCATTTTGAGAGCTGACATAATTACAGAAGTCCTGGAGAGTTTCCTTCCTGGGGGAAAAAGATTTGCCTTTCACCCACATTTTTTTTAATTATTTTTTAAAGCCAGTGCAATGACCTTGTGCAGGCTCTCCTTGAGCTCCTGGGAGGTATGTTTTGACAGCGGTTTTCATAGCTTGCAGTAGAGCAGATGCAATTTAAAAAAAACAAAAAACAAAAAAAACCAACAGTAAAACAGAGCGGAAGCAAAAGCCTTGCGTTGTTACAAGCTGTTTACCTTAGCAATGATGACATGGGTTGAGGGGGGGAGGAGGGAGACAAAAAATACATTTTTGTATGGAAAATGAACACTTTGAGTCGCACCCCTGAGTACAGCTTGGGAGAGCTGCTGCGACCTGGTGGAATATATAGCGCAATTCCAACATGGCTTTGATTTTCCATGTGCTCAAGTTGGTTCAAGTTTTCTTTCCTTTGGCGTTTTTTCATTTAACTCTTTTACCACTTACATCTTGTATTTACCCACGGAAACGGGGCTGCTCTGCATTTCAATGGCAGGAAGGCAGGAGCTGCCAAGCCCCGTGTGGCATCGCTGTCTGCTGAAAGGTCAGACCTCCGCATCCGTCTTATTATTGTGCTGCTCGTGATGCTGGCGGTGGGATCCTGAGGTGCTTCCTTACATTTAAATAGGATGGAGGAGTAATTGCTGCTGGGCTGCCTCCCCATCACCACCACCACCCTCAGCTGCAAAACTGATGGAGGACTCAGAAAAAGGGCATCCCTAGAGCTGAAGCACGTCATGCCAAGCTTCTGCTCTGGGGCAAACTGACAGCTAGGAAATCTGTATGTTTTGGGGAGGAGAAAAAAAATAATCTCTAAAATCATCAGGGAAAAGCAAGGTTTTATTTTCTTGCTTTGGCTCTGGGCAGAAGCAAATCCCACCCGATTTGAAACACTGCTGGGATCTGAGGTCTTCCTGGGCAGATGCTGGTACAAGATGCCCTTTGCTCAGCATTGGTGTTGATTTGTGTGTGAGTAAAGCCCGGGTCCTGACCCCGGGGTGCTTTGAGCTGCCGAAACAGGCTGGGCTGGCACTAAGTGATGAGCTGGAGAGCTAGCGAGCAGGTGTGCTTAAATCTGCTCCCAAGCCAGGGGGATCAGGCTTGGAGGGACAGCATCACAGCTCTGGCAGAAGGAAGACCTCTAGATACAGGAGGTGGCACAGAAAAATGTCACTAAAATCTTCCTGTAGCAGTCGGCGAAACAGAATGGATCCCATCCAGAGGTCACCATGGCTGGGGCAGAAACTTCTGCTCTCTTTGGATCAGGTCCATAATTAACTTGCTCTACAAGTGCATTTCCATATGAGACTAATAACCAGGGACATGTGGTGCAGGGAGCACCTTCCCCGTCCCCAGCTCCTTGCCCCACAGGAGGCGATGGGAGGAGAGATGTGCAGCCAGGACAGATCCGAACGACAGCAGCCATCTCCATCTGATGGCGGCTTGCAGGTGGGTAATGACCCCATCTACAGGATTAATTAGTCTGGTAAAGAATTAGCAATTAGCTGTGGTCCCCACTGTCATAGCGCATGAGGGCTAAATGAGTAGAAGGGCACTGCTTGTAGCAAGACACAGGCAAATGAATAAAAATCTTGCGTGCCTCAGATTGAGACACAGGTTGACAGCGTTTGGGGATCAGGTACCTGGCCTTAAGCCTGACTTGATTTACTGGAGCTGCCAAGCTCTGCTTTAAGCCACCTCCGAGGGTTTCCTCGGTAGCGCTGCGTTGGAAAGCAAGGGTCATGCTGCCTTTTTTTCCCCTCCGTGGACAGGGTGAAACCTCTTTTCCCTCTGGTGCGGTGCTGGTGGTGCAGTGTCAGCGGTGGAGGGCAGAGGCGGGGGCTGGCCCCCGCCGGGGTTTTGCAGGAAAGTGAGGCACTCGGCAGTACAATGCATTATTTCCTGCAGGGAGGGACCCCGCAATACAGGAAAACATCAGCAGTTTTCTGCAGTCATTGCTTGGGCGCCGGTCTGGCCCCGAGCCGTCCTGACTCCCTGGTCACTGCATCCCCCCAGCACGCGGCTGGGGCCGGGACCCCTGGGGCTCCACCCCACGGGCACCCAGGCACCCTCGGGGCAGGGACATTGCTGTAACAATGCATATTGCAACTCTTTTTTTTTTTTTTTCCAAATAATAATAATTAAAACAAAATTAAGCAAGAGTAGATTTCTTTTTTTGCTTGAATTGAACTGCTCTTCATACTCGTAGCACAGCATCTTACATCCCTGCTGAGCTCAGATGTGGCTGCACCCTACATGAGTGTGCAAGTATATGGTGCATCCAAGGCTGGCCTCGCCACACGTGGATGCTTGAAGGCGGCCTTGTTTATAATTATTAACCTCCAGGATAAGAACTTCATAAATAAAAGATGGGGACATGATGATTGTTCATAATGTGGGCTATAAAGATAAGAGCTGAAAAGGTTGTGCAAAGCCCAGCCAGACCATTCTCCGGACGGCTGGAGGACGTGTACCCTTTGTCCGGTGTCTGCGTTCCTCCCTCCTTATCGCCATGTGGCAGGAGCTGGGCACTGGTGCCAGGGAATGTGCTGGCTGCCCGGGTTTAGGTGCCCGAGCTGAAACATGGCCTATTTGGCAATGCCACCACCCCCCCAAATTACATAAAGTAAATAAAAAGTGAATAGCCCCTTGTCTGATGCTGCTCTGCACTGGGGAGGGAGAAGCGCCGGGCTCTAGGGTGCATCTCAGCTAGAGGAAAACCTCCCCTTGACTCTGGACCTGGCTCTGGTTGTGGTTGTTGCTGTTTGTTTTTTTTAACCCCTGTGCTGAACTGCCAAAAGCAGTGAAGAAAGTGCTTACTCAGGATTTTAAAACAAAGGCACTTTATCTCTTTTATAGCACTATTTATTTGCGTCCCCATAGGCAGGCTCCTCCCCTGCGCTATGATAAACATGTGTCTTATAGGCATCCGCTGCTTGATTCACTTACCACGGAGACGGCTGATTAACGGAGCCGGGGGCTGAGGTCACTGGTATTTTGGGGCTTTGATGCAGTTATATCCTGAGACCGCTGGCACCAAGTGAAAAATGTAAACAGCGACAAGTAAGATGTATTGGGCTCCAGCCTCCATCTCCAGAGACGCCATGATGCCGTTATTGTTTCTGAATCACTTGCTAATCTTCTCAGAAAGACTCAGATATTCACGGGACAGAGAGATATGTCCCATCTTGGTTTTCCGAAGGGGAAACCTATTGGCTGCTGTCAGCAGAGCTGCAGGGATCGGGGCCGTAACCAGACCTTCTGGGGGCCGCATCCTGCTGACAGCACCACGTGGAGGTGGGATGCTCCCCCTTTCTGAAGCTTAATGTTTTCCCATATTTCAATGATCATCAACAGGTCAAAGCTGCATGTGCGTGCCTTACCGTAGCTGCAGCTGGTATGGGATTTCATTGCCATCTGGTTCAACAATGGCCAACCTCACCTAATTCTCATGTTTATAATTTCATTGAAATGAATAAGAAAACTTGTACCGGTTTCAGGCATGCCCTCTCCTGCAGTATTTCCCATGCTCTTTATCTTTCCCAGGAGCTAGGGTATCTGTAGGGGCTATCTGTGGATGTCTTCTGCGCATCCACATGGATTCCGGTGAAGGATGGCGGGTGGCGGTGGGAAGAGCCCTGCAGATAAGCATCTGGATCCTGCAATTGTTATCCAAAAAGGAGCAGCAAGAGGAGAAAGGTGGGGAGGAACAAGGGATAATTTTAGGGGCAGAGAGGGGCTAAGTGCAGGCTCACAGAGGACGGTACGTGGCTGGGCTGATGTGGGGGTGTTTGCAAACTGCTGCAAGCCCTTGGGGGTGCAAAAGGAAAAATCCCAGCTGTGCCTCATCCCTCCCGGACACCTGCACGCCCTGGCCTGATCCAAACCCAGCTGGAGGCAAGTGTAGCCTTTCCACTGACCTCACTGGGGAAATATTCCCTCCCTCCCTGTTTTTGCAGGAAGGAAAGGATTGGGGAATGAGAGACTGGACACGCAGAAGGATTTAAGGAAAAATGCGTGCCCTCGGCTGCAGCAAAATGTGGTGAACCTGAGCCTAAAATCTTAGCCCATCCCCAAAGCCCTCTTGGAATTTCCCAATGAGCTGGCACTCCTTTTTCTTGCTGCTGAGATCCTACAACGGCTCCTACTGAGATCAGGGCTGTCTCCAAGCCGGATACCTTCGGCTACAGGAGGTCTAGGGGTCACCCCCACCCTTATACCCCCTTCCTGAATCAAAAAGCTTCAAATTCTTTTTTTCCCCCTAAGGCTGCCCTTTGGGACCAAGCAAAAGTGCTGTGCCAAGGCTGGGCTTCCCATTAACCCCTCCCAGTGCAGCTGATTCATTGCTCTGTTAAACAGCTCATTCTGGGTGGTTTGGTGTGGTTTTCAGAAAATTATTGTGAAATGCTGGAAAAGCTTCGTCAGGCAGCTCTGCCTATCAATACTGCAACGCACTGATAGGACAGCCAGAGCCAGGGGTTCCTTACAGCAAGCAGAAATAGTAACTCTTCTTTAGAAGAGTTATTCTTAGGGATTATTCTTAGGGAGGTATGTTTGTGGTGGGGAAGCAGGTTACACCGCACGTGCGCTGTAAATCAGCCAATTCAGGAAAAAAGGAGAATATGATTCCCATCTTGCAAAGAAACAGAGGGCAAAGTTACTTTCCCAAATAGATGCTATGGATATTACTGGCATTACTGCAGCACCCAGGCGTGGGTGCAAGTCGGTGCTCCCCTTTCCGCTGGTGCAGCAGAGCCTGCACCCGACGTGGAGCTGGGGCAGCTCACCCTCTCTGCCCCTCTGAACCACTGTGGCTATAGCGGGTGAGTCACTATCAGCCACATAAGACTTTTCTTTTAATTGCATTTTTATATTGGCAGAATTTAAACCCAGCAACGTCTACTTGACTCTTTAAAGGGCAGGGGTGGAAATGCAGCATCCTGTGGTCGAGCTCGTGGTTGTAGGAATTTGCAGTGCTGGCGCCATCCTCCTCCTCTTCCCTTGGAGTTCTTCCCTGCCCTATTTCTCAAGCTTTCTTTCTTTATTTATAATTCTTACTATTAATGGATGGCACCAAGAACAGCAAAGCCATGGTGTGATGGTGTAACAGCGCTCCTGGTGACATCCCATTTTACTCAAGTAGCAAAGTCAGCACCAGAGCCCCATCCAAACCACAAATTCCCTTCTAGGTGATGATAGATTTTGCCTGCTGGAATTATAACCCCTTTATGATACGATCTGCGTGTCTTCTGAGAAATAGAGGTTTTTAATGTAAGACAGTGCTCCTTTATTTATCCTCAGCAAATTCCCATCTTGGCTCAACAGAGTGGATTCCTGCAGCCTCCCCCCCCCCCTGGTTTATGTACAAAAGCCACAAATCACTAGATGCATCTTAGCGCTACAGAGCAGACTTCGGATATGATCTTGCTTGTACGTGTGTCTTGAAGTTCGTAGCATTCAGGACTGACCTCCCTGTGTAACTTGGGCTATAAATTTCACTCAGCAGTTTTGGCACTGAGCGAGAATAATGTGTGTTTGAACTCTCACCTAGCTTTAAAAAGGCATTTGGTCTTGATTAAAATACTGTAAAGGTGGAGAATCAGCCACATCTCTGGACGATCTGTCTTGGGGTGAAACAGCCACGGCTCCAGTAAGGGGGAGAAGAGGAATTAGTGTTTTATTCATGTGTGATCAATCTGCGCACATCGGTCCCATTGGTGCTCCAGCTGCAGCCGCTTACTGAAAACACCAGCACACATATTTGGAGGTAGCCAGCTCTACGCAACAGCCTGAATCCTGCCCAAGCCTTTTGTTGCTGGCACGAAGCAAACTCCTGTTTTGCTGCTCGGGCATACAGCTTCTTTCTTTGTGTAAATCATCCCATTTATTACAGCCGCAAACTTGGAAGGAAGGAACGTTGAAGCTTTGCTATTTCCAAATCTAAATCGCAAGTCATTCACGTCAATCTCATGCATGAGGTGTGTGCAGCTTCGGTTGTGCGGCCAGCCTGCAAGCTCAGGGTTTCAGAGAGCAGAAAGTTGTGCTGCTGCTGTGCCATCCCTGCACCATTGCTTTTCCATCCTCCTAGCTCCATTGCTTCACTTAGGGCTCTGCTGGATCCTAACCCCATGAGCATTTTCCATGGAGACCAGGTGGAAAGCATCCTCAAAAGGTGGGGTTTTTTCCCCTCTGTTCATGCACTTGTGCTGGGTTGAGTTATCCCTCCCTTCCTTGCAGACTGACTGTGACAGTCTTCACTTATCTAGGACTCTTAGGGCTTGTGCAACCCTCTTCTTGCCCTGTGGCTGAACTGGCTGTGCATGAAGCACATGAACAACCTCCATGGCTCTCGGTGCCAAAGGGGAGAGAGCAAACCCCCGCAGCCCCGTGAGAACAGGCTCTCTGGTATGAATCGGGAGCTGCTGAGATCACACCAGAAAAATACATGTTGTGGTCCTTGCTCTGTTGCCATGGCAATGCGCTCTTGGTTTACATCAGCAGAGCCGGACGGGGTCATCCGTGGTTTGCCTGCCTGCCCAAGCAGCTCCCATCTCCTCCAGCCGAGCTGCCTCCAGCCCCAAACCCGACCAGGGCAGATCTGGTTTTGTTAATGAGATGGCAAATAGAGCTGCACCACGTTAGGCTCTGATAAAAGCTGCTCTGCATAAAGAAGCTCAGAGACAAAGGCAGGCGGAGGCCCAAATTACGAGCTGGGAGGAAGGGACACCCTGTCCGGACCCTTCCAAGGCTGTCCTGGGGGAGCCCCACCGTCCAGGTGGAAAACCCATCAGGATGAGTTAATGGGAGCAGCTCTGCGGGCACCTCTGTGACCAGAGGGTTACTGGTGTGGGGTGCCTTATGGCATGCAGGGGATGAGCATTTGGGGGACTTATGTGTTTAAAGCCAAACACGTGTATGTCAAGTGGAAAGCATGCCTTTGGCACAAACCACTAACAACCTGGACCCTGAGGGCTGGCAGCAAGGATGAGGGGCACCCCTTCTCTTCTTGCTGCATGCCTTATGGGAAGACTCCTCTTCTGTACCTTGCCGCAGGCTGGACTCTTCTGCACCTCCTCGTGCTCTTTTCCCCGACCTCCACCGCTCTGTCGGCATCTGCTTCTTCTCTTGGCTTGCTGGCTGAAGACACCACCACAGACCAGTATGAAGGGTGTGCATTGCACTGGGAATTTGCAGATAAATCCTTGCAAGGGGCCAGAGGCGAATGCACCCCTTCCTGGTGCACACTCTTGCCTTTAGAGAGGTGAAAAACTCCCCCAAAATTGTGCTCAGGATATTAATACCTTGGTGGGGAATTGGGAGCATCTTGATGTCTGCATGAAGATCTTCTAGCCTTAATAAAGATCTTTTATTTATTATTAAATTTAATTTATTTAATTAAATATTAATCTTTATTAAAAAGCCAACTGTATTTTTGTCTCCTCGTTGCTTATCCTCGTTAGCTCCAGTCTAAAGAAAAGAGGGATTATGCTGCCCGCAGCAGCTCCCCAGAAACACGGGGAGGCTTACAGGCAGCAGGCAACAGGAGGCATCTGCTCCATTTTGGGCTGCTCTCATGGGCTCTTGCTACCCCTTTCACTGACACAAGATCCCAAGATCATGCTAGAAAAATGAAATTATTTTTGGATATCTGTGAAAACAACTTTAAACTGGCAAAGGGGATGGAAAAATCTTGAAATGAGGATGTGCTCCAGTATTCCTTTCAAGTATCCCAATCATCTCTGGGAGGAACGTCAGAGGAGCTGCACCAGCTTCTGATCTGTCGGTCACCCCCTTTCTGCTTGCCCTGCTAGGTGGGTTTGCAGAGGCACCGTGATGGCACAGCAGGCTCGGAGCAGCCAGTGATGCTTTTCAGGAAAAGCTTTTCCATCTTCAAGTAGCGTGGAGGGGATTAGAGGGAGCAGCCTCTTTCCTTCAGAGAAACGGTGTGAACGTACAAACTCCAACTCCTGCAAACATTTCAAATCTGGGACAGCTTGAAAGGATTACAGAAAATCAGTGAACATGGGTCACCCCACAAGGGTGTTTGAGGCGGCGTGACTGCCTTGCTCTGTCACAGTGTGCGTGCTGCCTTCGTCATCCCAGCCTGGCTGACTTTCAGCTTACTAAGGGATTAAACACAGCATTCAATAGTGCATGAGTCCATGTGTGTCATGGCTGGGAACCCCCTAGACAGTATCTCTTGTCTAGCGGAGCCGCTCTGGCAGGAGGGTGGATGTCTCAGCATGGCCAAATACATCGGTTATGGTCAAGCACTGCCCACCAGCTCATGACAATCCAGCTGAGAGAATATTTCTCTCTGTTTTTACAAAGCATTGTACATAGCAGGTGGGCTCTGGGTGGGGAGCCTGTTTGGAGGGAGAGCAGATTTTGTGCCAGTATTATGTTAGTCCCCAGGCACTTGTGTCTTGGCACCTCAACTGTGTTTTTGGGGCAAGTGGCGTGGTTCCCCTAAAAACATGGCCCCGGAAACGCCTGGGGATGGGATGTGCCTGCAGCGCATGTAGGGTTGCAGCGAGGGCCCAACTGCTTTACCAGCGTACGTGGAAACTCCACCCCAGCTAGCACAGTTCTGCCAAAATAAATAGGCAGGCTGCACACTGCTGCCCTGAGGCACAGAGGAAAAGGGATTTCCCAGGCCTGTCTTTGGAAGCAGCACGTTTGTGCTGCTGCTTGAGTGAAGAAGCGTCCTTGGGGGAGGGGTCCTGCTTGCATGACCCCCCCCACCAGCAGACGGGGCTGAAACTGCAGCCCTGGCTGAGCGTGATGCTTTGGGTGGGATGCACCAGCTGAGGAACGCACATCAGGAGTGTTTCAGGGGCGAGCAGTCACTTGGCTCTTTCCAAGGGTGCTGCAGGTGCGAGGCCACAAGGGAGGCTTGCAGCAAGACGTGGAGATCTTCCAGCCTCTTGGTTTTATCTTTCTGGTTTGTGTTTCCCAGCAAAATAACCTAAGAGACTTTGTCAGCCCCATTTAGTAAGCTCAGAGGAGGGGAGCAGAGAGTGCCAAGCCATCTTTCCATGCTCCGTCCCCACCAGTGAGTTAGACACCCAGCTGCTTGACATTGTGGTGCAGACGCTGCACCTTGTCCTTTAAATAAAGGGGTGAGGTTACTGCTTTGTTCTGTGCAGAAGCAAAGATGGGATGTTCCTTCCCATGCGCTAACATTTTCCAGAGGAACAAAATTCCCACCCTCATCCTCACGGCTCAGCCCGTAGTGACGGGTATGGCGTGACTTCGTGCACCTTGTCCTGCTGACGACGGGTCTCTCACGGGCTGGTGAGTACCGGAAAAAGGCAGGAAACATTTGCGCAGCCGGATGGTTGGCATTTACTGACGTGAGCTTTCTGGGCTTATAAATGGCTGTTTGCTCAAATCTTGGTTCTAGGTGTGTGTCTTGAACTCCCAACCTCTTGCTCTGGAGAGGAAAGTGCTATTTGTGGAGCCACACTCACACGGAACCACTCATAAACTTTTCCATAACCTCTGCTGATGAGTGCACGGTTCCCTTGGGAAGTTTTAAATGTCACATTGTGCATCCGCCACGTCTCCTGACAGCACAAGGCGAGGAAAGGTCTGCTGTGTTTGGAGGCAGCCGGTCTGCTCCTCTGCCCTGGGCTGAGGGGTCCATCCAGGCAAGATAGACTTAAAAATTAAAGGCTGATGTTGAGGGAACTTTAAATGATTTGCCCAAGACCGTAAAGCCTTTAACAGAGTAGGAAAAGTATCTGATGTGCTCCAGGTCCAGCACCTCTGCTCTCAGAGCACCTCTACCCTGTGCGTGTTTGGGTGATGTGTGCCACCATATTGACAATTTCCAGCGAGGAATCAGGTGATGCAGGCAGAATATTTTGTTCCATAAGGAAGCTGATGTATAATCACTGCTCACAGTAAGCAGGTAAGTCTAAATACAGTCAGTCTTCTGGAGCTGTGAACAAAGACAGAAAGAATCTGGGGGAACAGTCATTTCTGGTGGCTTTCCATGGCCTCTGGTTTTCTTCTGCTTTACTGTGCCACAAGCACATGCTGAGGAGGAGCTCGTCTTCTCGGCCTTTCCACATGCTGTGGCAAGCTGTGCCCTTGGAGGTCTCTGGCTGAGCTGCAATAATGCATGAGATTAGTTTAAAAAGCAATCTTGGATCTTTTTCACTTCCTTTTGGCCTTCCTTCTGGCCTTTCACTTCCTTCTGAGCCTTGCTAAGGCGTTTAGGTCTCTGTCAGATTTTTCTCTGACACTTTAAGGACATAGCCTGTTTTCTTTTCTTTTTTTTTTAAAAAGGATGGGTTTCTCATGTCTTCATGCATCTGAGAGGTAGGGCTTAAAAATACAGACCTATCTTACTTTGGGACACTCACCCAAAGCAAGGTGGGTCTGGCTGGTGACCCCAGCCTGGTCTTGGCTCAGGTGACCCCAAGCAGTCCCACCTCTAGTTGCACAGCTCTCTGGCATCCCAACTGCAGCCAAACCAGCACCATCCCCATGCTCACAAATGCTGGGTGGGGACCACGGAGCTGTGGCAACAGAGATTTTGGCTAGTCATGAGTGCCAAGGAGACACATTCATTTACCACTGACGTGATCAGAAAAGCAGGGAGTGGGGTCAGTGCAGCAAGCCGCGCTTCACTTGCGGCCTAAGCCTGGGGTGGGGGGCAGGTTGCATAGGTCTCCCGAGGAGAGAGAGGAAACACGGGATGTTCAGGACAGACTTTGATGAGGAAAGCATCCTGTGTGGGAGTGGGGACGCAGCCAGACCTGCCCGGGGTGGTGCAGGAAGGCTGGCACACATGGCCAGCACACCCTGCCCTTCCTCCCACCCCGGCTGTCTCACACAACGCCCTTGCCCTGCTGCTTCCTCGCTGGCATCCCCCAAAACTGGGGGCAGACCGATGACCTCGGAGCTGAGCCCCTGGTGAAACAGCAGTGAGCTTTGGAAAGGGAAAGCAGAATTGCTGTCTCCTCTGTAACAAAGCGCTGTAATTGTTTCCTCTGCTTTCCACCAGTAGCGATCTTGAGAGATCCACCGCAGAGTGTCTGGGAATGGTAAAATACCAGAAAAGAGGCTCTGATCACACAGAGCAGTGGAGCTGTAGCTTGCAGTGCTTCCCTGCGCCATCAGGAGAGGCTGCGGTGGGGATTGCTTCCTCCCGCTGGGCTTCCACCTGCAGGAACCCACATCATCTCCTGGGAAGCCCACAGCAGCCTAGTGAGACCACACAAAGGCTTGAGCCAAGGCACTCCCCTTCATCAGAGCTGAAAATTGCCCCATAGCAACAGCGAGTTTGGAAACCTTGTTTATCTGGTTTATCTTCAAGTGAAACATCTTTGGGGTCACCAGCTTAGTCAGCCACACAGTGGGTGGAGAGGAGACAGCCTCACAACTGAGCAGCAGTCCAGTGGGACTCCTGTCACCTCCCTTGTCTTCTGGTAGCACACAAGTCATCTGGGATCCATCTTTGAAATGATACGACTCTGTGTAATGTGTTACAGCAAGTGGCGACAGCTTGTAATTGCTCCAGAGATGCGGAAAGCCCTTGTCATGCTGCAGCGCTTTTGCAGCTCAGCTGCTGGTGGGGGAAGATGACTGAAGTTGTTTCCTCTCCTTCCTAGCCCTCGTAGTTCGGAAAGGCTCGTCCCCCTTGGCTGTGCAGTGCTGGTGCTCACCGTGGCTTGGGATGGGGTGCATGCCCAGGAGCAGCTCTCCTTGCAAAACCACCATGGGCTGAAAGAGCGATTTTTGGATGCTCTGCTGGCATAAACAGTGCTTCGTAAATCTGTCGTCAGGCTCTCCATGTAAGAGCAGTTGGGATGCTCTGGCACATCCATAATAAATATAATTACACTAGAAGCAGGCACCTGGCTCTGATGAGTGCTTCACAAGCATGACCTAATTAATCTTCATTATAATTCAGTGTGATAGGTGAAAATTTTCTTCCTCTACATAAAAACATACTGCTTAACACACTTGCAGAGCCTCCTGGAATAAGCGCAGCACAGCTCCAGGAGAGGTTCATCATTCGTGGAGGCCATGGTAGTGTCTGGCACGTCTCCATTTCCATCTTGACCTGCCACTGAGATGGCAGGTACACGGGGCCAGGTCTCCAGCCGCTGGAAATCCTCATGACCCCCTGCCTTTGTCTGAAGCTGAGTGCTATGACAATTTCTGAGCTGCAAAAATAGGCACACAGAATGTCACCTGCCTTTTTTTGTCACCTTTCAGACAGTGGTGGCGACCCAGTCTGTCTGCCAGTGTGATTCCTTTCCAAAAAAGGAAAGTTTTGGTGTAAATAGATGTCTTTTGTTAGGCCTGCGTTTTTCTACAAGCCAGTATAAAACATCTTTTTCCCCTCCAGCGGTTTCATTGTGTTATCCAGCTTCTACAGGAACTGGTAATTCAATCTGATTTATACAGATTCTTAATGTAATTTTTACAGCTTTCAAGCAATGAGATACCAGCACTCTCTAGGACCATGCAGCAATTAAAAACACATTTTTATAAAGTGACACAACTGCTTACAGAGCCTTCCATTAATGTCAGCACGCTTTATTGCTGACGTGGCTCAAGCATGTAGATGGAGAGGAGCATTAGAAAGATGACATGTGCCTAGTTGTATTTAACCAAAAGCTCCTGCATTTGCCCCATTTCTGAGGGCACTTAGAAATAAATCAAATCATATCAAGCTGAGGTTGTGCATGCGTTTGGTGGGGCTGGTCTGGGTGGTGTGGTATGGCATGGGGGGCTGCAGCTCCTTATAACCCTTGAGCATGTTCTGTTTGCTGCATGAGTTCATATAAACCGTGTGTTTGGCTGAGCAATGGGGGTGACCAAAGAAGGGAGATGGATTGGCCTGGCCTGAGATGATGAATGAGAGCTCTGGTCTTTGCTTTATTTCAGAGCTTCTGGGAGGGAGTTTTATTTTTATTGAGAGTAATAATAGAGAAAATGAAGCAAACCACAGCTCTGAGGTGCAATGCACATTCTCAAAATAAAACCAGAACAGAAACCTCAGCGCGATACAAGCCAGTGTTGCTCACTGCTGTGATTTAACTGTGTTTTTTTCAGCTAGTGAAAAGGCGGGAGTTTCCAAGCCGTGACTGCAGGAGGGCTGGGGTGCGTTTAAGCCAGCGTGATGACTTGGAAGTGTTGCTGTTCTGTGTGGCCATGTGTTTTCAGTGCAAAGTGAATTCCTCTCCCTGCAGGTGGGAGGTGAAGGGGGTCAGCAATAACAGTACCCCAGACCACTCCATCCACGCAGGGTGTAATGGTTCATTTTCCAATTAAGCGAAGCAGACTAGTAAAGCAATAGATGTTAGGTACAGGACAGGGAGCTGCCTAGTCGTGGCCACGATTTCTGCAATTGCTCAGTGGTCCTTCTTTCCCAGCCTGCCTGGGCTCAGCCCCTCTTCTCACTGGGTTTCCCTTACAAATCACATCAGGAGCATCCAGCCAACTGTGCCTAAAGGTCCTTGTCGTGGAGGCATTCAAGTAAAACTGTTGCAGTATGCATTTCAACATTTTCCCTCTGTGCCTGCAGTGCCGTCTCCCATGCGTTGCAGCATTACTCACACCCTTGTCTGACATTGTCTCCCCTCGGTTTGTTTACAGTCTCCAGCCAGCGCAATCTAGGGACTGACTGAATTTACATCTTTTTGTATTGATATGTGGGATTAAGAAAGCAAGCCACACCAGTGTCGCTGCCAGTTGCTCAGCAAGTCTATGCGCACAAAACAGGGTTGCTTTGCTTATATTCATGCTCAGAGAAATTGCTTTTTCACTACAAGTGCACTTTATTTGGGGTGAGGGAGGTGGAACGATGGTGCTCAGTGCAGGAGAGGTCATGTCCGTACCTTTAGGCACTAGAGTTTGTTTTGCCTGTGCCTATATCAGTAAACTCGGCCTCTCTCAGAGCCTTCTCCAGCGCCATGCCCAGCTGCCTGGGCTGGTGTGCATCCCTGCTGTTAGACTCTCCCTTGCAAAGTACAGCACATGCAAGCTGCCTGAAGTTCCTGCTCAACCTAAGGCTTTCCCAAAGCACCTGTGAATGCTCAGGTGCTGCCTTGTTTAGGCAACTGCTTCAGTAAGGCACATCTTTGGACAAATCCTGATCTTGGTCAGATGGGCTCAGCCGCACTTGAAACTAGAGAAAGCCAAGCTGTGACACACATCCACAGCACAATTTCTCCTTCAGGTACAAACAGTTTAGGCTTGCATTGAAGTTCCTGCAAGAACACGTTTGTAGCAACATTGTTTTCTTATTTCCCTGCAATACTAGAGAGTAATGACATAAGAATGCAAAAGCCCATCAGTGCCCAATATTCTGGGAGTTTAATTAAGGTGAAGTAAAACTTTGCAAACTCAAACTCTACCCGAAGGAATATTTTTACTTTCTCCACTCTGGCATTTCTACAGCTCTTGAATTTGTGCATTTCTGGTGCTCTGCACCCATTAAATATCCTAAAGTAAGAGCAGATGCTTTTAACAAAGAGCTCATGGCCTGAACAAAAGTCACCATCGCTATACCAAAGGGTGTATGGCCTCTTACTAGCCCTATTGCTATTTAGGAATATTGGGTTTTTTTAATAGTAGTTGGGAAAACATTCTTTTAAAAATCAGTTATTTGTCTGGAAACACTTCTGTATATTTATTTTGTATATTTGAAGAGCAAGGTGGCCATTGTTCTGCAGTGGAGAGCAGCAGGTCAAAGCCGAGCTTACGCTTGGTCCTGCTTACAGCAATGAAAACTGTCCCTGAGATTTAGTACCATGTCATTATTTGAAATAAGCACAAAGCTAGTAAATTATTGTGACCTTGGTGAAAAACTGCAACCCTTCTCCTCTTCCTTCAGCTGGAGTTAATAAAGCCCCTCACCTTAGACATGGATTAATTTTGACTTTGGCGATTTACAAAGCAAGCCATACCTTGACCAAAACAGATGTAAAAAACAGTTTTCAGTTCAAGCTGTCATTCTGCCTGTTTGTCCATTAACTCCTGCACAGATTACACTGTATTTCACTGACCCACTGTCAATTTCCTTAGACAGGTCAGTCCTCCTTTTTATTAATTATTCATGTGCTCAGGCAGTGCGGCCCCATGGATGGGATGGCGAGCAGGGGTAACGCAGAGCAAGCCCTTGGCGCAAGGCAAGTGCAGTTTGCTGACCTGGAAGATAAGCAGTTCTATAGCCAAGGATACGAACTGTAAAAACAACGGGAAAAGAGGTAACAGGAAAGCAGTGCTCAGAGCCAAAGAGCCAGAGGCCCCCTCGCCAACCCACTCTTTTAACCCCGCAGCTGGCATAACCCTGAGCTACAAATGGGGTACTCTGCCTGCAAAAGGCTGATGGAAATGCCCGTTGCCATCTTCCCACTTGCAGCATCAGAGCCTGAAGATTCTCAGGCCATGGCTGTACTAAGCAATTTAATCATGCTCAAGACCTGTTCTGGAACCAAGGTAGGAGCAGCCTGTATCCATGTCACTAAACTCTCCATCTCCCACACAGGTGGGCCTTTCGGCATGCCCAAGCCTCCTCCCCTAATTGTTTGTGGGGGTTTTTTTAAGCTTTTCTTGTAATTCAGGAAAGATGGTAATCTCTGTATTGCTCCAGTTTTTATCATAATTATCTGCAAAAGCAAATGGTACGATCTACATTGAGAGCTCCTGCAGAAGTGAGATGTCCCTGCAGCTCCACCACGGCTGCAGCAAGGGACTGAATCTGCCTATTCCTACCCTCCCAGGAGAGCTAGACCCGCATTCTCGTCAAGCAGAACAACATTCTCATTTATTTCCTTTACTCCTTTTTGCTGTTATTCTATGAGTGAAATAATTAATTATTTCCCATCCAAACATGGAGCCTTGGGGACTGGAGAGGGCAAGGAGGGCTTAGGGGAAAAGCAAAACTCTCTGGGAGGAGTCCAAAAACAACCAATTTGTTAGCTTCCAGCACGAAACTTCCCTCCTCCTTTTCTGTGTTTAATGACTGTGCTGGGAACAAATATTGATGGTTAAAAGGGGATTAATTGTGTTTTTAATGAGCTTGAACATTCCACTTGCACAGAAACTGAGAGACTGTGCAAAGATCACGATGTTCCATCAGCATTTTCTGTTAGTGGTGACAAGGACAGATCTCAGCATGGCCCTGCTCCAGGCAGGACAGCTGAAAAGAGCATACAAAGATGGAATAAAAGATGAAGGCAGATGAGAAAACTGACTTGGGCTGATTCTGCATCCAGAAAACCTGAGTCAGGTTTTCACACTAGTGAAGTATTGCAGGTAGACTAAATGCGTCATACACATTAATATAAAGCCAATATTATTTAAGTTGTCTAAATAAGTTTTCATGTCTCTCTTCTGTTTGATATCTGGTAGATAATTATGGCCAGTGCTGTAGTGAGAGCTCCTGCTGTAATATCAGAGGAGATACTGCAAATTACAAAACTTCTGGAGTTAAGCTCAACAAGTAATTTGATAAATTGTTGAAAACAAAACCAGAGGCTAGGAAGGTATCGCTGTTCAGTATCTTACGTGAATCACATATTTAAAAGGCAGGCTTCATTCCCAATCCAGTGCTGGTAAACATGATGTGCTTCACGAGCAGACACTGCATGAAACAGCAATTTGTTGCCAAGAGTTCCCGTTGCCGCCTTTGCAGTGCCGCTGTAATTTGCCACAAAATTGTCTCTCTGAAGCAAGAAGCAATGTGAGAACCCATTTATCTGCAGGTTTACGAGCAGGAAGAGCATTCTCCAAGTCTGACAGCAAATGCTTCTCCTCTCCAGTTGCAGCTGTGAGATGACAGATCTGATTCAAAGATATCTCACGTCAATAAAAATTGGAGCTTTCAGGCTACATCTTACTGTTGTGTGGCTGGGTGCAGTTTTCCCGAGGCAGTGAATGCAGAGGTGATACTGGTATATAAATACAAAGTGCATTCCCTGAACCGAGTCTAGCCCCTACTCAAGCAGGGTCACCCAGAGCTGGTTTCCAGGACCACATCTGGATGGTTTTTGAATATCTCTAAGGATGGAGACTGCACTGCTTCTCTGGGCAGGCTGCTCCAGCGTTTGACTACCCTCACAGTAAAAAAAGGAGATTTTTCTCAGACCATTACAAAGTGGCTGGAGCTCAGTAGCCAGCAGCAGGGCTCCCAGAGCCAGAGGAAGACGTGGATCACTGCTGAAGTTTTTAACAGGGCAGCTTTCCTCACAGTGTATTGGCTGGAATAGCTTGCCCTCAACTTCTCCCTCTCTTTCTCTGCTATAGCATCTCCTTCTCCTGGTGCATCTCCTCTGTGTTTACTTCTTTCCCCATCTGCAGTGTGCTTGCTTGTTTATTTGTATTTCAAAGTACTACCTATCAGGTTTCTTGGATAAAATCCCAGAGCTCCACACATGGCTACTTGTGTTGACTTTAACCCAGATTTCTTGCTAAAGGAAGAATGTGGTGCTGCAAGACCTGGTACTTATGACCAGGGATTCTCCACCCCATGGTAATGAATGCTTCCCATCCAGCATTTTCGACACCCACCACACAAGGGTCACCACCTGCTTTGGAGGGAGCTGCTCGAAAACCAGAGCAACCCTCAGATGACATTTCAGATGCATTTGGCAGCTAAAGCTCATATCTGCCATGCCTTGGCAAATCCTCGAGCACATGCTTTGTTTTCAGACTGCGAGACGCCCTGCAGATGTATTTGCCTATTTTCAGGTAGCTGTTCCTTCGAGTCCATCCTCACCTTCTCACGGGGATTCAACAGTTGGGCAGTTTACATGCCTGTAAATTCATGCAAATGTGCTCTGACCAATGGAGTGAGTCCACCAGCTTTAATTGAGATGTTTCTTGTTCTTTGTTCCCCAAAGCTGCTACCAACAGCATCCATGCTGGAAATCCAAGGCTATGTTAATGTATAAAACCCATTGACTACAGATGCAGCCTCCAGGAACGCTCCTTGTGACCCATGTTGCGCAGCTGGCGTATGACCTTCACGAACACACAGACAATGATTAATTGCAAAGTTTCCAAAAATATTTTCCCAGGTGTTTATTTCTCCAGGCGGCTGCCTTTTGCATGTTTACTCATGGCAGGCAAGGACTCCACACCCAATCTGGTAATAAAAAGGGCATTTTCTCATCACAGGCAGGGAACAAGCAATAGTTGCTGGAGGTACGAATACGCCCGTGGCAAAAAGTTCAGAGCCAGATCATAGCTTCCTGAAGATGCTTGGGTCCAGGACATCGGTTCCACCCCTCCAGAGAGAGCAACCAGATGCAAACCTGAAGTCTCTTTTTTTTTCCCCCCAAATAATTTGGATTCTCAGATCATGATGAGGTCCCACCATTGAGAAAAATAATCACTACAGAAAAAAGAATTATTACCATGAAGACAGGAGATGTTTACATAAAACCAAAACAGCATAGGCTAATCCAGGTGTCTAAAAGGCAAGGGGCTTCTCTAAGATATGGAGGGAGCAGATCCTTCCTGGGGTTGAGTCTGTTCTTTTGGACATGTTCCCACCACCACACATGAAGCATCAGGGGCTGGCTCACACCAGGGCTCAGATGGGTATGAGAACGTGAGTTCTTGGCTAAATTAATGTCCACGCTACCATTACAATGCTGAATTAAGGTCAGACGCAAGGAAAGAGGCACAGTTGGGCTTTTTCCTTATAGTAGAAAAAGCTTGGTTGAGGAATAACTGCAGGAAGGTACTTATAAGTCTTGCTTGACCTGCAATTGCCTGGCCCCAGGCAGTAGCCAAGCTTTTAGGGGCACAGGCTGGAGCACAGCAGGGAGATGTAGCCTACCAGCAGCAGTGATGCTTTGCTGCTTGACTGGGCTTCACAGGGAGAGTTTTTGCACTGATTTCAGCAAGTTTGGCGTCTTGCAAGGCAATGCTGCTTTCTGGGGATCAAGGGAAAATACAGTTAGTCGTTGCAAGTCAGCGTTACTCCAATGTATTTGGACTGACTTCTTTTCTTTAAAATTCTTATCGGTTGACAGCTAGGATCAGGTGGAGTTTGTCTGGCATCACCTTCATCAAATCAGCAGCTCTTTTAATAGACATCTTGGTCAGAATAAAGGATGATAACTTTAGCAAAGGCTGGGACCATAAATCTGGCAAGAAATTGCTATTTTCTTGCCATTAAGAATAACTTTGGGTTTTTTGCTTTATTTCTTTTGGCTGGGAGCAAGGTGCTAATATTAATTTATTCTCTGTGATTCCCTGCAATCCATTTGGCCTTATGTAGGAGAGGAGAAAAAATATGGGTTTTTTCCCTCTGCTGATTGCATATCTTTTTTTATATTTAAGTGCCTGTAACTAAACAGGAGGCAGTTTATTTCCAAGAGGAGAAAGCACTAGCATCCTGCAGATATCAGCAGCATTTGCTAGCCAGAGACTAAACATCGTCCACCTGCTTTCTAGATTCTTGACAGAGAAACAAGATCTTTATAAACTTTCATAAACCCACAGACTTAGTAAACTATGTGAATATGGGCTTGACTGGAAATGTGAAGAGTTACGGAGTTATAAAAAGGTTTACATACAGAGGGAAAGCTTGTCTGAGCTCTCCAGAGTTGCACCAGACCTTCAATATTTCCTGGGACATGATAGAAAATCATATGCTTCCAAAGGCAATTGCTGGTTTTGATGCCTATAGTTTAGCGCGGGTTAAAATATTTTGCTCCTCTGGAAGGTACAGGGAGAAACAGAAGTTTACAATGTGCCAACAGCTTAAATATGTTTAATAAACAAGGGCGTAACAAATGAGCTGTGCAGGGGATTTATTTGGTAACAAAGGAAAACCATCTGCTGATGCCCCTCTTACGTTTGGTTTTCCATCAACCTAACAGTCCACTTGTCAAGATGATGGTGTCAGGATTGTAGTGAATTAACTCAAAAGCAGTTGCCCCCGAAACTGTGGGAATATATCCTATCACAAATGCCTAAAAGCTGGAATGAGCTACAAAGAAAAATTAGATGGGAAAAGTGCTGCTCTGGATAAGTAATTCACAGGCGAGAGCCAAAATCACAAATGCTCTAATGCCAACCAGGTGATGCTGACCTGGCTCCAAGTTCATTTCTGAGAGATCTTCTCAAGTAAGGGTCTTGCCCAGAGCCCTTGGCCTCGGTGAGAGCCCTTCCAGTGACTTATAAAAGTCACTGGAAGACTTTGGATGTGTCCCCACATCGGCAACATGAAGTTAATATCAAAACTGTTGGCTCAGTAGCACAAGGGAACAAGAAGTGGTGAAAAGAGTTTTTTCCAACACTCCAGCACACCAGACCTCTCTTCACAACCCCTGCACAAAACAGGGATCATTTGGCAGGCTTTTTTTCTTCCTATGCAGCAGCGCCCCAAATTGTTTACTGCATTGGTTAAAGTAAGCCCCATAGCATGAACATACACTTAACTACCTATATCAGAAAAGTGACAAACACTACTATGTTTTCCAAGTGATGACTTAGCGAATAATTATTTATCATCTTGGTACCAGACGAAGGCAGACATTAAGGCTTTGTGAAGTCCCAAGTTCTCATGGTGGAGCCAAGCCTCAGGTAGGAATGTATCATGTATTTTAATGACCCAGCTGAACCGACTTACCTAGCATAGGCTTGGAGAATATCATAGATCTTACACAAGCTACATAATTTATAAATTCATAGATTTTTAAAGACAGGAAGGGGCCGTTAGTCCATCTAGTCTGATTTACTACCAACCATACAATGTTATCCAGTTACTGAATGCAGTTGTGGCTATCTAAGGCTTTCCCTCTGGAAGGGCACTTGAAATAATCTGGAGATGACGAAGCCACTGTTTCCTTTTGATTTGCTCCACTACCCAATTTCTCTCCAGGGAAACAAACTGCACCTTGCAGAGAATTAATTTTTGCTTCTCTTTAGTATTGTAGTATCTCCTTTTTAAGAAAAAAAAAATACATAAGAACTTCTATAAATTCATATTTTTTTTCAAGTAACACCAAGATCTTGGAATTTTTTGCCAGAATATATATAACTCCTGCTTCTTGAGACTTAATATATAAGCAGCATAAGGGGGAGTATATATGGTATGTTTGATTTGTAGCAACATGATATGCCAAAATGTATTATGCAGAATAGCATTAGAGACTAACCAGTGCACACCACTGACTGACATATAGACCAAGAGCCTGCTGTTTGTTTTTCATTAGGATTTTGTCTGGAATTTGCATTTTTAGACTATGCTGAAAGCTCTGTCTCTGTTTTGGGGACAACACTAAGGTTTGCTGAGTGGTGGCCTGGCTCCTGTTCAGGAGAGCTTCAGTTTCATCAGCTCCAAACTTGGAAAAAACACATTTTGAAGCCCTCTCCTCCTCAAAGGCTCTGCAGACATGTGGTCAGATTCCTCCTGATGTAACGGTCAGTTGAACAGCATGGGGGATGAATTTGTCCACCAAGGGAAACTATTTAAATTGGCCTTTTTCTGTTCTTCCCAGAATATTTTCACTCCAGGCTCCTCAACTATTTAACCCATCTTTTTCCTTTCCCCTGGCAAAGGGGCAGCCCAGCACAGATTGCGCTCCTGCCGCACGGCTGTCCCGTAAGGACACTTTTCACAGATCTGCTCCATCCCCTCTCCCTAGATGAGGGGTCTGGCAGGCACTCCCTGCCTACCTGCAAAGCTGGAACGCTACCAATGCACTGGAGTGCTGCTGTGCTGCTGGTGGGACCAAGCCCACAGGCTGGTGGGGAATGGCCAGCAGTACCTGGTGGTGATCCCGAGCAAAGCTGCAGGGTTATTTTCTCTGATTTTGCAGGTGCATTAAAGTCGTTTCATCTTGCACGCAAGAAGGACCAGGTTATGTCAGCGAGCGACTGGCTGTAGATCTCTGGATCCTGGAAAGGATGATCAGGGCTGCAGTCTGGGCTGCTCTTTCCAAAGTCTGCAGCATCCTCTGGCGGAGCCAGAAGGAAAGGATGGCCGTCCAGGGGAAAGGAGCGATGAGGTTTCCTCTTGCATTGCCAGGGCAGGGTTTAGGGCCTCTAAAAATGTACACCAACCTCATTCATCTGCAACGTGACCAGGAAGAGCCAAAATCGCAAATGTCCTAATGCTGACCAGGTGATGCTGGTATGGGGAGCTGCACGCAGTGCTCCAGAGAGGAAGAGCCAGGCCAGCAATCAGCCTGGGATTTGGGGACTACACTTCCATTCTTTGCTTTGCTGCAAATATCCCGGCTGACCTCGGGCAAGTGTCTGCAAATTTCTGACTGTTCAGTGACGCAGGAGCAGAACTTGTATTTGCAATAGAGTGACCTGCCTGGCAGAAATGCTCCCCAGCTTCTCCCCTTCTCCTGGTCTTACTCACCATGATCAAAGCTCAAAGGCTTCACTCACAGGCAAAGGAAGCGCTCAGATAAAATCTGGGTTCCCAGGCTGCAGTTCTTTCCTGGACTTTGCTGTTTTTTGGCTTAAAGGGCAAAGCGGGTTGTTGCATCCTGTTTTATTACAACAGCCATGCATCTGGAGCACTTGCCCCACACACGGGGCACCCAGGTTCAGCGTCTTCCTCAGCCCAAGGGGATTCAGACACCTCTCTGCCGTGTCCCAACCATTTCATCCCTCCTGTTGCAACTGTGCAGAAAAGAATTAATGATTCAGAGAGAGTGAATAAGACATCATTTCCTCCCTCGCCCCAGCGATCGGGACACTCATCAGGGATGAGGGAGACAGGGTTCAATCTTCTGCTCTAGGAAGCCACAGGGTAGCATTCACCCCTGAAGTGCATCTGAGCACCCAGGACGTTTGGAGAATCGAGTTCATCTCCAATGGCCTGAGAAATGAGGCTGGTGGCAGTGTGAAATCCAGTCGCTGGCATGCAGGAGCACTGGGAGAATCCCTCCTGGGCAGCTCTGCAAAGATTGACACACTGATTCAACCCAGCGCAACAGCGCTGCCAACTTCTGCAGCAATTCACTCAATCCTTATGAAAGCAAGACTAAATTGGATGGGAGCCTGCACTTCATCTGCTCTCCCAACTCCTCTGGGTGAGAACTGTTGAGCAGACCAGGTTTCCGATAAAGTAAAAGCAAACACCATTCCCTTGTGCTAAGATACAGGAATATTATCCTGACATTTTAGCGTGGATCACTCATATTGCTGCTCATACTCTCCACTCCTAGGGCTGTGTCTTGACAATAGAAACATTCCCCGAATACAAACAAAATAATCAGGGTTGAAAACCAAATTCATGGTGGAAGCACAGACTCCTCAGTAGGAGCTATCTGTCAGGATAGATTTGCCTCTCAGCCTGTATAAGTCTAAGCAAGTTGAATTTGCACTAGTTATTTTTATTCTAAATATTTTTTTTTCTGTCCTTCCTACAGTAGTCTTGTTTCCACAAAACTGTAGGAACATTTTCTAATATCTGGTAGCCAGCAGCCTGATAATTACAGGATCTAGTTTCAAATCTGTGTGACAGAAGTATAGAAAAGAAAGGTAAATAGCTTAATAACTTTCAGTGATGTCTGCCTCTTCCTGTTTATTTTAATGGAGGAATTTATTTTACATACCTCAAGGAATTACAATCATCATCCAACATTTTTACAAGCTGTTAAAATTTGAAGATTAAAACCTGCACTTAAGTAAAAAATGCTTCCAAGGAGGAATTTATCTGTCATTTGTCTTGGAAACAAGATTTGTGTGCTTAAGTACTTGGCAGCCTATGGAGTGATTCTCCCATCTGTCAGCTGTTTAAAATCATTTGACGTGATAAATGACAGCAATACGGGGTCACTGGTGAGAAACAGCGGCTTGTCCTCCAGAACAGTGGTTCTGGGAGATGCGAGACCCCGTCTGTGCTTCTAAGCCCAGTTCTACCCCACCAAAGTGCCAACTCTTAAGTGAGTTCCTATAACCTTTCTCTTAACACTGGAAATAATCCATCAGTATCCATGCTGGGAGATGGTGAGGAGCTGATCTAGCTGGCTAGAGCAAACTGGGCTGTAAGATAAAAGACATTTAACGTGCCTGAGGAACAAACCCACCAGAGACAGCCATTGGCAACAGGAGCAATTTAACCTGATTAAACACTGAAACACCACGCTCTACACATTTGAAAACAAGTTGGTTTGACTTGATTGGATTTTTTTTTTGCAGTTTTGTGGAAACAGCTAAGCACAAGCTACGAAAATTCATGGATTTATTTCAATCAACTCTTCCTAATGAAGATGTGGATGGATCATTGGAAAAATGAAATCTCCACAGAAATTATTAATTATACTGTAGTCTGGCCGGGAGACGTACACAGATGGTACTGTACTACACCTCAGTGAACTGAGCCCTGGCAGCCAGCATGCATCAGTTTTCAGGTCTGGGGCCCTGAAACCTCATCTGCACTGAGACTGGAGCCAGGCTGGCCCACCTTCCCACAGAAACAAAACAAAAAAAAAACTTGTACAGAGACCCCATGATTTTCTTCTGCCTACGGTGGGTACCCTCCTCAAAATAAATCTACGGGCTGGTCTATGTATATAGGCAAAAGCAAGGCCTGGCACCACCCTGTGGTATTCCTGACCAACGGGGGAGTTGCTGCACTCTCTTGAGAGAAAATAATTAAAAGCCAACCCTCGAGTAACGGGTTTTGAGGGATTTTCAGGGCTTCGCCAGGAGACCGCGCCCAGCAGCGCCTCCCCACAGGGTGCGCGGGAATCCGCTGCCCGCGCCCAAGCTGGCTGCCCGCTCCCGGCCCGTCGCCTCCCTCACTCAAGATGGCTGCAAAACGACAGGCGGCCGATGTGTCGAAGCCGAGGTGGCCATGTTGCTTTCGGGCTGCAGGGCGCTGCCGGGAGGGCCTTCCCCGCGCCGTACCATTCCGCTGAGGCGGGGGAGGAGGGGGAAGCGGTGGTTTCGCCCGGGCGGGAGGAGTGCGGCGGGCGCGGCTGAGGCGGGAGCGAGGCAGGGTAAGGCCGGGCGGTGGCCCTGAGGGGGCGGCGGGGGAGTACCCCCAGGGCCTTCGGGAAGTATCGTCCTAGCTGCCGCCAGCATCGCCCTGCCCGGCGGGAGGACGACCACCGCCCTCGGGGCGCAGGCCGGGCCTCGACGCCTCAGGAGCAGGCATGGCGGCGGCGAGGCCTCACCCGGGAGCACAGGGAGAAATGTTTTTGGTTTCTGATTTCCTTGCAGGGCTTAGGGGGGACCTGTGCGCGCTGCAGGCCATTAAGCGTGTAGAAATCTGTTGGCCGCACAAAGTAAATAGTAAAAACGAGGAGATGATTGCAGCTGCGTTTTTTCCGTGGTGTGAGGAATGACATCTGTTAGATAGGGCTGTGAGTGTCAGTGCTGGAAAGTGGGGTTAGCCTTGATTTTCTCATGTGAAGATCATTTCCAGTTGCGTCTCAAAGGTAATGTGCTTGGTTTTTAGCGAGGCAGAAATCAAAGTTCTGTATATGTAAAAATAAAGAACCAAACAACTTTAGATGACTCTTGGAGGATTTGTCCAGCAATGTGCTGGAGGATAAATTGGGATTCTCTGGATGACAATTCCTCAACTTTATGTAGCAGCGCGCAAACAGACCACAAACTGTGGCGGGAGAGGTGCAGTTGTTGTTACTGTTCGCTGGGTGTCCTGATGTACCTAACTTTCTGTACCTGCATCATGTGGAAACTTAAGTGAATTAAGCTTAATTTTCTGGATGATTAATACAGTTCAGTGACTCCAGCTGTTATTTATGCCGTTGCAATGGACTTTTTCATCTATGTTAACTTATTATCTCACTATCATTAATGTATTTTATCATCACAAGACAGGCAAATGTTACAGGAAAAAAAGAAAAAAAATCTGAAAAAGTGTCAGGTGTGGCTCATTTGAGGACTGAAGCTACTCTTGTGCATCTGTGGTAGTAAGTCTTATTGCCCTTTGCTTGGGGTAGTTTGTGTGCTCTTACATATTCAGCCTCTTATACTGCAGCTCTGGTTGTTTAATCTGATCTCTTGAGCAGTTCATTTAATCAGTCAGGATCTGTGGTGTTGCACTGCTGTTACAATCTACCCATGTTGGGCTTATTTTGCCAAGTGGTA
The DNA here is from genome assembly GCA_013396915.1 of Stercorarius parasiticus. NCBI lineage: Eukaryota > Metazoa > Chordata > Aves > Charadriiformes > Stercorariidae > Stercorarius > Stercorarius parasiticus. The sequence continues at coordinate 102,795 of VWZL01004597.1, forward strand.
GCTCAGGCATCAAGAGGTGCAATTAATTACATGCTTTTAGGCCATACCAGTGCTTCAGAGAGATGCTTAGGCAGTTTCTGCAGAGATTGAAAATGATCAAGTAAGAACATACCAGGTCTCCTTTTTTTTTCTTCCCCCCACCCCCGCCATTGATATTTCAAGGGTTCTTGCTTTGGTCATTGTCAGGACCCTTTGTTGCACATGTACATGCAGCTATTGAGAGTTTAAGGGAACCCTTCCTGGGAAAGTAAGTTAAGGAATACTTTCCTCCTCAGTTTCTCTGAAGAGAAACTTAAGATCTAATTGAAAAGATTTGGGGAAAATCAAGCAAAGATGTTTCTATACTTTGTGAAAGGCAGGGCGTATTTATGTGAAAGAACAGAGTTTTTGAGAGGTGCGCAATTCAAATTCTTTGACCTATTGGGTTTTTCTCCCCTAGATAGTTGGGTGTATAAATCGGTGTACTTTCCCTGTCTTTGCTTCAAAAGACCTCACCAGTTAAGGCTCTGGCCCACAGAAATTGCAAAGTAGATGTGAACAGTGAAAAGCCTAAGAACAAACGATGTTTTAGAAATATTTACTGTCCTTCCCACAAATGTCTTCATTTACTGTGTTAATTATCCTGAATTAGATAGCTGCCATTGACTAGGTTGTCACGTTGTAAAAGAGCGCTATAGCAAATACAAATCCTTTCCTAGAGATTGGAAGCCACTGTTAGGCTTTATTTTTGAAAACAGCTGTACTTATCCCAGTGTCCTTATTAGGAACTGTAGTTGAATTGAAATATGTTTTGGCTTTTGCAGTGGTTCTGTTAGATTAATTGCATTTTCTGTAAATCTTGTATACATACAAATTCTTTAAAGTATTTATTCCCTTATTATTAGGCAAAAAGATGAAAGAAGTTACAAACCAACCTGTAAAATGCAATATGTGGAAAAAAATGTTGTTTTCATTGAAATCTTCCCACTGAAGTCAGTGTGTTGGAGACTAGCAGCTTGTTGCTTTCAGAAGTAGCTTCAGGGTACAGCAGAATTACGTTTATTAGGGCTGTTAACCAGCTCCCTTTCGTAAGTGGTAATGGGTTCATGATGACCCACAGTGATCAGTGGTATCTTTCTTGCAGTGGGGTGTGAACCTTGCCACCTCAGGAGCTCAGAGAGGGTTTCTGAGGGTGTGAGAAAATAGCAGAGGGGTTGTGGAGTGGCAGAGCACGTTCCTCCTGGTGCATTGCACTTTTTCAGCCTTCGTGACCGTCGTGCATCCCACCCAGGAACTTGTTCTGCCGGGTTAGTGTGGTGTATTTGCAGTAGAGCAGGAGAGAGAAGTACTGATCCTTTTGGACTTTGGGCTGGCTAGAGTGAAAAAAGTGGGGTGCAGCTCTAGGAATGCTTGGTTTATGGATGCAGTTGAGAGCAAAAGTTAGAAATAGGAAGACCGGGTCGCCTTCTGTTCATAAATGGAGGGACAGAATTAAACCTGTTAATGATGTTGCCATTATTTTTCCTATTTGATTACTGGTGGTTATTTCAAGCCAACATGAACCTGCAATTAGAACGAAATATTTCGTTCTCTTTGATTCAATAACTGAATGATTTACTGCAACATTTGTCATCTGCACTGCATTCCCATTGCTCTGGATGGGAATTCCTGAAGAATCTTCTCTTGTCGTTAAGTGTTAATGAAATGCAAAAAGTAAGGAGAAAATAACTTTACCAATCTATTAGGTATAAGAAGCTACTTCCTTCCCCCCAAAATGAAAGAAAAATACTTGGAAATCTTCGATCACCTTAACTTTTTTTTTTTTTGAAAAAATAATAATCTTATAGTGTTTTATACCCCTGAAACATTGCGTTCTACTCTCAGCTTCATGAAACTCTACAGCATGAAAACATTCTGTGTTCAACACCACTTTAGAAAGCTAAAGATCTGTTTCCTCTCTAAATGGTAACAAAAAGTACAGTCTCATTTCTTTTTCTGAAAAAAGGTAGTTGTGAGAATTGATTAATTGTGGCGTTTTTCATCGTAAAGACATTTCAGTAAACCATTTCTGGGCTGATTTAATCTAGCACCAGCTGAACTACGGAGATGATGTTGGAACGTACTTCTCCATTTGGCTTAGTATCAGATATTAGTATTAGTAGAGCTCACATGGGAACATGTATTGAGAATTTATCGCAGATGGGGATCTTAAAAAGGAGCAGGAGGAAATTAGGACATGCTCTGCTCATTGATTTCTTTAAGCGCTACTGATCAGTGAGCTTTGTAACCCTGTGGTCAGTTCTGCACAGAAATGTAGCAGGATATCCTGTTGGAAAACACTAAGAAGGGCAAGCCACGGAACAGATTAAGTGGAAGCTTTTGTGAATTTGTGGACTGAATTTGGTATTAACCTCTGGATCTGCGCTTAAGTCAGCCTTCACGTGCACTGTAGGACCTGTTAGGGTTATGTCTCCGCATAGCTGGTGATCATTGGTACGGAATAGTTGACAGATGTTGAGTTGTGAGTGTTTTAAAGATGCTTGCTGTCCAGAATTCATAAGACAGAGACTGCTAATTATTGAACATTTATAGGAGTCTGGGTGTGAGTGGTCCTTTTCTGATAGAATTTAGACAATGCTATTTTGCACATCCCCTCCTCAATTTCTAGCTTCTATGGGATGTTTCAACACGTGTTAAGTCTTTTTCTTCTAGTTACCTTTCCTAAGTTTTTTTTCCTGTAGGAATATTTTTGGTTTGTTTCCTCTGAGTAAACATCTTTGAACTTGCTAGCAGTGAGGAGGTTCTGCACCAGCTAGGTGAGAAGGCTGAGATCCCAAGCAGTCTTATTGATTGGAGTGGGACTTCTTGCAGGAGCTCATCAAGTACTCTGCATCAAACCCCCAATTAAGTACCAATATTAGAGGTTCTTCATAACTCAAATTTACAGATATTTTATATCTAGTGGAAATCTTCTCCATTTCCTACAAATGTAGCCGTAAACGTTCCAGTGGCGCTTAATGGGGTCATTAGAAAAATCAGTTTAAATCTTTAAATGCAGTTTTTAAAACACTATTTAGGATGTCGCAAGTATTGGATGACTTGTGCCTTGCAGATTAGAAGATGATTATGCTCTGTGGTGCTTGCTGCGGTAGCTTATAACAGGAAGAGTGTTCTCAAAGCTATCTCTTGAGCTTGCTATTCAAACCTATTCACTCCAGGCTATGTATTGTATTCAACTTCCTGGTACTTTATGTTGAAGACACGTTTGTCTTAATCAGACAGTTTATATCTGCCAGGAATGTATTTAATATTTGTCAAACATAATTTAGATGAGAAGTGAAAGTACAGTTTGGTGTCATTTTCTGCCAACCATTATTACTGTGAGAGGAAAGCATAGCAAGCCAAGTTTAAATGCAACCTTTAAGCAATAACAAGCTGATTCGTCTGTTTAGTTTGGCCTAATGTTCTTCCCTTGGTTACAAAGCTGTTGTAAGCATGTGCTAAATAACAGACATTTTAAAACTATGCTAGATTGGGAATATCATTTCAGAGGATCAGATCAGAGCATCTAAAGGCCTCAGTAAAGTTGACAGCATTGTTGTTGTGCTTTATCGGCAAGGGTAAATGTTCCTGTTCCAGCAGTATAGGTGTCATATGCAGGTTGAGACAGGAAAGCCACAGAGTTCTCAGGCATGGGATTTACTGTAATAATAGCTACTGTTTGTCTCTAGAGCTGGTGGGGAAATGCAAATTTTTCTTTCTGAAAATGTCAAAATGCAAAAAAAATCTGACCCTCTGTTTGTTGATTTGAGAAGGAGCATTTTTGAAATATTTTTCAAATAAAACACTATTACCTTCTCAAAGAATTTGTAGCTATTTCTAGATACGCAGTTTATTCCTGTATATTATTCAAGTGGCCAAATACATCAGAACCTTACTAACTATCATTATGAACCCCTAGGCCTGATTGTTTATGTGGAGGGAGAAAAAAAAAAAAAAGAAACAAAATTGAACAAGATCCAAAGATTTATTCCCCTGCTTTGGCACAAGGAGCTGCCTGGCGCAGTGAGTGGAGCTTGGTGTGACTCTGAAGACATAGGCTCTGTTTCAACACCAGCCAGGAAGCGATCGGAAGTGACTTGCTATGCTTCAATTCCCCCTTTGTACAAGAGTGGGGAAAGATGCTTGTCTCTACTATAAATTGTTGTGACCCCTACAGTTGAAAAGTGCTTCTATGAAGAACGTTTTATTATTAAGCTGGGCTAATCACATTAATCGTATTTCATTACTGTTACCATCTGTGCTACAAAATATTCATTCTGAAGGGTTATCCTGGAGTGTAAATCTAAATCTGTGACTGCAGTAAACCAAGTGTGTTTGCACTGACAGAAGTAACATTGAGGTTTTTGCCACGTCTTGTAAATTAGGAATTAGGACATGGATCTCCACTGAGCTTTTTGTGTGATTGATGTTGTATATGAATGAAAAGATATCTCACGGAAGAGGGAGTGTAAGCATTCAAATGTTTGTCTGTTTTTCTGGCAGGATGGAGAAAAAGAAAATTCTAATGAAATCCAAGGTTGCTGCTCCTAACCTCCTGAGGGCACTGCATTCTCTGTACCAGTTTGGTCACCTCTGTGACGTGACAGTTCACACACAACATCTTGGAATTCAGGAGGAGTTTCTGGTTCACAAAGCTGTCTTGGCAGCTTCTAGCAATTATTTCAAGGGGCTTTTCCTGCATGATGAGATGCTGGACACCAAGAATTGCACAGTGACTCTGCAAGACATTTACACCGAAGAGTTCAACTCCTTCCTGGAGTTTGTTTACACTGCAGAAGTGGAGATTGAAGCGGAAAAACTGCAACGGATGAAAGAAATAGCCGAAAGACTTGAATGCAAGGATTTGCTTGACATTTGTGAAGAAGTGAAAGCAGAGGGCAGGAAGGGTTTAGATTTGAGCCTCCATCTGAAAGGTCAGCTGTGTGAAAATGGTGGGCCACAGTGGACTTGCATGCAGCAAGAAGAGAACTGCAAACTGAGTAACTCTTCCCAAGTAGTGGCAATACCCGTGCAGAGGAAACTTTGGGATAGGCAAAAACATAAAAAGTTGCTGGCTGGCTATGAACTCATTGAAGGCCAACCAGCAAGACTGCAGCAAGAGGATTCTGCTTTTCCAGAACCAAAATCAAGGACAGCAAAGCTACCAAAATATAACAAGACAGATACCAGCAGCAGACTCAGCATGGATATCGTCAGTCTGGAAAATGAGAATAGTCATTCTCTTCTAAGTCAGGCTGAGTCAAAGGAAGCCTCTGTAGTAATTAGGAACACTCTGCCTGAGCAGTGGGAAGGTGAAAACAGTTTAATTTCCAAATTTTCTAGTAAAACGGAACGTAGGAAATCACCGCGGCATGTGGCAAAAGCCTTGACACAGATTGTGTGCGAGAAGTGCAATGAATCATTCTGTTTTACTGAGCAGTACCAGTCACACATGGAGCTCAAGCATGACATTAGTCTGGCTGTCAAGTACAGCTGTAATACGTGTGAGCAGCTCTTCTCCACTCACCAGAACCTCCGGCAGCATCGCCTTGCCATTCATAGCGATGAGCAGGGCTTCTCCTGCATGTTTTGCAACAAGAAGTTTAAGCGCCAGAAGGACAGAAACGACCATATCCGCAGGGTGCATGAGAAGAAGCGGTATCCGCAGGCCTGCCCATACTGCGACAAGGTCATCAGTTCCAAGTGCGGCCTGACAGTCCACATACGAACGCACACAGGGGAGAAACCTTATAAGTGCAAACACTGCCCCGCCAGCTTTGCTCAGAGGTCTGCTTACAATACCCATGTAAGGTATAGCATTCTCTGTGTGTGTCCATGCGTGCACGGGAAAATGTTTTTTCTCTCTGGGCACCAGGTTAAAGGTGTTAGTGAAGTCCTCTCTGCTTTAATTCCAGAATTTCTTGGATCTGATCAGGAGTGTGTTGAAATCAGCACAGATTTTTTCCATTGACCTCATCAAGCTCTCAGTCTGGATTACTGGATTGAGGTCTCCCAGACCAGGAATTTAGGCGAACGTTTCCCATTGAATCAAAGAGGACTTGTGCAACCGGATCTGTTAGGTGATTTTGGAAGCCTCAGATTTGGTGTTTTTAATAGGAGCCTGAAAGGAATTGGCATCTGTTTAAAATGCACAGGAAAATGCCCATTTCATAAACATCGGGGCATTGTGGTGCTCTTTAGTATGGTTTTCATGGGCCAAATATCCTGCGTGCTATTTTGCTGGGTAGCGTGAGCTTCATAGGCTTATTAAGGCGCTGCCTGACTGAAAACAAGATGTTTAAATTGCACAGTAGTTTCCAGAACTACAAAAGCCACTCTATCTGTCAAACATATCCATACCCTGCCTGTGCAGTACAGTAGATAGGTGTTTTCTACTGCATCCCTGCTTACCTTGTAAAAAATGTCAAAATTTGTTTATAGTTCAGTCCAGTAGCAGAAAAAACATTCCACATGTGTCACGAGTGCAATGACATAGCTGGTTCCACGCACTGAGTAGTGATGAGTTAGCCGCTGCAATTGATGGCTTACAAGGGAATCTGTTTTGCTTTTCCATATAGGCATTTAATCTGTATTTCCCTTGGTTTAACTCCATAATTTCTTGCCCTGTCCGCCATGACCTTGGAGGAAAATTTACAGCCCATCCTGTTACTAGTTAGATGATGAATATGTATACCTGAGAGGCACCATCCTTGATGAACTGAGACCTTTTAATTTTCTTTAATTAACTGGTCCAACTACATAAAATTTCCCTGTTCCCAGCTCTCCAAACATGCTGTTAATTTGTGTGAAGAAAAATTAGAAGGAAATGACTCTTCCTCCGAGGCAAACATGTCTGAATTGAAACAATTAAGCCTATTGAAGTTGCGCTTTGTTGTTTGTTTGTTTTAACAGAAAAATCCATGAGTCTGGGCAAGAGAGGAAACTTATGCCTGTCTATTGGATGGTAGTTCCGCCTGCACATAGACCAAACACAACAAGCTGTGACAAAGGTCCTGACAGAGAGATGTGGGATGGGACATCGGAGGCTGAACGACGGAAGTGTGCAAGGCATGAAGAGACCACAAATTGTGAGGAAGAACCCGGGGGTTGTTCTGCTACAGCAGCAGACTGTAGCAATGAGCAAGAACAGAAGCAGAAGTACAAGGAAGCTGAAGCAAGAAGTGAAAAAATGAGTGAAGAGGGGATTGAAGATGAAGGTGAAATGAGTGTGAAGGGCGAGGAGGAGGTAGATTATGAAGCAGGGTATTCAGAAGTTGAAGACAACAGAGATAATGAGGAGGTCTGTACTGAGGAGGATGATGAGGGTGATGAATACTCTAATGAGAAGGATGTTGAAGAACGTGAATCAGATGAAGAGTTTAAAATAAAGAAGGTAAATAAAAGTGGGGTGAATAAGAAATCTGCCTATATAATAACGTGCGACAAGTGTAATGAGCAGTTTGTCTCCCGGAAAAAGTATGTGGATCACTGCAGAGATATCCATCAGTGCCTGCCTGGTAAAGTCTATCAGTGTGACATCTGCAGCAAGTCATTTGCTAGTTACAACAGCTGGAAGGAGCACAGAGCATGTGTCCACACTGAAGAAAGGCAGTTTGCCTGCACCCTTTGCAATGCTACTTTTAAAAGAAAGAGAGATGTGAGGACACATTACATGCGGAAGCACGAAGGCAGAGTCAAACGCCCTCTCTGCTCTGTCTGTGGGAAGATCCTCAGCTCCCGAACAGCATTAGTGTTTCATATGCGGACACATACAGGAGAAAAACCTTATGAATGTGGCATTTGTCATTCAAAATTTGCTCAACCATCACAACTTAAGATCCATACCAGGTCAGCCTACAGTACTGCTTCTCCCGTTACCACTCCCTGCATGTGCAGTGTACTTCAGCACTTCTTTTTCTTCTGACTTCCCAGTTCTGAGTCATTCTTGCACATCCTTATAACAGGAACACTGGGATATAATTTGTTCTGTAGTATCTGTGATTAATTCTTTTACGTAAAGGCTTTGTCTGCATCTGGTTGTTGCATCAGTTTTGGTCGGGATTTTGAAACATGCTTTATCTGAACTTGTAAGCAAAAGCCAGTCATTTGAGACAGTGTTCAAAATAAGATTATGGCCTTCGCTAATGAAAAGTAGCACAAGCTAAAGAATTAGTCAAGGACCTCAGAGACCCAGATGTTGAGCCCTGCTCGCTCTTTATCACTCTGAGCAAGTCATTTAGTGTGGGATTTCATTTCTTGTATGCAATACAAAAGCTGTACTTTTCATCTGGGCTCCCTCTAGTCATGGGAGCTAGTCTGGATGAATTGCTCTCTGGTGGTGTCTGTGTTAAATGTGTCCTCTCCCAAGAGAGGGTGAATCATCCTATGGAATTTCCCATCTTTCTCCTAACGGGGAACCTAGCAGATAGCTTATAAGGGGAGTTTAACGGTTAGCGAGATAAATGAGGTGAGAGAAATCCCATTACTAGAGATTCCGGACGCATAAAATGGGGACAGTAGCTTTCTTCTGTCTCCTAAATGTTCTTAGAGTGATTTAAAATATGGTGAGGTATACTGATTCAGGACCAGCAAAACATCTGAAATGTCAAGATAATCTGTGTCAGCTGAAATGCATCAGAGCTGCACTGCGTGTAAAAGATGCGGTATGACTGCAACAAAACATTGACTCGTGGGGTTTGTGTTGGGTAACTGGCTGTCTCATATGCATAGCATTTTGCCTGGCAACTCAAAGTTACCCGTGTTTTTGCACATCATACTATTTGGGTGGGAATAAGGGAAGTCATCGCAGTGTTAAGACCAAACATTAGGCTCAGACTTTCTCTGATTTGAGCTAATTCAAAATCATGTTCAGAAACACTGCTTGCCTGACTTTCCTAGTGCCTTTTGTCTTAAAAATGGGAATATCCTACCAGTTAAAGTTTGCAGGCCAGAGGACATGAGATGGAGGGATTATGGAAGTCAAGAATGTAGCCTGCTTTCCCAAGAGATCTGCTGCTGACATTGTGCTGGGGACAGTCTGGATGCACTTTCAGTCTCTAGCACAGCAGCAGCTTGTCATCTTTCCTACTTTCTCACTTCCAGTGCTGGTACCATGACCTATAACTTGTGAAAGAAGGGTGGATTTTTGTAGGGCCTGAGAGAGAGGAAAAGGTAAACCTTGAATGGGAATTTTAGTGCTTTAGCGTAGCACCTATACTGGCAAACGCTCTATTTCCTGACTGAGCAGAACATACTTTTTTCCACTTCATTTAAAAAATGAAGTATGCTGCCTGTAGTGTGCAGAATGTAATTTCAAGTACAGTACTTTTAGTAATGCACTACAGGAGTTAATTTATTAATACTCATTTGTGGTTTGCTCCATTTAGATCCCATACGGGGGAAAAGCCATATATTTGTGAGGACTGTGGGGCTTGCTTTGCTGATAAAGGCAAACTCACTGGCCACAAAAGGACCCACACAGGTAGGCATTAAATACTTCCGTTCCTTCCATCTGGTTCTTCCCTTTATACTGCTGGAAATTGCTAATTGGGATTTGAAGAAAATGCACACTTGCTTTTGTAACTTGCAGAAGAGACTTCAAGTACCAGAAAGGAACTAATAGAGATAGAAAGACATCTGAAAACCAACTTTGAAGTACAAAATTCTGCTGAAAGAATTCAGAATGTCTTTTTCTCTTTACTTAGGAGAGCGTCTTTTTAAATGTGATGTGTGTGGAAAACATTTTGCCACCAATGAATACTTAAAATGCCATAAACGATGCCACATGGGTGCTAAGCCCTACAAGTGCGAGGTTTGTGGAAAGACATTTGGACTGAGAGCCTCGCTAGCCCAGCACAGTAACGTCCATGCAGGTAACAAAACAAACTCATTTGGGCTGGGAAAATAAACAACACTGGAAGCTTGGATCTGAACTACGTTGCAGTTCAGACGGTGACGTTTTATTCCAGAACCACTTTTATAAGATCCTTGAATTAGGTGATGAGGAGGAGTGGGGCTTATACTGATCCTGGCTTGTTAAACAGGGCATGATATTGTCTTTTATCGTTTCGGATGACGCTTGCCCACAAGACTGAGGACTTTTGTGCTGAAGGATGTCGGAGCAGAGAGTGGCTGTAGTTGCTGCTGTTGCCTGTGCGAGATCAGAGAGCTTTTCTCAGGCTTTCCTTTGCAGCCAAGAAACGTTTACCACATAACCTTAAAAACCAGGGCCTCGAGCACATACTTCCTACATACACCACTTTATCAATATTGATCTTTTAGGAATTCTTTATGCTTCCTGTCTGATGAAATTAAAGCCAAAAGAACCTGCCTTCTAACTCTCTGCTTCCTGTGTTCTTTTTTTTTTTGTTTTAGAGACCCGACCATACTTCTGTGAGCAGTGTGGGAAAACATTCACCCAACAGGGCGCTCTGCGGCGCCACCAGCGCATTCACACCGGGGAAAAGCCGTACAAGTGCAGAGCTTGCGAGAGAACCTTCACGGACATGTCCACCTTGCGCAGACACGTGTTGGTACGCTGCCCCTCAGGTGTCTTTGTGGCAGGCAGACTGGTGGTGACGTTTAACTACTGAGAGAAGTTTCTTCCCTTAATGAGGGTGCTCGTTGGTGATGAATACTAGGGCTGGGGGATTGATCTGCCATCTATACGCACCTTTTAAAAACATGTTTCTGAAGTGTGCACAATTTTCCTCCAGCAGCACAGCAGCTCCCACTACTGGCTCTCCAGCCAGTGATCTCCCAAGTACTAGTGTTTCGTTCAAAATGAAAATCTAATCTTATAAAAATGTATGAAGAAGGACTGGTTGTTTAAAAATGCGTATTACTGATTGAATCCTTTTTTTGAAAAAAAAAAAAAGGGGTGGTACCACACTTTATATTACCACAGTCTCTGCGGTCTTTTAAGCCCTTTACACAGAGGCCGTAACTTGATGGCTTATAATGTCTTCGTGTAGCAGATGAATATGACTTTACGTGTTTCCAGCATTGTGATATGCTGAAAAATGTATTGCTGAGTTCAGCTGTTTTCAGAGACCTTTGTGTCCTTGAAGCAATTTTTTCTAATTGCAAGTTAAGTTAATGTTTGCCTGCATATTAAAAATCTAGCTTCTTTTGGAAGTGTTCCCTGACAGCGGAGACAGAAAATCAGTGCAGAATTGGCAAAACAGACTTGTTCTTGTGTTTCAGAGTTCAGCTTTTGCATTTGAGCACAGTATCACAGAGTTAACCCCAATACTATTTAATTTTTACTGCATTAAATCTTCAGTTAATAAAGTTGTTAGAAAAAATTCAGATCTAATTGTTTTCCTCCTTTTTTTCTAGATTCATGACCGGAATGCTCACTGGAGAAGTTTCTTAATAGATCTTACAACCAAAAAAGACCACAATTGGTCCAAAATAGAAACATTCTCGGAAGCCTGTATGGGTGAAGACCCTGCGCCGGACATTTGGTCGGTTGACCAAGGTAAACTATATAAACCAGAAAGCGTTATTCTTAAAAAAGTGGAAGATGCGCCATCTAGTGTTAGCAACGCGGAAGACACCGATCACTCACTTTTATACTTATAACGTCAGTTATCGCCATGAAACGGTGTTGTAGCAGGCACAGTTGTCTCCCGTGTTGAAAGCATTGTGAGGTCACGTCGGCCTGGTGCGGCCGCAGAGGCGGGCGACCCGCTGTCGCTGTCAATTACTTTTTTTTTTTTTTTTTGGGTAATAAAGATGCGCTGATCACGTAAGCGGCCATGCATTCCGTAACTGATTTACTTGCGTAGATCTGACCGCAGATAAGTTGTTAACTTGGTAAGAAAAAGAACGCGGATGGTTCCCTGCCACGGGCGGAGGATCCCAGCTGGGGCGAGATCCGCCGCGCTGCGTTGCGTAGCAACACCCGTCGCTTCGTCTGGCGTCACTTCCTGCGCGCTGCGCCCGCGCCTGCGCTGTTCTTTGCCGCCGGCCGTTGTCAGGATGGGGGGCGGGGCTAGGCGCGACAGCGCTTCCGGCCGCCGCCCGGAGGCCGTGGGGTGAGGAGCGGCGCGGCAGGGCCCGGCCCGGCCCGCTCTGCCGGCGGGGCTGCGCGGTGAGTGCCGGGGCGGCGGCGGCCCATTCCCCCAGGCGGAACCGCCGTGGTGCCTCTGTCCGCCGGCGGCCTCGGCCGGGGGGAGGTGTGCGTGTGGGCTGCGTCCCGTCCCCAGGCTCCTCGTCTTCGGGCCGCTGTGGCGAGCAGGGGAGGCCGAGGAAGAAGCCTACTGAGGATTGAGGAGGAGGGTGACTGGCCTCGCTCGTGTGGCAATGCCTCCTCCTTCCTCGCAGGAGTGTCCTGGCCTGGTCCGGGGTCAGCGCGCATCTCTAGGTGCCCCTGTGCTCTCACAGGTGCCGCCGGGTCCTGATGGGGTGCTCTCGCCTGTCATCTCAAACTCGGTCTGGGTGTCGGCTGTGGTGTGCTGTCTTTTGGTTCACAGATTTAACTTTTGCTTCGGCCCTGTGGACTGTGCTGCTTTTTGTGGTGCCATTATTGTAGCTTCAGTCCTAAATGAGGCAGGTTGGTGCTAGCAGTAATGTGTCTTATTAGGCCATGTGTAATTGTTGGTGCAGAAGAACAGACAGGCTTGTGGGTTCACAATGTGTTAAATTTAGCTGGCGCTTTTTATCTCTTTCAGCTAGTTCTGCCTCTGGAAGGGGATACGTTCATGGTGTACAATGGCTGATGGTATGCAAGAGTTGTTTTTATTTGAATCTCGGTTCTACAGGCTAGTCCTAGTGGGTAGGTTCAGTTTGCAGATTTTTCAGGCCTTGTCTTTATTAAGATGAGTATATCATACTTGTGTTGAAGATGTTGTGCAACCCAGCGCTCAGCAGCTCAGTGTACTTGCCATGGGAGTGGCAATGAAAAGCCTTCACAACGCACCACATTTTACCATATATGTAGGATTACTGCTCCTCCTCTGAACAAATTCCAAATCAGCAGAAGGCTAGCAATGAGAGTGAGCGATGCGTTTTCACAGTGGCTTTTGATTCTGCAAATACTGTGGTGGGAAGAACAGGAGGCTTATGTTTTGCAGCCTTAAGAAAAAAGGAGTTGGTACAATGTGTCTGTTAACGCACGCATCTGTGGTCAGCTCCTGAAATGAGCAACTGAGTACGGTTATGAGCTCATTCACCCCGGTGGGAGAAGTTTGTGGTTTAGGTTCTTGTTTCCTGCTGGGGATTGCTGTTGTCTACATGTGACCACAGCTTTTGCTGTGTTCTCAAATGGAAAATAGGTGGATAGTTGTGAAATAACGTACATAGTTAAAAAAATAATGACATTGGGAGAAAAAAGTTGCATTTTTATATCATTGATTACTTCAGATAAAGCATTCAGTGTGTCTTTGCTTAATTCGTCCTCAAATACTTGGAGTGCCAGTGCGTCATGAAGAAAATGTCAGAGTGTGACTATGGAGAAAAGGAAGCTAAGTTTAAACATCATCTTTTATGCTTATTTATGAGTTGGCCTTTCAGTCAGGAGTCAAATCATGTTATTCTCATTCATATGAAATTTCTATCAAAACTAAAGTGTAGCATTGGGGTTTGCCTATAAAAGTGGACAGTGTTTTGAGATGCTTGTTGATCTCTGAGCTGGCACAGGCGATTCTTTGTCCCCTTCCTGGGCCTTTCGTTTTAGGTGTAGTAAGCGTAACTTGGTAACAGTGTTTATTCAGGTATTTATTAGAATAATGTTAATGGAACTATTTAAATCTTAATATTAAAGGTTTACTGAGCTGAAGATGCAAGGATTAGGAAATAGGAAGCATTTGGTTCTGAGGATAATCTTTTTCTGCAGAATCTAAGGTAGACGTTTGGGTGCCCATGGTTGATTGTGTTCCCTGTTGTCCCACTTGCTTATTGTGTGAGGTTGGGGAAACAATTCTGCTTCCCTCTGGTCTCATCTGCCTTATTTGTAAACTCCTTAGGGTAGGGTCTCCCTGTGGCTTTTTACCTGCTATAGTATCAAGTCCATGAAGCATTCATTTTACACGGCTACTAATATAGCCTCCATGAATCTGTGTATTTTGTAGTTTTCCATTTTATAGTTTCTTAAAAATATTTTACCAAAACTGTTTTAACAGAAAATTGTATTGGGATGCGAGTCTAACTTTTGGTTTGTTGAAATGAGTGTGGGCTAAAATTTGAGTTTATATATCTATGTGAGGAGAAAGAGTATCTCGTTTTGATGTTATGAATATTATTCTTGTGTCTCTCATGCTTAATATGGCTTCCTTACTGTTACGTTAATAAAAATTTTGTTCCATTTGTATGCTATTTTTTTGATTTATCTTTCTGAGCAAGACTTCTAATGTCCTGTGTATAAAAGGCTGCAAGTCTACTGTACCTGAGCACGTACAGAGAAACACAAACCTTAGTTAGCTTTTATTGTGGAAATAAATTCTTCAGATTCAAAATACATACATACATACATAATTGCTTGGAAGACGGTAAAACTCAATAGATTGCAAGGGAAGGGTGTTGCTCAGAGCATCTTCAAAGTTCACAGAAATGCTGTTTGTTCTGGGATCAAACTTTTTTTTTTTTTTTTTAAAATCAGTTCTTTTGAGAACCTTGGAGCAGCTTAAAACATTGCTGGGAAACACAACGTAACCTAATCGGTAGTGGGAATGGTGAAGCCATTTGTAAGGCTGCAAATGGGCATTCAAAATTTAGAGGCTGTAAGTCCATTTTGAGTGATGAATTTTTTACAAAAGAAGACACTTTGAGGAAGTCTTATGATTTCTTAGGTTTGCAGTTTAAGAATATGATTATGCAGTCTCCTATACTTCAGTCAATTAAGCAATTGGAATTTTATCCGAGTCTTGTTTAAAAGTCTTATCTTGAAAGCCTGTTTAAGGAAGTGTTTATTTAGGATTGCAGTTAACTTTTACTTAATCTTACCTTTCTCATATTGCCTGATTAGGAGGGAGAATAATTTCTTAATTCCACTTGCCTTAATGAGAACATTTCTTTTGATCTTTCTCTGTTTACTTTGTCCCTATTACAGATTCTAATAATCTCTAGTGTTTCAGGTAAGATTACAGTTGAGACTTAAACTTAAATTAATTTAAGAGAAATCTCTGTGTATGACTGGCGGCATGGTTTTAGATATGACCCCTTAGGGTGACACTTTTGGAAATCTGCGCTTCTAGCCAGACTTTTCACAATGCTCCTTTGAAAGTCTGATCGCTTAAGCTCAAGCACCTTCATGCTTAAATCTGAAGTGAAGCTCTCTTGAAATTCTGGATTTGACTTTTGGACGCTGAAATCTTTGAGTTCTATTAGCTTCCATGCAAATAGTTAACGTGCTATGTTGTTGACAGCTTTTTGCAGTGAGAAGAAAGATGGAAAGTAATGCAGTTTTACTGGAATCCAAGTCCTCTCCTATCAACCTTCTGAATGAAATGCATCAGCTGCGTCTCCTGGGCCACCTCTGCGATGTGACTGTCAGCGTGGAGTATCAAGGTGTTAGGGCAGAGTTTGTTGCTCACAAGGCTGTATTGGCAGCAACAAGCAAATTTTTCAAGGAGGTTTTCCTTAATGAGAAGGGCATGGATGGCCCAAGGACCAACGTGTTCTTGAATGAGGTCCAGGTTGCTGATTTTGCTTCATTTCTTGAGTTTGTCTACACTGCTAAGGTAGAAGTGGAAGAAGACAGAGTGCAGCGCATGCTAGAAATAGCCGAAAAGCTGAAGTGTTTGGACCTCTCGGAAACCTGCTTTCAGTTAAAGAAGCAGATGCTTGAATCAGTGCTGTTGGAGTTGCAAAACTTCTCTGAATCCCAGAACTCCGAGGAAGAGAGCTCTACCCAGCCAAGCATTTTGCTTGAGTCCAAAGCAGCTGCTGTGGCAGAGGCTGATCAGGCAGACTGTCCTCTGGATCCTCCAGATTCCCCAACAGACAGGCCCAGCAACAGGGTGTCTCCTGAGATGCCGGCTACCAAACTAAAAGAGAAAACAGACAAAAAGAAGGAAATGATGAAGCCTCCTTATACCAAAATCAGAAGGGCAAGTGGGAGACTGGCTGGAAGGAAAGTATTTGTGGAAATCCCAAAGAAGAAATACACGAGGCGGCTGAGAGAGCAGCAGAAGAATGAAGAGGTTGCTGTTGAAGAAAACAAATATCCTCAAGACCAGGATACGTGTGATATGGAGAGGGAGGAGGAGCAAGCAGAGAATGACATCAAACCTGAAAGCGAAGAATGCGATGGCAACTTTGAATCAGAAGACAACCTGAAAAAATCCGAAGAGGATAAAAAGAAACGAGGCAGTAACTTCAAATGCAGCACGTGCGAGAAGGAATTCCTGTATGAGAAAAGTTTTCTCAAGCACATAAAGCACAGCCATGGTATTGCAGCCGAAATCGTTTATCGGTGTGAAACCTGCAGTCAGACCTTTGCCAACCGGTGCAACCTAAAAAGCCATCAGCGCCATGTCCACAGCAGTGAGCGCCACTTCCCTTGTGAGCTCTGCGGTAAGAAGTTCAAGAGGAAGAAGGACGTCAAGAGGCACATTCTCCAGGTTCATGAGGGTGGTGGGGAGCGTCATCAGTGCCAACAGTGTGGAAAGGGGTTGAGCTCCAAAACTGCCTTGAGGCTCCATGAAAGGACGCATACAGGCGACAAGCCTTATGGGTGCACAGAGTGTGAGGCTAAATTTTCTCAGCCTTCTGCACTTAAAACACACATGAGGTATGAACAGACTTAAGTGGCCTTGTTAGATTCTGGGGGGAGATGCAGAATCCCCTGGAACACACCTTGAGCCTTCAAGTGAAGTGGGGATGTAAAATGTGGCTCACTGGAAAGTGTCCATATTTCCTTTTTTCATAGCTTTTTGGTTTTTTCCTGCTTTTCAGCTTAAGGGAGTTGCTATAATTTTCTTTAAGCCGAAGTACAGGTGCATGGGCCAAAGCCTGCTGCTGCTGAAGCGCCCAGTTAACTTTTCTCACGGGAGTAGACCTATTAAGAGTTAATGGGACATTTCGCATGAGAAGAGCAACCCCCATGCTGAATTATTTGTAGGATTGGGGCTAATTTGATGCCTCTTTATAGTCAATAGAATAATGTCATGCAATAAGTATGAAAATATTCTAAAAAGATTAGAATAATTATTAGAATAATTTCAGTTTAATACATTGGCCATGTATTAAATAGAAGAACACCAGATTTGGGTGCTAAGCATAGAAAACAACTGATACGTGACTAGAAGCAGGCTGACATATCACTGGAGGTGAGTGAAGCATGGAAGGCACCCACACAGAGCTGATGAAATCAGTTGTAGCGCTTATATTGTGGTGAGACTCAAAGGTGGAGGTGCAGACGCGTGGTCTTGAAAGTTCACACAAGAGTCATTTTTATCAAGGTAAAAATACTAGCTAGTAAGGGCTTTAGCCTGCTTTTATCAGTCTAAAAAGCAGTCATCTGCAACCAAAGTTCAGATTATAGCCAGCAAGTAAGCATGGAGAGGGAGGTATAAAAGAAATATCCTGAAGAACTACTACTCAGATCCAAAAAGAGAATGCAGTAGTGTCAGTGTATTCCTAGGTGGCATTTCCTGCAGGGCAGAAGGGTTCATTAACCACTGCTTTCTTTTACTGCCCCATTTGAAGTCAGTGGGTTTATTCCCAGTGGTAAAAAGCACATTGGGAAGCGAACTTCTGCTGGAGTGCTGCTATGATTTTATTGCTGATGCAGCTGTACGGCATCTCTCTTTAATCATGTGTCCTTTCCTAACCACAAGTACTTGCTTTGTGCTGTTTAAAAATTATTTTTTGGCATAAGTGGAGTTTATTCTCCATTTTGTATCACTATGACTATTCAGTAAGCTTGTTAAATGCTGGAAACTCAGTGCTGTCCTAACTTGTGTATTGTGACAGTCTGTGGTGAGAATTTCTCATCTTTTTTACATATATTTTTACAGCTGTGCTTCTCCTGTTGGTGTATTGCCATCAAAACTGGCCTGTGTTGGCTGTGTTTCTGTAGCGCTATTTAAAAGAGCCCTGATGTGTGCATGGACTGAAAATTTAAGCTAGAGGAAACTGGAATACTGGTACAGGCAACAATTCTGTACATTGTCCTTCATGTACACACAGCCTTCCCCAGGAGATCACACTGAAGACTTGAGGTGACATCAAGAAAACTGACTGTATAGAATTGGCATCTTTTCATTCTGTTCCTTCGGTGCCACTCGTTACAGAGTAGTCAGTGACTCTACTTGATGGCCCTGCAAGAGCAGTGTGCCAGGGAACGTGTCACTCATAGTCTGTGTGGAGTATTTTATTGATAGTGTCAGCAACATAAAGTATACTTGCTTTACTTCAGATCCCAAGATGGTTACATTTTTCTTTCAGTCTGTCTATCTGGATACAAGTTTTCTAAACTTTACTCAGTTTTTAACTTTAAGATTTTTGTTTTACCCTAAAGAAATTTCTGGATCTGGGCCTTTATCATGCAGCACATGCATGATCAAGCAATAAAAGCAGCACTGCAGAAACCATAATGCAGAATTTGGCCCAGCTGAAGGTGTTTTTAAAAGACACTAAAGTCTTGTGCAGGCATACAGTCAGAGAGCAGCCGCAAAGTGAAGATGACTTGCATTGTGCTGTAAAGGAGAGAGACATACCTCGGTGCTTTAATATTTCTTTCTCATTTCAGAATCCATACTGGTGAAAAACCTTTTGTCTGTGATGAATGTGGTGCCAGGTTCACTCAGAATCACATGCTTATATATCACAAACGATGTCACACAGGTAAGACTTTCTTTTGCAACTTACTACATATAGGAGGGGGCCTGCTGTGAAACCAGGAGATCTTTTATTCAGACGATACTTTTTTGTTGTTTTTTGTATAAAATTATATATTTTCATCTCTAGATACGGTTTTACTGAGAAAGGTTCCTGTAGGTGGATAGGCAGACAGTGGAGAGCGTAAAAGGAGCTGATGAAAGAGAAAAAGAGTTCCCATCTGGCTGGGATCCAACATTTGAAGCATGGACTGAAGCTGCTTTGGATAGTCTTCTATATCCTAAGATCTGTCATCAAAAAAATGTCTAGTTAAATTCTTAAGAGAAGAATGATATCTCTGTAAGTCTGGAACAGTTAGCCCAAGGAATATAAAACAGCTGTCTGGGCTTATCCTGATCTGCAAAGAAATGTTTTTAAAAGCACATGCCCTTCTCCCAGGTATCTTTTGTGGTATAAATAGGTGTTCTGAATTGACCCTTTGTACCACCTGTGAGTTGTGTGTGGTACTTTTGCATCTCTTAATTGACCTGTCTTAAAACAGTCTGCCTTCTGCTGGTAACCTGTAACTAAGTGTGGATAGCAGAAAACATTAAATTACAATGAAATATAATTCCAAGAATGTTTTTCAAGACGCATATAACTAAAATTGGCTGCTTACAGGTGGAAGTCTTTCATCAGAGGCATTCAGCGTTGTGTTTGTGATGAGAGGAAGCCAGAACATTCCAAAGATGCTGAGAAGAATGCTAGCTGCAGATCTCCCTGGGCTTTTCATGTGCTATGTAAAGCTATTAGCGTACTGTTGGATAGGCATGGTTGCCCTCGCGCTTGGAGGATTTTGTGCAGATTTCTCGCAGGAAAGCTCTGTGCCTTGTGCAGAGATCACTGCTGTCATTTGGCCTGTTCAGATCCTTTTGTGAGGCTGACGTGTTTCATTTGTATCTAATAGCGTTCCGTTTTTGTGTGTGATGTTTAATAGCATTCTCAAACACTATGTTGGTTTAATTCTCCTTTTCACTCTTGCTGTAGGGGAAAGGCCGTTTATGTGTGAAACGTGCGGGAAGAGCTTTGCCTCTAAGGAGTACTTGAAACACCATAACAGAATCCATACTGGATCCAAACCGTTCAAATGTGAAGTTTGCTTCAGAACGTTTGCACAGAGGAACTCGCTCTACCAGCATATAAAAGTTCACACAGGTAGGAGGTGCTCTTTTTATTTGAAACAAACCGCCACAATTTTTCTGAAGGTTCCTTCCAACCCCTACCATTCTATGATTCTGTGATTTGAAGATGTAGACCTCACAGTTGCATATTCAGACAAGGAATTTTTCAACTAGGATTTCCCATTACTGTAATTCCTGCCCTGCAAGCACATTTTAGTTCTTGAGGCAGTGTTTTCTTTCATCCTCTTCCCTTCTCCTAGTACTCCCTGTGCTTCTCACTGAGTTACATCAATTCTCTGAAATACTTCCAAGAGCTATGCAGATATTGTTAATAATGCTGCTGCGTTAATAGTAAGACGATTATTAGTGACCAAAGAACTATGTCCATTTTAACTCTAAGGAATGCACTGCAGAGAGCTGATTTCGTTCTTGTCTGCTTGCCCACCTTTCATGTTTGTGCTCTCTCCTGCTTGGATTTTCTCTTCAGTGTCTGTTTTTAAGTTTTCTTGTCTGCTTTCTCAAAGTCCACATTATTCAGCAATACAGTAGGTTGTAAATACTCACGTTACTTTCATCATGTAATAAATTGCTTGCTTACCCAGGGCCACCCTGTAGGAAGTATCCTTGCCAATGTTCTCAGTGTTAATGAAATTCTTGTTTTGTTGCCATGCCTTCCTCTTTCTTTAGTTCCTATATCTGTATGTCTAGTGTCTAGCAGGGGGAGCAGGGCACATCAGCATGGCAGTGCTGATGTTAATAGGTTTTCTTCCTGTTCTGGAATGTCATCTCTTTTTGTGAGTCCACTTGCATCTGTTATAAAGTTTTTTGGTATCTCTTTTTCTGCCTTAGCACAGGAAGGAGTAAACATGTGGTTGTTTCAAAAAGTGCTTAATAGAGTGACAGTAGCAAGACAGTTTGTGATGTATTTAGAGGTGACCTAGTGGTTATGAGCAGCTCTGGTATTCATGTTCACAGAATGTACCGTGTAAATAGGAGAGCTTGTATTCTGGGACAAGACTTCAGTTGCTAATGGAAAATACATGTAAAAAATGTGGAGGCTTCAGAGGTTGCACAGATTTATGCAGGCTATGGGTCTAGCTCTTATTGTGCAAATATCTGCTTACTTCAGATATGTCAAAATTTAACCAGCTGTGAGAATTCTGAAAACATCTTGGTTTGGGTTTTTTTTTCTGAAGATGGTTGTGCATGCCTTATCATTTCATGAAGTACAGGGGTTACTTGAGTTCCCCAGCAAGTAATACTTGCAATGCAACTACATCACCCCTTTAATGCTGTGCTCTTCTTTGAGGTGAACGACCCTATTGCTGCGACCAGTGTGGTAAGCAGTTCACGCAGCTGAACGCACTGCAGCGTCACCATCGAATACACACCGGGGAGAAGCCGTTCATGTGCAATGCCTGTGGGCGAACTTTCACTGACAAGTCCACCCTCCGACGGCACACTTCGGTAAGAACCTGTCATCCCACTACCTTGTAGTCCTCGAGCCTTCTTCCGTGGCCACGTACTGAGCTGTCAACTTTGTCAGGCCTGGAGGGGACTTCTGCCCGGTTTTTCTTGGGTTTAGCACATCTCGCTCGCTCTCTGACATGGCATTAGAATACTCAAATGGTTTGCGTTTAGTCCTGAGTCTGCAGTGAAGCCATTCTTAATCCATTGTGGCATAGCCCATAGAGGTCATGTCTGAGGACTGTTCAGTCACAGATTTGTTCTGTGACCTCTGAGCATGTTCCCCATGCAACTGGCAAGTGACAGGAGAATTCACTTTCTGGGCCAGGCTCTCTGCTGGACTGGTTAGATGCTTTATGAAAACAGGAAGCTCACCGGGGACACAGATTAGTGCATGGATGTATACTTGACCTAGTTTTGGAATAGCTATGGGAGATGAAAAGAGAAACCTTTTCTACCAGCATCAGGTACGGAGCTGGATCCAAGCTTTTGCCTCCCAGACAGTCATCGTGTGTTCAACCTTCTGGTTTTGGGTGGGGTTTTTTTCAGATACATGATAAAAACACACCCTGGAAGTCCTTCCTTGTCATTGTTGAAGGAGCATCTAAGAATGATGAAGGTCACAAAACAGAGCTCCCTGATGAAGAATATGATGTCTCACCTAAAATACCAGAGAAGCTGCTGTCTTTCTCTGAAAATGGCCACTATCAAAACTTGACTGCTGTCCCGGGGAGTGTGACTGCACTGCATGACAACGGTTCTGCTACGGGAACAGACTGTAAGTCAGATGGGACTCCGGGACCCCAGGAAGCCCTTATAGCTACCACTTTAAGTGAGCTGACAGTGCTGCATGCACAGACAGACTCTATTCAGCCACAGCTTCATGCTTTGGTGAATATGGAATAATTGGGTATTTACAAGTCCAGTTTAAGCTGCACCCTTTGTATAGTTATTTGACTTTGCCAATAACCTGCTGAGGGAATTAGGAGAAGCTATAACAAGGAAGCAGGGGTAGATATTAAAGACATGCACTGGATTTCCAGAATTTCCTCGAAAAATTCATATCCACCTCCAATGTGTACAGCTCCATCTCCTGATGGTAGGGCAGAGTAACACCACAACAGGGTGGTAGAGGAGGCAGAAGTCCTAGTAAGTTTATTCCCTATGAATAAAAGGGTGTAGTTCAGCCTGTTCGCTCTGGCTGGCCTGCAGTGAAAGTAAGTACCTACATTCAGATAGGTTATAAAGAAGATGTGAGTTTGATTTGCAGTTGATTTGGTGACACATGTACAATCAAGAGAAATGATGTTGTGTTTCTCAGCCTAGTAGCTTAGTGAAACTAATTGCATTTTCCCTAGTGGAAATTCATACACTAAAAAAATTTTACTAACTTGCTTTTCAGGAAATGTTGGTTTATCTCTGCTTTTGCCAAAGATCCAAGCAGTGAGCCACCTCACTCCTTGGGAATATAAGTGGGAGCAAGCTTTGGAAAGATCAGGAGTTTAATTCCAGGATTTTTCATGGAATTTTTCAGAGTTGGAAGGGACCTCTAGAGATCATCTAGTCCAACTCCTCTGCTAAAGCAGGATTGCCTAGAGCACGTTACTCAGGACTGCATCCAGGCGGGTCTTGAAAGTCTCCAGAGAAGGGGAGACTTCACAACCTCCCTGGGCAGCCTGTTCCAGTGCTCTGTCACCCTCACCGTAAAGAAGTTTTTTCTCATATTTGATCGGAACTTCCTACGTTCCAGCTTGTGCCCATTACCCCTTGTCCTGTTACCAGGAACCACTGAAAAGAGTCTGGCTCCATCCTCCTTAAACCCACCCTTTAGATACTTGTAAACATTAATAAGGTCCTCCCTCAGCCTTCTCTTCTCCAGGCTCTCTCAGCCTTTCCTGATAAGGGAGATGCTCCAATCCCTTAATCACCTTTGTTGCCCTATGCTGGACTCTCTCCAGTAGCTCCCTGTCTCTCTTGAACTGGGGAGCCCAGAACTGGACACAGTATTCCCGTTGTGGCCTCACCAGTGCAGAGTAGAGGGGGAGAATGACCTCCCTTGACCTGCTGGCCACACTCTTCCCTATGCAGCCCAGAATTCCGTTGGCCTTCTTGGCAACAAGGGCACAGTGCTTGCTCATGGATAATTTACTGTCTACCAAGACCCCCAGATCCTTTTCTTCAGAGCTGCTTTCCAGCAGGTCCACCCCTAACCTATACTGGCGCCTGACATTCTTCCTCCCCAGATGCAGGACCCTGCACTTGTCCTTGTTGAACCTCATTAGGTTCTTCTCTGCCCAGCTCTCCAGCCTGTCTAGGTCATGCTGGATGGCAGCATGGCCCTCTGGGGTGTCAGCCACCCCACCCAGTTTGGTATCATCAGCAAAGTTGCTGAGGATACACTCTGTCCCCTTGTCCAGGTCGTTGATGAATATGTTAAACGACACTGGTCCAAGTATTGACCCCTGGGGGACACCACTGGTTACAGGCCTCCAACTCGACCCTGCTCCTTTAATCACAACCCTCTGAGTCTCCTGTTGCGAAAGGGGCAATTAGGAGCCAAGAGCTTTATCTGTACAGGTGGTGGTTATTATTTTCACATTTCAGCAAAACCTGGTGCAGTTTGACACTTGTATTCAGTCTTCATCTTCTAGCTGCTCCAGCTTACGTAGAACTTGGCAATTAAGAGACCAAAACCTCTCTTGTACAAATGCCTATGAAAAGTAGTACTTCAGCTATGCTGGAAAAGCTAGCGTAGAAAGACAGCTTATTGCCATTTTCCTGTTAACTTCTATCTAAGCTGTTTTCTGATGGTCCATATAGGTCAGCGACGCTCTTTTCTCCACCGTAACTCAAACGCTGCTGTTGCTCGGAACTGCAGACCTGCTTTTAAATTAAATAATACTCTGGTGGGAAAAGTTAATTACTGCTTTGCTGTCAAGTTGCTACAGCTAATTCCACCAGCAGTGCAAGAGTCTCTGGAAGTAAATTCAGTTACAAACAAGAGGCAGTCAGTCATTATGACTAATGGCATAAAAAGATGCAAATGAGTGAAAAATGTACTGGACTATTCAAGGGATTTAGGCCTTTATTTCCCAGATTGTGAATACTTTGTAAGACTCTGTTGGAATCTGAATGGCAGTTTTAGGCTGGTGTCTGTTTAACTTTCCTCAGTGAGGTGTTAAGAGGGAGGCCTTAAGAACGTAAGTGATGAGTAAACTTATAGTTCAAAGGTTTTTTCTGATCAGCATCTGCTGCTAAATTTTGGGAGAATAACCCTGGCAATGCGCTTTTTTTTGTTTGTTTTAAATAAGGAAATGTGACAAAGTGAGCAGAGGGACTAAGGGTCCCAAGTATGACTTCTGTTCAGCCCACACTTCAAAACTGCAACTTCACACAGCCTGCTCCAACACCCACTGGGTTTGGATCCCAGCACCACCAGTCACTATGAGAATCACACTTCTATTTGGGCTTTTCTTATCAAGACAGACAGAGCTTTCCTTAATATCTCCTGCCCTTCCCCAGGGAGTACATCCCCCCATTCTCCCCAGTCACATCTAGTTGCTGGGAAAGCTGTTGCACAGGGAAGCCTGAGTTTCTGACCAGAGTAAGCATTTTCTGTGTTTCCTGAAGCTTGGGCACTTTTGCTAACAGTGAAGCTGAGCTGGAAGGAGAAAGTTACTTTGGTTGCCTTCAGACTAACCTCACTGGAGCACTTGGGAGGGTTTGGGCTATTTTCCCTGTGCAGGGAAGGAACCTTTGAAATAGCTGGCACTGACAAAGAAACACCTGACAGGGGTGACTTGTGGTTTTGGGAGCAGCAGTGAATCAACAGCAACTTGCTGGTATGGTTAGCTCTTCCAACTCAGGACCAGATTCACAGTGCCACTACATAAAAACCTGGAGCTCTTCTAATGAATTTTTCTGTTTTGCTTTTCTGTTTCTCTTTATTTTACTATTAATGTAGTATTTCAACAGAAACTTTCTCAGCTGAAGCTGTGAGAAAAACTTTCTGAAAGATTGCATTAGTGTAAAGGTAAGCACAATCAAGCCTTGTTAAGGCCCGTTGTCAGGCTTAGTGGTTGGCAAAGCAATAAAGATACCCAAACTGTGGCACAGAGGTATTTTTGAACCTTAAAGGGATGTCTGATGTGTTACCATGGAATCATAACTTCATCTATAGAAAGGGAATTTTTTTAAAAGAGAACATTTGCAAGACGTTATATTTGAAATATTTATTCACGCACGATGTTCCTGTTGAAGCTCGGTATTCCCAATGACCAATGTAAAGAGTTTGTAGATATATTTAAAGTCTAAGCATTAGTACCTGTAGCCAGGGAAACTTTTGTACTCCATGAATGTACGGAAGTGAGTTACTCATATGAACTGTTCTTATTAAAATATTGAAGTCTTAAGACTGACCCTTCCAGTGACTTGGTTATCGTAATCAAATGATTCTGTACCCTCCACATACTGCTGTGAATGCACGTAAGACTGGGTTAAGTCCTAACTCAGCTCTGCCACAGGCCTGGAGCTTCTTCCAGGCCCTGCTTGAAGAGTGACAATCATCTTCACTGCCCTGCTGCCACAGAGACGCCCTGCTGCCACAGAGTGACAATCCAGCACTGTGGCAGCTGGGGCTACACCTCATCTTTCCCCGAGTTGGGAATGGTTTCTTTAGCTAGGCACTAAGAAACACTCCTGAAAAGCTAGGGAGTGTGACACTTCAGGACGTTCCCATTTCCTACAGATGATACATTGTACAACAAGCAGTGAAGTGGTGTGGCAGTCACTGTAAAATGATCAGCTGGTGCTTTCCTCTATGAGTATTCACCCTTAGCAGGTACCTTACCAGGTCACCAGAGTAACTGAAAGGCAGCACTGGGCATGCTGGCTTTTATCATCACACCCTGTGGCTTTACGTCAGGCACTAGCTTTAGCCTGCCTTTTTGTGTTTCCCGGGAAAGAACACTTATCACTACTTACATTCATGATTTTCACTTTATTAATGTACAGATTCACACAAAACATTATATTCTTGCTAAGGCCATTTCGTTAATAAGTTTTCATAGTACAGAGTTGTGTACTGGGGGGGGGAAATACAGCAGAGTGTCAGATTGTCATTTTAAAACGGTCACAATTTACCACTGATAACACTGGAGGACATGCTGTAGCCTACTTATAAAGAATTAACATTTGTATTTTAATGATATTAATCCAGAGCATAGTAACAGACCACACAACCCCATGGGTACGGTCTTCTGGTCCACCAGCTCCATATGCATCTTATCACAACTGTGCATAATACTGACAACTGGAAAAGTGAACAAAAAAGGCATAAAATACTCGCCTCAGTTCTGTGTGATGCTAGGAAAAGTAAACCTCACAGGCCTGTGCTTCCCCTGACCAAGGCTCAAAGGTGTTGGATATAAATCAAGACAAAACTCTCAATGCAATGGGTCTTTGCTCGCTAAGGAAACAGGTAAGTGAAACAAAATCTGTTCCAACCCCATCCTTTTAGCACAGGTAAATTCAGCAGCAGTTACATCTTTGGGCCCTCTTGTCCAAAAGGAGAGCAAGTCTGCAGCTAATCCAACTTTAGCAATAAGATTACCTCCCTACCGTGCTAGCTGCTTCCTAAACCCAGTATTTTCTCTGCTAGTGGAGGTGGCACAAGCACGTGAAGGACTCTGGTACAGGAACAGGACACCCTCAGAAAGTGTCAGTTGGTCCCTGTGTCTGATGAGCTGAGGTGTGCACCCGTCTCTCAGAGCCTCTCGGGTGGACGCAGACCAGAAATTTAAAGCCAAGTTTGTGGAAAGACGTATGTGATACATGGTGGTCTAAGTTGAAGTGATGGTTTTGTTGCGGACAGAGGTTGATCGTGAGCAGTAGCTTTAAAAACACATCTGAGAAGTGAAGAAACTGAAGTTGCTTGGAAGAACAAGCAACATCCATCCAGGCTTTTTTAATGCGCTCACCTTGCCAGTTCTGCACAGCTTTTCTTTCAAGTTACAATGCATAGACTAGTCTATGGAAAATAAGTGACCAGTCTGCTCAGAGGAAAAAAAAATAAGTTGGCATGTACCAGGAGCGTATTTTGCTTTGCTTTTTCATAAGCCAGTGGTAGAGATAAAGTACCACTTTAACAGAACTAAACCCCTTACACCAATAAGCCAAACTGTGTTTGACGTTTGACTCAAATACCTAGATTTAAAGCAAACTGAAGAGAAGTGCAAAAGCCAGCATTTTGGTTGCCAGAGACAATTGTTTCATCAAGAGAAACAAGGGGCCGAGCCCACCCTGGGCAGCAGTGCTCACCGAAGCTGCCTGCTGAGGGCTACTGTGCTATTCCTGCGCTGGCTATGGGAAAAGGGGCCCACTTAAAGAGCAGTTGTGCCAAATAAAGAAATCAATTAATTAATTTTTCATTCTTTACATGTCAGTAGCGCAGCTGAAAATCACTTTGTTACAGAGAAATAGAGACAACTGCCACTGACAAATTGCATAGGATCCCAAGTCCTTCTTAATGTATAGATAGGAACTAGTAGGTGAGTAGCTTGATCATCTCCAGTTAAACAGAGCATTGCACAGAACAGCCTTGGGTGCAGACATTTGAAAACACATTTCTAAAATTACTGCAGGAATTTTTAAATGTGTCTGCACCTTTTCAAAGCAAGCTCAATTCAGCTGTCACCCAGACAACTAAAACAAGGTTTCTATATAACATCAAGTCTCAGTCAACACCTTCGTACGTCACAAGAACGAGGCAGCTTTGCCAACAGCAGAGAGGGCAGAAACTAAGGGGTACTGCCCGGCACGCACAAAAGACCTGTAGAAGAGACAGCAGCAGGAGTTCATGTAAATGAAAAGTTAGAAAAATAGATTATTACTCAGGTCACATCATCTTGGGGGGTAGGAGGGATGGGATGCACCACAAAATAAAGTAAGTGGAAAAATAGATCCAAGAAAATATAGAAGAACCTTACATTTTATATTTAAGATCTGAAATACAAAATACACCATGTCTGCTAGCGACAACTTTGGAGGGCTGACACCAATCTAAGCAGTCCTATCCCCTAACGCGTAATGCTTTCAGCACTAGGTCATTAAGTATTCTGTAGTCATACGTGCACACGTATCTGTATAGGATGTATGCACATGCACACCATATAAGCGTCACAAAGCCTTTCACTAGCACCATTAAAAAAAGCTCAATCCTTTTTTAAAAAAAAAAAAACAAAAACAAGGTCCAAGTGTATCTGACAGAGGCCCATTTAGAAACAGAAAATGGTAACTACAGCAACAGATCAGAAGCAGTTATTTGTACTGCACTGGCGTGGACAAAATATTTACATGCTGGAATCAATGGTACTGAGCCTTCAGACAGAACAGCGGGGGAAAAAATAGTGGTGGCAAGTGCAGACTTTAGGTTCACAGCTAACAAAACCAAGAAAGGGCTTCTGCCAGAAGTGCTTCTTTCGCCTCCGAAAGATCTGCCAGTGATACCCAGAGCATCGCTTCTCATCTACTCACGTTGTCACGACAAAGAGCAGGATACTAAAGAAACACACAAGTCATTGGATTTGTAAGCGACAGAATAAAGCTAGGTATTTTATCACGTATCCCACAGTGGTCCTTGGCTGTAACACAAGAACAGATTGCTTAGGCTGCATGCCACAAATACCACGAATGATTCACTTCAGGTCCCCATCTCCTTCTCCTTGGATCGACTTTTTGATGCGAAGCAACATGGTTGTAAGCCACTGATCCAACCGCGATATTGAATCGAATTCTTTAACCTATTGGAAAAAAACGGTTTGAATTTAAGGTATTAGAAAGCAAATGAGACTGCTGCAAAAGAAGCATTCTGCAACTCTTGAAGTATGGCCTTTTAAAATTTCCGGTCTTCACAGAAGAAAAAGAAGTAAAATAAAATAAAAACATATCTATCCAAAATCACACAGAGCGCTTTAAGCCACTGTCAAACACAGAAAGGAGCTGGAGCAAAACCAGGCAGGATCTTTACTTGACTCTCAACTAATAATTTTAAAGTATTAAGTCTGGGACTTGCTAGAGCACGGGCTGGACGCAACCCTGCTAACGTCCCTCTCTCCTGCGGGTTGTTTCGTGGCAGGATGGTTAAGCTGTGAAGCACCCAGTGTTTTGCCCCAGCAGACTCAGCTGCAGCACTTGGAGCTCGGGCAACCAGTTACCCAACATTTAACAGCACACACACCCCAAAAAGATAAAAAAAAAAGGAACAACCAGCCATCCGTGAGCGCACCTTAGCAAATTTGTGACTACTTACTGCCTCGGTGTATGCCTCGCAGTTTTGCTCCTCATGGGCTTCCAGCAGTTTCTAGGAAAACACACGAAAAATTAGAAAATAATCTGTTACTGCATGTTCCTGATGCGTGGGCATCTCGTCCCTCCCCAGGAGAGAGGGGACCCCTGCAGACACACTGCGGGGCACCCACGTGTCCAGCAGCGGCACCTTTGACAACCTATTCAGACCACCCGCCATGAACACAGAAATAGTTTGGGGTTTTTTTAAGTTAGCCAGAATAATCATCGTTCTGCTGCTGCTGCTTCCATAGGTGTGGTACAAACCCAATGCAAAGTGAAGTCCGACGTCCTCTAAAACATTTGAATAAACGACCAAATCTACAGCAAGGTGAAAAAGCACAAAGGAAAGGGCAGAATGCATTTTCAAGCATGACTATTACTTTAATACTGGCGTTACTCACTTTCAATAGCTTGCACTCCCGTGAATCTGTGAACGCTGGGAACATTTCTTCATATTTCTCAAGTGCAAGCTGAAAGACAGAAGACAAGCCTTACATTCGTTTCACACAAAACCACTTGCTTTTTATTTCAGTTTTTGCCTTCGAGTCCTAAAACCGCACAGAGAGCTTGGGAAAGTATTCACAATAAATCCAATTCGACACTCTGGCACTTCTAGCTTCAGTCCATGCAGCCGCCAGACAAATCCCTGGTGCACGCCAGAATGTGTCTCAGATGGCAAAGGGGGGATGCAGAAAGTTTGGGATAACCACTCTGAGCCCACTGACCTTTGCGTTCAGCTCATCCACGATGAAGTGGCACAGAGCGGCTTTGAAGAAATACTCTTTCGCGCTATACTTCAGCAAAGGATTATCCATCGTGTTTGTTCCGACCTAGGCATAAAAAGCTATTATTAGAGTTGGGCAAGAAAACCACATCATTAAGAACTGAATTAAAAACAGGACAGCTGATTAAAATTGCACGCAGCACCATAATGCGAATAAAGACCACAGAAAAAAAAGCCAGCCTCTGTACAAAAAGCTTTTGGGAAGCCAGACAGATTTTTAACGAATCCCAAGAAACCCACAGGCGAGAGCGCACCCACCCAGCCCGTCCTCCCGGGGAGCCACTGCACCAGTCCAGGGTACCACACTGGTACCTCACTGCGTTCTGTCTGATGCAGAAAGGGGAAAGCAAGTCACCTCGGTGAAAACCTGCTCCAATATTCACCCTCCAGAAGCAGAAAAGCAGAACTGCAAGTATTCCCAGGTAAACACCTGGTACAGAGGCAGAGCAATCAAGTTCACAAAATTGGGAGGAAATTTTCTGCCAAACATATTTGTAAATATGATCAAAAGTGTAGTTATAGATTTCC
This sequence comes from Stercorarius parasiticus, assembly GCA_013396915.1. Taxonomy (NCBI): domain Eukaryota; kingdom Metazoa; phylum Chordata; class Aves; order Charadriiformes; family Stercorariidae; genus Stercorarius; species Stercorarius parasiticus. Next base: position 133,887 of record VWZL01004597.1, read on the forward strand.
TTTCCCCTGCTTTCCCCAGCCTTTCTCTAGAAACAAGACAATTCAGGGGGAAAATCGTCTTTAGTAAGTTAAAGCAACTCTTAAAAGCGAAGGAGCAAACCATGTCTCATAAAGGCATAATCAGCCCCAAAATAAATAAGAGTAGGAGCTTCTAGGCCATGGCAATTTTTGTGAGACCGACACACTGACCCGCTTTTCCATTTTCAAGAAAGTTTTGCCCCGTTGGCTGAAGCATGCATCCTCACCTGCTCATAGATTTCTATCGCCTTCTGGTACTGCTCCAGCTGCGCGGCATAGGCAGCCACCTTCAGCAGACACTTGTTGGCTGAGCTACAATCAATTACAGCGTTACAGTAAGTAATTGTGTCCTGGGGAAACACAAATCCATGCCCCGGTACCTCCAAGCACTATCCGTACTACTTAGCATATGTAAAAGTGGGACCCAAAAGCTGCAAATTAAGGGAATTTTCTTTCTAACAGCCAAAATTAAAACACACGGAAAGGCACGAAGACCTTCAACTCAGCACAGACCGTTCAATTGCTCTGTGCTTTGTCTGCACCCAAAACGGGCATCCCCAACCAGACCAGCCTGCATGCAGGATGAGCACCTTAAACAGAAATCTATCGAAGTAAGACTTGGGCATCCCACCAAAGGACATTTTAGAAGAAGCCAGCAGGTGAAATGTGCAAGCGTGTGGGCCATCTAGGACAAATCCCCATCTCCAGACCTTCCCTGTTGGGACTCTTCTACAAAGACCACTTGCCTGTTAGACTCCTCTCCTTTGTAATAGTCTGCAGCCTGCTCGTAGTGTGCGATCGCCTAGGGACAGAAACATCGCGCTTCAATGCCACTTTTGAAGTACAACCTTTGGTCAGACCAGCGTACAGTGACGGCATTCACAGAAGCTTTTCCATTCCAGCCACAAAGGGAGCAGCGCCACAGCACGCTGCGGGGTTTCTGGTGGAGCGAGGAGCTGCTGCGCATCCCCTGCACGCTCAAAACAGGAGGCTGCCCTTGGAAATTTGACCGTGAACTTGTTAAGTGTCCCAAACTCCAGTGCAGGTTTAATACAGGTGACGCTAATTTTGAGGTAATGACTGCGAATGCTTATAATCACAGTGCGACAAGGCTTCTGCCAGGTTATCCACAATAGCATAATGGCTTAACGGAACAGCCCTGGCATAGCAGGGCTTGATTTACGTGAGGCTGCAAGTGGAGAGGTAACACTGAAGTCATTAACAGAGACAGATGGGATCCAATTAAGTGGAGCTGAGGAAGTAAATGATTGTCTAGAAAATAATATCTAGAAACCATACATTTTTGTTCTGCAAACTTCAAGCAGAAGATTTGCAGCCAGTTGAGCTGCTGCAGGATTCCTGCTCAGGGCCCTTGGTTATGGGAACAAGAGAGGGTCGTGCTCAAGCGTGAACTAAAAGTAACAGCGGCTTCCTTTGGGTGCCTCAGAAAATAGCTATAAAACTGCCCCATAACTTCCCAAAGTGCTTTTCAGATGTGAAAAACCACCACTTCAGTCGAGAATGTTTCTCACCTGGGCATTTTGCCAGCCCTGCCATGCTGCTGCTCAGCAGAGTGGCACACCAAAGAGTCAGGGTTGCCCCATGAGACACCCGTGCTGGGAAAATCATCGGTCACCCTGTTAACGCTAACTTGAAGTTATGGGTGACTTGCACCTACATAAAGAACTGGAGTACTGTGTCCAGCTCTGGAGCCCTCAGCACAAGAAGGACATGGACCTGTTGGAGCGGGTCCAGAGGAGGGCCATGAAGACGATCAGAGGGCTGGAGCACCTCTGCTATGAGGACAGGCTGAGAGAGTTGGGGTGGTTCGGCCTGGAGAAGAGAAGGCTCCAGGGAGACCTTATAGCGGCCTTCCAGTACCTGGAGGGGGCCTACAGGAGAGATGGGGAGGGGCTGTTTGCAGGGGCACGTAGCAATAGGACGAGGGGCAATGGTTTTAAACCAGAGCAGGGCAGGTTTAGATTAGACATTAGGAAGAAGTTCTTTACAGTGAGGGTGGTGACGCACTGGAACAGGCTGCCCAGAGAGGTGGTGGAGGCCCCATCCCTGGAGACATTCAAGGCCAGGCTTGATGAGGCTCTGAGCAACCTGATCTAGTTAAAGATGTCCCTGCTTACTGCAGGGGGGTTGGACTAGATGACCTTTAAAGGTCCCTTCCAACCCAACAGATTCTATGATTCTAAAGAAGCCTGGTTGCAGGATGGGAGATGGTTTTTATCGGCCGCGCTGAGCTCAGCGCTGCTCTGGCCAGGGAAGGGAATGCAGTCACCGCTGCAGCACCTGCAAAGCAGTACTGGCAGCGCCCGGCATCCTCACCTTTTCAATGTCTACCAGCTCGGCCTCGTAGATCTCCGCAATGGTGATGTGGTGCTTGGCAGCAATAGTGAATCGCCCCTAGAGAAGGCAGAGGTTGCACGTGAGATGGGGGCTCCCCCTCCGCCCAGCACACACAGCATTTACCGAGCTGCATCTCTTACAAGCACATTGGTCCACGAGCTGCCAGTGCAGCTTCTTACCATGTCGGTGTAGATATCGATAGCTGCATTTAAGCAGTTGATGGCCTCTGCAGCATGAGTGTTCAGGAAAAACAACAAAGTCAGCCAGCACGTCAGACTTCCCAGCCCAAGATCTTCCCCTCCCCCTCCAAAACTCTCATCTTGGTAACATTTCTCTTCACCAGACCACAAACAGCTCCTTCAATAAATACCTACCCGCACATGTATGTATGTACGTACCTCTGGAACAACCAACATGGCATTTTCAACCCCTAAGACCTACAGATGTCACATCCCCTGCATTTTTTGCACCTGCAGATCTAATTCTGATTCACCCACCCCAAACAACACGCATCCTACCACCAGCCTACCGATTCACCTGGGCAAAAACTCTGGCACTGAAAGGTAACAGTCAAAAATTAGGATGAGCAAAATATAAATGACTCATACCGCAGGTTTGTCAGGCTGCATCCTCAGAGCAAAATTCAAAATACTGATTTCATAAACACGCAGAGACTGACATCTTTCTAGGAAATCTGAGGGTCTTACAATTATAAAACAGCGTTACCCGCCCTGAGTTAGTTCCCTCACCCCCCGGCACAGGAAAGCATGGTCAAGGCTGGTGGCTTGGTTGGTGTGCTTCCAAATGCTCAGCTAGGGTAATGGGAATCAGAGGTCTTCCACACAACCACAACCCTGCTCTTTATGACCAGATTTAAAGAGTCGAGATCTTTTACCCTCATCCCATCAAAAGTCGGTCTGTTTTCCTCCCTGGGAGGATGCTAGGGCTGAGGGCACGGATCCCACTGCGATCCAGACCTAAGGCCTGCCTTAAGTATTCCTTCAGAAGTGAGTATGTCTCCAAAAGTCAAGCTAAAGCAGGAAGGAAGCTGCCTAGGGGCAGTGCTGCACAACCAACACGCTGCAGCGTACCAAAGCTCAGCAAAGGCTTTGGTACAGCCAAAGCACCAGAGACCACCTCGAGATAACACCCCTATGCGTGCCAGACCATGCGGCAGACCAAGACGATGCTGACTATCTTGCGTCATCTGAAGGACTGCTTTGGAGAAGGAGAAGTGCAGGAGATATTATGACTTCCGAAGAGTATGCGGCGAGGATCCACAGCCCCACAGAGCTGGTGACTACCGAAAGCCTCAGTACGCCACCTCCTCTGCTGCTAAGCAGCTTTGCAAGAAACAATCCCAGATTTCGCTCCCCTTACCTTGTGGGTCTGCTTTTTTGTAGGCATTCCCAGCATCCACGAAGCTGGTGGCCGAGTCGTGTTTGCTCTGCAGCTGCATGTGCAGCTTGGCCGCCTGACAAAACGCGTTTCCTGCAGCTGGAAGAGAAGCGCACACTGACCCCATGTACCCCTCCGACCCAGCAATGAGCAGGATGGATGCAAAACAGCAAAGCTGTCATTCCCAGGACCCAGAGAGGTTGAGAGATGCAACAACCCCAAACTGTGTCCGGGAGCTGCTCATCTGCTGGCGGTTGAGCCCGTCCCCACAGGGCGCAGTGGACCTGCACACTCATCCTTGGCAGTGCATGTTCTTCCTCACTGGCTGCGCCCGCCCTGCATCTACTGGATCAGCAAGGGGGATCCCTTGGATCTCAAAATCCATCAGATTTTATGTCCCACCCCAAGGTATTTCCTTGTTGAAGAGCAAACCCAGGCCAGTACCCCTTCAGCAGTCTTCCCTGCAGAATTACAAGCTTTCATTTTAAAACGGTCGACTGCACCCAGGCTAATTTAACATCAGGGCGCCCTCCTTTGCCCACTCTCCCAATACTTAAATCATCACAGGGCCAGGCAGAGCAGAGGAATTGCATCACCACAGGGACCATCCCCATGGAAACAGCCTGGGATGTAAAACTCCGCTGCGATAATTCGCAGGAAGACGCTCAGGCTCTCGTGGGTCACCCCCAGCATCAGCCACCCTCCACGCAGCCCCCTCAACAGCGGGGGCTGTACTCACCGCTCCAGTTTTTGGCGATCTTGAACATGTTGGCAGCCCTGGTGTACATTTCACAGGCTTCCTCCACCCTGGTGTTGCCCCTGAAATGCAGCGAGAGCGCCCCTGACACCATGCTGGTACGAAATGCTGCCCCTGAAATGGGGGCTGAAAGCTGAACTAGAGCTTGGGGTGTTGCATGGCCCCTCTGGGCTCGATGAGGCTGATCACCCTCATTTTAAAATGCAGGGTGAGCATCACGCTGCTTGGGGAGGGGAAATCTGGATTTGGGGGACCGGCAGCGCCCCACTCTCACCAGAGCCTCTCCAGAGGGGTACCAGCTCATTACCAACGCACAGTGGAGGTGGGGAAAAATTTGGTTAGTGCCTAACAGAATCCCCCCAAGCCCCCCTGCAAACAGGGAGCAGGTGGAGGGGGCAGGCATCAAATAACTGAGCCCTGGCTAGAAAGGGGAGGCAGAGTTTTTCATTGCGTAAAGCAGGGGTAGGAAAGCAGACAAAACCCACTCCTGAAACGGCAGCTTAGGGTTTTGGCAAGTTCCTGAAGAGTTTGGAGCTTGGAGCAAGCCCCCATCTGCTCTTTGACTTGAGTCCCTCCTTTTTGGGTAGGAGCAGACAGCTCCTGAGTCTCATGAGACACTCGGCAAAAATACCTGCAAAAAACAAACTCCAGTATGCGACAAACTACTGCATCATTTAGTGAACATAAAGCAAAAATTAAGAGATGCTAGACAACTTGCTGCTTGCATAACACACACAGGCGCACACTCTCTGGGTCCCAACAAATAAACCTCATAGACCAAGCCCCGACTCGCCGGTGGGTTTTCACCTCTCCATCTCCTGGTATGGAACGCAAGCAAGAGAACAGCTCAACACAAGTCTAACTGATGGGGTTTAGTAGCATAACTCGGCTCCCCAAACCGGATGATTAATGACTAACTTATTTTGAGAGAGGAGTTAAATATTGTAGTTAATTAAATGCAGATTTCTTCATGAACTTACTGCTACAAGCTCATTACTGCCCTCTGTAGCACACGGTCCTGCTCACCCCGGAAAGGGCTGGAGCACAGGAGGTGACAACATTTATTATTGCCTTTTTTTTTTTTCCCCCCTTCCTTCTTCTGGCAGCTGACCGCATTTCATTTCTAAGTACAGGCGGTTTTTTTTGGACCGCTCATTCTTGTTCTTGAAAGCTGCCTTTTGCGTGAACTAAAGCCAAAGGAGGCAGCGCGAGGTAATGCTACACCCTGCAAGGCGTCCAAAACCAGGTGGTTTTCAGCCTTTTTAGTCTCGATTCAAAAAAAAAAAAAAAAGCAAGCACTTGTGCAAGCTAATGGAGCTCTTCAGGAAAAAGCCCGGCTGTCAATAACACTTTTGGCTGGGCACTCAGTGGCNTGCCTTTTTATTCCGGATTCAAAAAAAAAAAAAAAGCAAGCACTTGTGCAAGCTAATGGAGCTCTTCAGGAAAAAGCCCGGCTGTCAATAACACTTTTGGCTGGGCACTCAGTGGCCTGGGCACCCCCTTTCACCAGGAGGATGCCGAGAGCAAAGCCACACACCATTCCATTTTAAAAGCAATTTTTCTTGCATCTATTTTTAGCTCAAGAAAATGAGAAATTTGCCTCTCAAAATCTCTGCCGGTTCACTCCAAGGATTTTCAGCAATTTGCCGGCCGGATTACGCCCCTGGAGCACGCTCTTCCCGATTAATCTGCCGGAGGCTGGGCAGCAATTTATTTTTAAAACTTCTGCTTTTAGGGCTGCAGTCACTAGATTTTTCCAGGCTGTTGTTTAGAAATATCAAGGCCTCCATGGGAGCATCACTCCATAAATGCTCTTTCCTTAAAAATAAAAAAAAAAGCCAAGATTGACATGACCAAAACTGCTAATTCTCCAAAACCCTTCTGGGCACAGCTCTCGTACCCCCAGGAATATCTACTTTTGAAAAAAAAAGACCTAGTATAAAGGAAGCTTTACCATTTTCTAGGGGTGTTGCTCCCCCCAGCAAGCCCATCCCTCTGGAGGGTCTCTGTGCAGAGAGCCAAACGCTTAGTACCATAAGGGGACCGTGGCTCCGCTGGGCAGAAAATCATCTATCTGTAAGACCCCGAGCCTGGCCCAACCACCCCCCGGAGCTGCAAAAAGCCTCAAGGAGGATGGGGAGCTTCAAGCTTCGCCCTGGCACCGCTCACAGCAGCCTGAGCGGAGCCCGTGGGTGAGGATGCTCCCCGGGATAAGGGGAGAGGCCAGCCCTTGCCAGGGCAAACCCTGGTGACGCCGCGGCCCTGAGAGGATTACCAGCGGTGAGTCCCCACCGGGATAAATCTGGGATGAGCGCAGCTGCTGCGGAGCCGGACCTGGGGACACACACACAGAGCCCACCCCCCCCCCGGCAGGTTGAACACAGGGAGGGGGGCACAGGCAGGCGCCCCGAGATGCAGAGGCCGAGCGGGCTCATCACACTGCTGTGCCCATGCGAGCTGCAGGAGAGGCAGCACCCAGGGGGGCTGCTGGAGCACCACCGGCCGGGCTCACCCCTGCTACGCTACGGGGGGCTGTGTTTCCCTCCACCCCCCAACGCCCAAACACAGCCCACCCGCTGCGGAGGCTAAGGGAGACCCTCACCTACGCTGGGGGCGGCGCACAGGAGCCAGGCGGCGGGGACAGGAGCTGCGGGCGCTCACGCCCAGGGCTCGGCTCCCTTCGCACACCCGCGCCGCCCCCCTTCTGCACCCCATGGCGAGTCCCGCATTTTGCACACCGCGCTCCCCCCTTTTCCAACCCCTCCCTTCGCACGCACCCCCTTGCACAGCCCGCTTTGTAATCCGGGCGTCCCCCGCGGCAGCTCCGTCCCGCACCTCCAGCGCCCTCCCGCTGTCACCGCCCCCCCGCCCCGCTCACCCGAAGAGCCCCCGCAGGAAGGAGTGGGAGCCCTTCACGCGCTTCTCGGCCTCCGCCATCAGCTGCACGGCCTCACGCTCCTTGCCCGTGTTGTCCATCGCGGCGGGGCCTCCTTCTTCTCCTTCTCCTCCTCCTCCTCCTCCGCTGCACCGGCGGCCGCGGGCACGGGGAGGGCGGCGGCGGGCGCGTGCACGGGGGCGGAGCGTGTGGCATCACGCACGGCGCGGGGTGCGGGAGGCACACCGTACCCCGCGCGTTGCGCATCACACCGTGCACGCTGCAAATGGCAGGACGCGTGTTGCACGATACATAAGGCATGCTGCACGGTGCTGCACGACTCATGTTGCAAGATGCATGTTGCACATCACACGATGCGTGTTGCATGACCCCGCGTGCTGCATGCTGCAGGATGCACGTGGCACGATGCACGTTGCAGGCTCTCCCCGGCCTCCCAACCCGCCCACGACGCCCACCCCAGATGGGTGGAAGGCAGGCGCACGCAGCGGGGGTCTCCCTCAGCTCCCTGGTGTTTCAGAAGCGGTGGCATGGACTTGCCATCCACGTTCTGTGCGCTGCAGTACGGCGGCGTGAAGGCCTAGAAAATCTCAGGACTCATTTGCCGTTTCTTTAAAAGAAAGCAACCGCGCGTCCTGCCTGAGTCCATTGGCTCCTGCACCTCCAACACAAGGGGGGACTGTGCAAGGGGGTGAAACCTGGGTATCTGTGCAGCCCCAGAGGCGTCTGGAACCCTCAGCATTACAAAAGTCATTTCTAAAGGTGGATTAATTCATGACCTTCCTGGAAACATACATCCCTGTTAGTGAAATCAGCCGTCGCTGGGATGGGAATGCTTAAAATAGGAGGAAATTGGAGCAGGATCCAGCTCCAGCACTTCATTAGACAGCCATCCACGAGCAGCACACATTGCTAACAGTCAGATCTTAGCCAGGATCAATCCTTACCGCTCCACAGCCAAAGCACTTACCCGCTACCACGTTAGCTGTACATACAGAGTATGCCGAAAAGAAGAAAAAGTGAATTTATCCCAACCTGAAGGTCTTTTTTTTTTTTCTTCAGCTCTTGATTCTGCTTTTATTTACAGTATGCTCTGAGTTTCCATGGAATTACTTCAACTTTAACGCAGGAGGTAAGAGCTGAAGCTTAGGCTCCCGGGAGGTGGTTTTCATGTCCTGTGGATATTCTGTATTAACTGAAAGGATACAGAAAAAATCAGAAGAGGCAGAAAATGCGGCTGTTTCGCTTGCATTTGTGTCCTACCCCCCCATTATCTGAGCACACAGATGAGGAGGGGACCCCTTCAGGTGTCTGCCCTACTCACGCAGCCGCTTATTTTTTGACGGCAAAGCGTGTGTGTCCCCGCACGCGGCCCCCACGACGCCAGGCAGGATGGCGGCGGGAGGCAGGGAGCGCATCC
>VWZL01004597.1:143416-184601 GCA_013396915.1 Stercorarius parasiticus
GGCAGGGAGCGCATCCGCGGCCGCAGCGCAGGGATTAAGGGGCTGGAAGCGCCAGGATTAAGCCGTATAGACAGCTGGGCCCTAGATTAGGCAGATTACTGGCACAGGGCGGCCTCCGCCCGCCCTCAGCCGCGGCCTGAGGCTGGAACGGCCCGGCCCGGCCCGTTCTGTTCCAGCCTGAGGCCGCGGCCNTGCTAGCCGCCAGCCCCACGCTGCTCCCCCCGACCCCAGGCAGGCCGGCAGCGGGCGCTTGCCTTCCACCCTGTCCACAACAGGAACCGAGTTATGGTAATCAAGGTGTAATTAATCACACCCCCCTCCCGCCTAGCCGTGGGTTTGCATGCCTGCCCAGGAGCTGTTTGCATGGGCGCAGGCAGCCCCTGTCCCCCAGCCAACAGCTGGGTGCTACGAGATAACATCACCGTCACCGTCACCGTCACCATCACAGGGTCTTGCTGCTGGGAACAGCCCGCGACCCCGTCCAGAGCGCTTGTCCACAGGACCGGGTAAGGAAATACCTGAGCTCATGTAAGGATGGGAGATGCCTGGATGTAAAACTCGGGACTGTGGGACAGGACTGGGGCATCCCTGAGACACGGCCAGGCCCTGGAGTCCAGCAAACCCAGGCTGTACAGCCCAGGGCTCACCCCAGGAAAGCTGGGACAAAAGCCCACTGCTGGGGGGCAGGGCTGGGAGGAACTAAACTCGGTAGCATTTCCAAATGCTACTGCCATCCAAAAGCTGCCATCCAAATCCAAACTCGCTGGTAAATCTGGTAACGGTTACACATTGTACAGGATCCCAAATAATCCCAGGTTGTTTCCCTTTTCCAGGCAGGACATAATGGAGCCTTTTTATCTCTATGACATCGGGCTCCTAACAGAAAACAAAGCCATTCAAAGGATCCTCTGCCCCATGGCTGCACAGCTCTGCCATCTAATCCTCGCCCTGGAATGGGAAGATGGGATCTCTCAGGCCTTTCCCAATTTAGGGGAGAATGCAGAAATATTAGCCAAAGCCACAGAAGAACTCGCTTCTGTTGCAAGAAGGTGAGTTTGCTGGGTGGCTCCCAGGCACATTTGGGGGCTGGGAAGGAGGAGGAAGGGATGGCAAAGAAACTGGCAGGGAGCCTGCCCCTCCTGGCTGGTGCTCCCTGCCTGCACCCCGCTGGAGAAGTAGGAACGTGAGGAGGAAGGGATGGGGAACATGAGAGAGGGAACAGGATTAGGAAGGGAAAAGGAGAGATGAGAGAAAGCAGGCATATGTGCTTGGAAGGGATATGGCGAAGTAAGCAAAACTTCAACAAGCAATGTTTAAGCTAAACACATCCTAAAATAATAGTCGGACAATTGACCGAATGCTCCAGTGAATTTATTGAATGCTTCTGTAAACTGGAGCCCAAAACCACAAATTAGGCACTGGCCACTGGCTTATTTTTCTGTTACAGCTAGGACCTGGTAAATAGCAGACACCCTGTCTTAAAGTGAATTGCAGCCATTGCAAAAGGTTCTTACATAGTTTGCAAATACGGCTAAAATCAATTCAAGCCCAGTTAAGGTCTGGTGTGGCTAATTGTTGTGATAAAGCCCAAGACCGGCACTTGCTACCCACCAAGGCTGGTACTTACGGGACGGTGAAGAACTTAGCCCAGCGGCTTCTCTTCCAGGTTGGCTGAGGAATCCAGCGATGAGGTGTTCAAGGAGGAGACACGTCCTGCGGCTCAGTCCCTTGTCCAGGCAGGGAGGTGCATTCTGCTGGCAGCCCGCAAGCTCCAGGTACAGCCGGACAAACCTGGCCACAGAGAGGAGCTGGCTGCATCGGCAAAGAGAGTCTTCACAGAGACAGCGAAGGTAATGGCGGAAGGGGACAGTGCTGCCATGAGCAGGGAAAGAGGTCAAGCTGGGACGCAGTGGTGGGTTAAGAGTGCAGCTGTAGAAGGGACAAGAGCTGCCCTCCACCAGGATATGAGATGGGGCTTGAGGGAAGCTCTAGATGGAGCAATGGTTGTTTCTTCACCATGTACTCAACTAGGGCAGGTCTGATGGGCAAAACACACCTCTTCTCTTCCCTGCAAGGGCTGGGGTGTCAGCTTGGCTGCTCAAAGGAAGAAACAGCGAACAGGGATTCTTCAGCCTTAGCCACTCTGACCAGTTCTTCTGGTTGTTTTTTTTTCCTGGTTAGATCCTTCAGATTGAAGATGCTGCTGGGGCAAGGAGGATAATTCAGGCTGCCAGATGGCTTTTGGAGTGCCTGGGTGTGCTGTGGGATGCAGGGGACATGCCAGGACTGCTGGCTGCTTTCCAGGCCTTTTCGGAGGCCTTGCTTCTGCTGAGCAATCTGACAGCAAAGCGCCTCAAGGAACTTGGAGATTGTCCTCAACAGAAGAGCTTAGCCCAAACTTTGCAGCTCCTTCAGAAGTGCATTCCTTTGCTCCACGCAGCCAAGCACAGCAATCTTAAACACTCCTGGGACCAGCAAGTCAACCTCTCCAAAGACCATGCTTTCCAGCTGACAGAGAGGACCATCAAAGAGCTCACTTCCCTGCTCATTGACAATACAGGCAGCAGGAAGCCATGGGACAGAAATGGGACCTTCTCCCAGCATGTGAGCAGGCTGCTGGCTCTCCTCTCTTGCACAGACTCAGTGCAGCTCTCCAACAGTGAGTTCAGTGCTCACGTGGTAGCAGTCATTTTCTACTGCATGCTTCTAGCAGACTCGTCCAGGTCAGATCTGAAGCTGGACCTGGTAAAACATTGCTGGGTTCTGCTACAGCTGAGGAAGAGCATCTGCAGCCACGGAAGCCAGCAGGAGGGATGGCCAGGGCAAAGCTGGGGAGAAAGCAGCCTGGAGAAGGAATGTCACACCATGAGAGAGGAGGTAGAGACTCTCAACCAGGCAGTGCTCACAGCTACTCTGTGCCAAATCCTTGATACCTTCTTTGAGGGGAAGGAACCCCTGAGGCAGTTAGTTGAAGATGCCCTTAGCCTTGCTGGTACAGGGTGTTTTCCAGCAGGACAAGGAGGGTTTTTCAAGAAACTTCAGCCCCTCACTGCCACCTTCTTCACACACGCCCAGCAGATGCTCAGAGTGGCAGACTTTGTTCTGGCCAGGTGCACCAAAACCCAAACTGCTAGAGAAATTGGAGAGTGGGTAGAGTACTTGAAGAGACTCCTTGCCAGTCTCCCTCCACTGCTGACAGAAATGAGCAGAAACACAGCCCAGATGAGAGCTGCTGAGCAACTGCAGTCCTTCCAGCACATGTGGGCTGGAACAACAGAAAGCCTCTTGCGGTGTTTTGAGGAGACAGTCAGCATGCGTGAATTCCTTAAGCTGTCGATCCAGGAAATGGCCAAGCACACGGAATGGTGTGAAAAAGCCCTGGAAAGTCAGGACCCTGAGAGGCTCTCTTGGCATGCAACTCGCCTCATCAGTTGGGCTCAGTGGGTGGTTGAAGCTACCACCAGGTATGTGGACAGAGCCACAGACCCCATTTTCAGGAACGGCTTGCTGGTTTGGGTTGAGCAACTGGCCAATTCCATCCTTGAGCTGAAAGCGTTCACAGCACTTTGTCCAGAGAGACTCTCCTGCCTCCAAACTAGGGATGTCTTTTCAAAGGAAGCAAGCTTCCTGATGGCTACTGCTCACCATGTCCAAGACGGGCTGGATGGGTCCAACCACCCACATATCCTCAGCTCTCTCCGAGAACAAGTGCGAAGCACTGATGTTGCAAAGGCGTTTGACCTCAGCCCATCATGTGCTGTGCTAAAAACCATTACGGATGAGGCTGCATCGCAAGAAGACATCTTAAGTCATCCATCTCCACGAGCAGGAAACTTACACCCAGGTGTCGCTCCAAGGAAAGGAGATCTGCACCCTGTCATTATGGCTCTGCTAGCAGCAACAAGAGCCCATGATATGGCAGCCATCAACACTGCTTGCTCCGCCTTGCTAGAACTCTCTAACGGCTTTATCGATGCGGCAAAGGAAGCGCTGCCCGTTGCTGAGTCTCCCCAGATGGAGACGCTGGGGCAGTACCAGAAGATTGTATTACTGACACCATGTGTTATTAGCCTGGCCAGGGAAACAACCTCAAGGCAGCTTCGTTGTCCAGGAAGGCTTCTCCAAATGGCACTCACACTCTCCGAAAGGATCTGTGAGACGAAAGAGTGCCTGGCAGCTGTGGCAGGCTCTTGGTATAGTCTGTCTCAGCAAGTATTTAGCTTTATCTTGTCTGCTGACTTTCTGAGTGGCAAACAGGCTTTGGATGAGACCGTGATGGGCTTAACAGGAACGGTTCAGTTAGCAAGAGACATTGCAAGCATGGTCTGTAGTAAGGGAAATCCCATTTCCCCCAGCGTCTCGGAGAGCTTTCTACAGGTCCAAGCCAAGTTTTCATGTGCTCAGATGAACACCAAAGTGTTACTTGAGAAAGCAGCATCTTTGGAGGGCTCCTGCAGAGTGGGAAAGGCCAGCCTGGAGCTGCACTGTATCCAGTGGGCCATCAGCATGCACGTCCTGCTGGGTGCTGTGGATCGGTTCATAGGCAGGGACGTCCTGTTCCTGAGAGAGCTGAGGAACGCGATGAAGAACAAGCTTTGCTCACAGAGCCTCTTGGCTGCTGTGTCTGAGAACTCCCTGAGGCTGCAGGAGGCTGCCCGGCTTTCTTATTTGTCCTGCCCTGAAGACTGTGGTCGCAGTGAAATCCTAGCACTCAGGGAGGAGATAAAAGTGCTAGTGGAAGCACTGCTGGATGCCTCCAATACCCTCTTGGTCTCCCCACTGTCTACTGCCAGCTTGTACATTCGCTTTGAGCTTCTACAGAGAGACTTGGCCCTCAGGGCCAAGGCATTATTGCTCCACCTGGAGAAGGTCAATACCGAACACCTGCAGGTCATCCGTGATGTTGTTGGACCAGCCCTGTCCCCCCTCTCTCAAGAGGACAGGGAGAGGAGAAAAGAGGCCTTTGAAGAGAAGGCAAGTCAGCTAATGGCCAATGTTCAGTGGGTCAAAACCACGCTCCAAGACTTTCTAGAGGCCAGTGCTCAATTGCAATCGCAGGCGAATCTGCTCTCCATCGCAGACCACCTCCTAGTTCTCACATCTGATGCAGTGGGCAGCGCCAGGCAGCTCTTTGAGAGCCACCAGGTCAAAGGGCATCTCCATCTAGACAGTATTGTCTGGTACTGGTCAGCAAAGGCACACTACCTTGTCACGCAGCTGCGGGCTGTCCAGGGCATCAATGAACACAACCTGCAGCTCATGAGACGACACTTGCAGAACGCGTGGGACCAGTGCTCTCCAAGACAACACAAAAGCACAGCCAAGCTCTTCCCAGCCCGAGAGCTTGATGCTCTGAGACACACCAAGTCAGCAGAAACTTGCCTGAGCAGGAGCAGACGAGGAAGTGGAGCTGCCAGGGAGGCACATGAAATGGTACAGTAGCTTTTTTCTCCATCTACTCTTACTGCAGGGTGATGGTCAGGGCTGTCAGTCAGTCCTGTTACTCACACCATGGAGTATTAAGATAAGTGATGTTGGCAGGGACCTCTGGAGGTCAATAGTCCAACCCCCTGGCCACCTTCAAAGTTAGATCAGGTTGCTGGCTGCCTTGTTCAGCTGAGTTCTGGATATCTGATCTGACGGACACTCTTGCATAAACAAACCCATCTCTGAGACGCTGTTTCTGAGGAGCAGAGGGCTGTACTACTTTCCCTCTCCTGAAACATTATCCGTCTCCACTCAGCTCCTCACCTCCCCACAAGCACCCTTTGGGAGTACCAGCAGCTCCACTCCCACAACTGCTGCTGGTTGTCAGGAGCTGGCAAAGGCTTCAGTACATGATCCAGACCACTCAGCAGAGTCGTTTGCAGCACTTAATTGTACTTCTCAAGGGCGGGCACTGTCAGCTCACATGACAGCTACCACTCATTTGGAGATAGCTCCAGGAGATGACCTCACAGGGAATTAGGATTTGATAGTCCCACTGTGCAAGGGACAGAGTAGAGAAGGGCTGGTTGGGAAGGCAGAGCAGACCCCGCGAGGTGGCAGGCAGCTCTCCCATCTCCTTTACTCACCAAGAACTGCTTCAGAAACACACAGGCAGAGACGTCTCAGCATCAGTGCGTCTGCACACTCCAGGCATAAAATCTGTTCAGTTATTGTCTCGACAGCACCAGAACAGTCCTCCCAGAACTTCCCTTGCCAGCAGCCCTGCGAAGCATGAGAGAGAAAACAGTGACACAGGGCAGGGTGACCCCAGCAAGATGTCCCAGGTCACCAAGGACATGGCAACAAGGATGCTTCACATGACTCAGTTCCTGAGGAAGAGGGGCCCCATCATGGTATGGAGTGTTTCATCCCCTCCACCTCAGCACTTTAATAAGCATAAGTGACAGGGTTGCCCAGCACCTGCTGAAACCCCTGCATTTACCCTGCTCTTGTAAGAGCGGCACCAGCTGCATTTATGCAAAGCAATAGAAATCACTTCCTCCTTATTAGATGTGAACCTGGTGCCCAGTCCTTTCCTTGTTCCAGAATATATCTGGGCTTCCTGGATGCTCCCAACCTGCAGGAAAAGTGGTCTTTTCAATTCTTCCCTCCCCAAACACATGTATTTCTATTTTGTTGTAGAGCAAGGACCAGCTTGTTGCCTGTGCAAGGCAAATGGCTTCCGATGGGCAGGTGTTTGTTAAATTTGGACGCATTGTTGCGAAGCACTGCCTCGATAAGAGGTGCTCCACAGAGCTGCTGTGTGCTGCAGAGCAGACCCACACCATCAGCAGCCAGCTCAGCATTGTGGCCAGGTGAGTTGCCGGGGTCAAGGACAATCTCTCCCAAGGCTGGTGGCACCCTTTCAAAGAGATGTCCACAGTGGTCTCCAGATGTCCTTGCTGGATCGCCTTGTAGCCCTGTTCAGTTACAATTCAAGGGTCTCCTCCTCTTCTTCCTGTTGCTGTCAACAGCCCTCTCCTCCCCTGGTTTGCCTGCATCTGTGGAAAACTGCTCTGGTAGTGCAGGGGACAATCTTCTGGGTCTGGAGTAACTGACAGAGTTCTGGTCACACAGGGGAGGCACAGTGTCTGATGTTCTTCCAGTAAAATCCTTCAAAATGTCTTTTAAGGGTAAAAGCAGTCACTGCAGAAAGCAAGTCCTCTTCCGAGCTGCTTGTGAGCAACGCGCAGAACCTAATTCAAGCAGTTTTGCATGTTCTGAAGGCAGCTGAGGCAGCATGTATCAAAGTAAGTTAATGCTGATGGCATCAAATAGATTTTGCAAGGTGAGTCCACGCTGTGGGGAGCTCCTACAGCCAAGCCTGGTTATGGGAGGTGACACACAGCTGCTGTGGGACCTCTGACTCCAGCTGAAGGTAAAGATTCTTACTGTGATGTTTTTATTTTATGCCTTTCCGTCTTGTTTCCAAAGCCCACTACGCATCTTCCAGGCATTGAATCTGCTCTGTCAGTGCTACCAACTCTGAAGTCATCTTTAGTTGGTCCGTTTCCCATTTCATTTTTGGATAGGAGAGCAGCAGCATCTCCTTGGAGGCCTTTATTTGGAAATAGTCCACGTCAGTCTTAGTCTTTATGTTGTCTCAAGATGAGCTTTGATCAAAACTCCCAAGTGCTTCCCTTGCAGCTGCCAACTGCTGATTGATCCAACTGTAAATAGTTTATGAAAGCAGACTTTATGCGAAAGCACTCAGAAAACTAGTGCAATACAACCAGACTCTCCACTGATGCAGTCTTTCATTGTGTGCCTTAGCTTCCTATATAATCCTACAACTGTTGCTGAGCTCCAGCACATCTTTTTGAAAGAGACACGGCTTTGATTAGAATCCTATTTGATGAACAATCAGCCACAAGGGTGGAAAAGCTCCTCCTGTGGTTAATTGCCCATACTGTTAAAAACATACTATATACGTCCATTTTTCACTTTGCTGATGTCAACCTGAAGTAATTAGCCATTCTTTTATCTTCATTGTCTAGACTACAAAAAGTCCTTTATCACCTGGCTTTCTCCCTTTGGAAATTTCCCTGCTTATCAAAAAACTAACTATACTGCATTCCTTTTATCTCTCTGTGACCAGGTTTTTAAGTACTTTTAAGCATTTTAAGCATTTTTTTAAGCATTAACAGGTAGAGATGCCACATTGATATATTCAGGCTTTTATATCATTTAAGGTATTTTAAACGCGTTAATGTACACCGATATATAAAAGCATGCAAATATTTTGTCTAATAGGGTTTGCAAAAGCCCCCACCTGACTCTGAAGAAGAAGTAGCAGCTGCTTTTTGCACGCATTGGAGAAAAACCCTGTTGTGGCACAGAGCCAAGGAGTCTTTAAACTCAGAGAGGGATGAATTAGGACTCCGCAAGACTCAGGCAAGGGCTGAACCCACCCTGACAGCTATGGTGCAAGAACAATCACCTCAGACCAAGTACACCCCCAAGTATCCAAAACCTATTAAAGGACATACAATTATGGATAGCCACCTGTAAAAACAGGAAGGGGTTTCTGCTGGAGGGGAACTGCATCGCTAACTGGCCTCAGCAGAAAGAACGCGGCCCGTGCTGCACTCCCCCCAACTCACATCTCTTCTGCTAGAGCTGCTCTTGCAGGAGGATTGAGAGTGCAAGGCCTGAAAAGGCTTTTGTGTGCTGGCCGCTCCTCCTGTGGCAAATTCCGCTCTGCAGAGACACTGCTTCCTTTTGGCAACTGAACAGAGAGGAATAAAATGATGTCACACACTAGCATATTTCCTAAGAGGCCTCTTGTCCAGATGGCGTTTGAAGTTGAGTAATAAGATGTGATACCAAGCCACAGAGGACACAGGAGTTGGGGAAGAGCTTTAAGACCCAGTCAAAGGGAAAACAGTTTCCTGTTTGGTAAAATATCATTCACCAATCTTTGCTACCTGGCACAGGAGTCACTCTGAAACCATTATTCTTGAATCAATGGCCACCAAGCAGGTCTACAATTCTTTATATTCGTATAATGCATGCCCCCATCCAGCTGTGAGCCAGCTCTGGCTCTTATATAGTCAGTCAGGCTTTTTTCTCTTTTCTTTGGCAAACATTGCTATAGGGAAGACAGCATTTGATGAGGTATCTTCATTACATTTCTTTCAATAATTGCCAGTCCTTCTGTGTTCTTCAGCACCCAAGATGTGAACAGAAGGATGTAAGAATGCATTTGTAGCAGCACCAGTAAATCTGGCTGGAGGTGAGGATCAGGAGGTTCTGTAAATGATTCAATTGCTCATCTCCTGCACAAGAAAGCCTCAGAGCTGGGAGGTCTTTCTCAGGCCCTGATCGTTAGCACACTATCAAACTTTTTTTCAACCATCACCTTTTCTTCTAAGGGTAGCAATCCTAAATGCTGCACAGGAAGGGCAGCCACAGATTGATAATCCTGCAGAAGAGCCAGTGTACGGGGTGGAGTTCGTATGCAAAATATGAACTCAGAGGGTAACATGAAAAAGGCACTACAAAAGCTGGAGGAAAGAACTGAATGAGAAGGAAGACTAAGGAGTAGGATCACTGACTTTTGAAATGCAAAACAGGAGTGTAATTAAGTATTCTCAACTTGGCAAGAATAAATTGATTTACTTTGCAATATGAAGGATTCATGTTACAGTATTTTCATCATGGTAGAAAAATATTGAAACAGACCACCCAGGGAGGCTAGAAATCTCCCTACGAGTATTTTTATCATGGGGCAGCAAACACCAGGCGGTGATCTAGCAACGCTCAGTCTTTCTGAAGCACAGCAGACAAAATCAGAGACAAACGTTTTACTCTTCCACATCACCAGGATTGGAAAGAGTGGGAAGCATTTTGTCTCACCTGCTGCCCCTGACTCAGCAGATCCTGCAGCTTGTAGAGAAATTAGACTTTTCTCCCAAAATCCCTCTCAGCCTCAGGACTCTCTTTTACCCAGAGTAAAACATTCAATCCTGATGATCACCCACCTCACAGCTACATGCTTCCGGAGTATCCAGGACCAATGACAGCAGCTGCTCCTGTTATTTACCGCTCTCCACAGCCGTGCTTCACAGCCTCAGGGGCATGAATTGCAAAGTGTCTGAGGGAAACTTGCAGAAGAGATGGAAACCAACCTCCCCTGTGAAAGACACAATCAATCCACACAGCAGATTGGACTTGACTTGCTTGGTGGCTGCAGCCCATTCCAGCCCACCTCGGTGCGGCAAGACTGTCCCCACACACACCTTCCTGCCCCCTCTGACACCCCGGTACCTTTCCCGTAGCAGGTAGTTTAGTACTTGCACTGTAGCAATGAATTTCCTCCACACTTCGAGACAGCACAGTAGCAGTGGGCACACCACAGCAAGCGCAGACTCAGGGAAGAAATCTGCAACAAATAAACCAGCAAGCACAGGTGGATGGAGGAGCCGAGCAGCAGCCCACAGACCCTCACGCCGTAGCTGGGGAGGCCCACAGGGACCTGCTGCTTGGGCACAGCTGGATCTGGGAAGAAGGAAGGAGGTGGTTACACATGGAGACAAGAAGCTGCAAGGACTAGCTGGCCCCTTCCAAATTACATTTCTTCCTTACTTTGTACCCCTCTTTTCCAAAATAAAGACCTGTATTGTATTAAAGATACTGAGATGACAGTGGATCTCCAAGGTTAGAAGCCAGCATTCTGCATCCCCCTACCAGAACAAACCCTGCAACTCCAAAATTGTTCTGTAACCGGACCAATGGCAAACCACCTGAGATCCTTCAATTATCTCAATTGTAAGGCATGTCATTTTGCTCTTGGTATCAAAGATTTTCCTTTGACTTTTATTTTTTTCCAGTGGTTTCAGAAAAACACAGAGAATCCAATTCAGTGATGATGTTATCACCTCCCTACGAGTTGTAACCTCAGGTTAGTGTTACAAGTACCTGCCACATCTAAATGTGAAACCACGCATTTGGCTTCAACACTGTCACTTTTTCTCTTTGTTCCCTTATTAATCCTTGTGCTATTTCCAAACTATTTCTATTTTTCCCTGCTGTCCAATACTGCTGGCTTGTTTTTTTGATGAAGTTCTTAATCAGCCAAACTTGTCACCAGATGAAGAAATAATAAGTAATTATGTAGAACTAATAGATTACTCCAAAACATCAACCAAGTTTCACGTCTGTTATCTAGTTTTCAATTATTTTCAGTGAACACAATTCAAAATATCATAAAAGTAATACCATTTATACTCTGGGAAATTAGGAAGGCAAACTGAAACCATTATTGCCTTCAGCACTGTCTCCTCTGCCATGTTTTGCACACACAGAAATCAGCAGCTTCCCTCGGTTCATCCAAGCTCCGCTCAACAATGCAAGACACTTGTATTCTTGCCTGTTTGTCTCACAAGCACAAGAAACCAAAACCTCAGAATTTGTGATAAACACTATACTGTACCAGTCAAAAGCATTACCTGGGCCAACAAACACAAAAAGGTCCACCAAGGAAGAGACTTAATGCAAAGAAACATTCCAAGTGGGCGGGAACCAGATGGCAATTGAGCAGACGGCAAATTTTTATTGTAAACATAACTAGCTAGGTATGACTACATTTCCTCTATATAAAAAGGAACCCAAAAGGCAAAACAAGAGAGGCTTTGAGGACAGCTGTGCTCTTGGCATGCAACATCTTCAGAAATTAAAGAACATGCATGACATTTCTCATAGCGATGCCGGTAACTGTAGTAAGAGAACAATGACGACTCTCTCCAAATCAGCAGTCTGATCTTGGAACCACGCAGCAAGCTAACTCCATTGGATTCAGTACAAGGTTAGTTTAAAAACCCACTACCATCTGACTGTAAAGCGGCGTAGCGACTGCACTAAACCCAACAGTTTTAGTCGCCTTCATCCTTCAGACACCCCCGCTGTTCTTTCCCCAACATTGAACTAGCTGCCAACATGTCAACATCACAGTCGTTACCAGACTTTAACTGTACCCTTTTTAATTTTTTTGTTAAAAATGTCATAAAGACACCATGAATACAAGTACTGCAGTTACATCAATACAAAAAAAGCAATACAAATTAAGCAGCTGAATACAAAAATACATTGAAATACATGAACACCACAATGTAACTTATAGCACTAATCAGAATTGTGTATGCGTGAAAAAATTAAATAAAAACCTTTTTTTTGTATTAGACAACTTAGGTATTCTCCACTTTTAACAGTAACTTTCTTCTAGTTATGTACTTCACAATTTCTTCTATATACAGCATAGAATAAAATACTTTTAAAAGATATGACATTTTTAATCCTCAATATGCGATATAGGTCTCTTTTACACTAAGAATATTGACTGCATGAATAAAAACTGTCAATGTCTTACATCAACTGATCTGAAAAGGAGGATCAACATTTTCCTTTTAAATCATTTACGTAGGTTTTAAATCAGTTAGTAGGTTTGGCTTGATGCGTCAGACAATCCTTGTTAAACAGTGTCTCTCACAGTAATGTACATAATATTGCTTGTATCTATACAATCATACAAATGTGGCAATCATATCTAAATGTTGTTTATGAAAGAGACAGCTCACACATATACAGGTCTTCGGACTTTCTTAATGACTTATTTACAATGAAAGTGCTTTTATCAGCTCTAACACAATACATGGGGTTTTTTTCTACATGTCAATTATTAGTCTCCCTGAAATTGGAAAAGTATTATATAGAAAATACCACAGCTTTGCAAACACTATAGCATACTGTATAACTGCATGTGGTTCTGAGATTAGCAGCTGAAAAGTGTTGGTAATTATAATTTAAAAATAAATAAAGCAAAGAGGTAAACCAGTTACAAAACAGCAGAAAACTGCAATATTCACAACAGTAAAAAGACTTAAAATCAATTGCTAACAAAACGGTGAAGCAGTTGGATCGAAAGTCTTGAAAACATCTTTTAATGACTTATCATCTGATTCCCCATTTGGATCATTATCCTGCGTTTGAGTTACCTGTCCAGGCTGTCTAACCTGCCTTGGGTCGCTGTACTGCGGTCTGATTAATCCCGATAAAGCTTGGATAGGAAGATTATGCACCGCAGGTGCAGTGCTGGAGTGTTTAGCCTGAGATTTACTGGTGCTATTTGCTTTATCTGAAGTAGCTTCTCCTGATCCTTCTGTATTTTTTTCCACATTTGAGGCAGCCTTCTGCAGCAATGTATCTTCTGAGAGACTGGGTTCACTTTTACCAGAGTTTTTCAAAATACTTTTTTTCTGGTTCTCTCCGTTCTCTCCTGAACTAGCTGGAGCTGCATCCAATGATGAGCTGTGATCTCTTGGATCATACAAACTAATACCGCTCAGTATTGAGCCTGGAGTTCCCAGCCTAACACCGCTCGAGGATAATTTGGGTGCATATGGAGGGAGAGCATCTGGGTCAGGCTTAGCAGTCGCAGCTTCCGATGGCTGTGATGAGCCAGCAGCAGATCTGGCGAGGCGGGGGTCAAACTTTGGAGCGTGTGAATCCTTTGCGACTCCATGATGCGTATCTGCACTCGACAGTCTGTGGAGTCTGGGATCAACATTTTTTTGTAAGCGAGGATCTCCTAATTTGCTTGAGCTACTGGCATGCGAATCCGCAGATGGATCCAAATAGCTGCTCCTGCCCGTTAAGTTGTTTTTCGCCTTTGCAGCTAGTCGTGGGTCAGCTGGCATTGCATTTGGATGGGGATCATTTTTCAAATTCCGCAGTTTACTAAGTCTCTGGTCAGCAATGAGTGGAGGAAGAGGTAAATTGATTGAAGAGACGGGGTCAGGTTTAGGCAAAGGTATTGGGAGCAAGTCCTCAGGTGCCCATACAATATGCTTAGCAAAGTTTGGTTTCATCAGGGTCACATCCATTTTAATGTGGCTGAACTGCCTAAGCTGAGATCGGGGATCCCTTAATGTTACACCAGGCAAAGGTTCCAACGGTATCAGAAAAGCACGTTCTCTCAGTTCTCTTTCTGAGTCCTCTTCATCATCATCAATCCCTTTTTGCTTGACTTTAACTCCAGTGTGCGGGTGGTGCAAATCTAGCTTTGCTCCCCCAAGGGACGAGCTGGCATGACCACCCTCACTGACCTTGTGCATCCTGGGATCTCGTACAAGCCGTGGGTCCAAGGACGCCGATTCCGAAGGCTTTCTGGGGTTGGACCTCGGGGAGGCCCGAAGTCTCGGGTCAGCAGCCTGAGGCCCTGTGCCTTTTTCTTTTGCCAGCCTCGGATCAGTAGGAATACCAAGCATGTGCTGCTCTGCGGAATGTTGTTGCCGATTCCTAAAATTTTCGCTCTGTTTCTTTAGGGTTTTTAGTATCGATTTAACACTGCTCCCCTCTTCCTCTTCACTACTGGAATACCAGTTGACATTGTCATCTAAAAAAAAATAATTATTATTCAAGCAAATGATCACGAGGGAATACAACACATTTACTTGTATCAAGAGTAACTTCTCAGTAAAATCAAACTGAGAAGACCTGAGATTAAGTCATCATTCCCTGTATGAAAACAACCATAATCTAAAATGACAAAAATCAATTTAAATGAAGAACTGACTTAACAAAAAAACTGCAGCTAGTTGAAATACTCCCAAACTCAGCTGCATTCTCTCCACATATCTCTCTGTCAATATATTAATCTGGGAAAATAACAAACAATTATTTCTACCAGTGCTAATAAAAAAAAAAAAAANATTGTGGGATGGCAGAACAAAAAGTAAAATGGCATCTTACAGCAGTGTTAAAAACAGATAAATTACAAATGTGGAATTTGCTGCTTCACTACCATCCAGATCACAAGGTTTTGGGGAGAAGTCACGATGCAGGAAAGGAAGAAATAAGAATATTTAATTTTAAAGGAAAAATTCTTAACTACCTTCTCCAATTTACTGGAAAGCCTTATCAACACAGCTGTGTGCTCTGTTCCACATCCTAAACTTGCCTACTCACTGAAGGAGACTAGTAGTCTATTCTGGATCAGTAAAGTGAGAAATGGAAACGAAGCCCACCATCATCCCCAGTATCTAATGCACAAAAATGCATGTTTCCTCAATGCTTCTTGTGTCACACAAATACTCAACATTAGGGAGTGACATGTTGTTGGAGGCAGCTAATAGGAACATTTTTCCATTATACTACTTTCTGATAGCCCTCTAAATGAGAGGACCAGTCACTCTACAGCACTGGTGAGAAGCCTTCACTTCACAGTGGACTAGTCTAGGTTGCTGTTGCTGTGGTGTTGTACGTAGCCTGAAGAGCTGCATCTCCAGTCCACTTCTCATCATTTGATCAGAATTATATTGGCAATGTCCTCAAAAACATGTGATACAGCAACTGCCTTTTGGTCACATAGAAGATGCATGTCTGGTCACAAAACCTAGCAGCCTCAGAAAAGGGTGCAGCAGGGAGCAGGCCAAGGGACAAACATACTCCGTGTGGCTCAATTTGATCTGCAGGCTTACTGCTCTCCATTGTCTAGGTTACAGAAGAGACACTCAGATTAAACACTGCAAATTTCAGATATCACAGAGGAAAAAAATACTCCTCTAGAGAAATGGAATATGCAGAAAAGATGAAGAAGCACAACTGAATAAACAGAATGCAAGATGCACTTGCAGTACTGGCAGTTAAAAATAATAACCTTTCTGTTTCAATCAGGGATTTTAAGAAGTAATTGAGTTATCAACAACAGAACCTTTTAAAAGTACAAATTATATCCAAAAATTATGCACAGATCTTTCTACTTGGAACTGGAATGCAACAACTAAGCCTATATTAAAATCCTAGAGCAAGCCGGGAAGGAAAGCAAGTATATTCAGATGAAAATATTATTTGAGTTGGTACTTGCATATTCACAATAATTGTGAATGGTAACGTGATGAAAATATAAGTCAACAGATTTGTTCCATGCTAATACATGGTCAATAAGTATGTTTAGAACTCTAACAAAATTATCTTTACCTTCATCTTTGCTCATTGCCCTCTGACCCTGGCTGCTGACAGAGTCTCCATCTCTTTGATGCTTTTGACTAAGTCTGACATAAAGGGCTTTCTGCATTGCTGGAAGAAAATCTGGTACGTTAATTGCTGGTTTATGGCCCATATGGCTACTCATGCAGTCTGACTCACTTCCACCTTGATGCGACTCTTGAGTCATGAGGTGACCCTGGTGATCTGTAAATTCTCCATGCCATGTCCCATCTGCAGTACAAAAAAAAACCACGGTTAGCAGGTATCCTATACAAGCTTTTGCAGCAGAGGAGATAAAACGTAATCAAGCAAAACTAATGTGGCTTATATTACACGACTGGAAAGCATTGGCTGAAAAAGCCTAAACACTGAAGACATTCCAGGAGGTCTGGCTTTCTATCCAAAGTTGTTTCAACTGTTCAGCTTTGGCGCCATGATGTTTTAATATTGCACAACTGCAAAGTGCCTTATCAAGGAACAATTATTTTCAAATGTCCTTACCACCAGAGTTATTAGCTGGCTGGAAGTTATGTACAGCTTGATGAGAATAGTAATTGTCATAGAAATCAGCTGGGTTCTGAATAGGCTCGTAATTCATATTCGGCTGCCGTTCACCAGGAATCTGCTGGTATTGTGGCCCCGGAGGACAATGATTCTCTCTTGGCATATTCACCATATGTCCTTGAACTCCTGGGGCATTGTAAGATCCACCAAGACCCGGTGGTGTGAGAGGTGGACCACCTTGCTGTCCTTGCATAGGCATACCAGTCTGGTTCTGTGGTCCAAGAAAGCCTGGTGGAACACCCTGCATAGGAGGACTCTGCGGCATTCCTGGGCCTTGAGGCCCCGTGCATGGATGATGTCCAGGAGAACCTGGGTGCATTGGTGGCCCATTATGTCCTTGTGACATGCCAGGTCCTGGCCCTGGACTTGAACCTGGATTATACATATGCTGAGAATGTGGGTCATTTCCCTGAAACGGTGGTCTTGGTGGTGATGCACTGTTATAGAAGGTTGGTGGCCTGTAGGCAAAAGAGAATTAGTGAATCAAATTTTGCACGTAGGAAGATCAACAGCCTATTAGCTATCTCCTCCCCCTCCTCACTCTTACAGATGTCTGTTCATACTTATTTGATCTTAAAAAGTTGGAAAGTCTTAAAGTCTGAAAGAAGGAAAATAATTTTCAAAGAGAGTAACTATATACATTACACATGACAGAGCTTGTCTGGAAGTAGAACATTTTTTCACGATTAGCACATGCAGAACCGGACATTTGCTACAACTAAGAGTTTTAAACATCCCAAGGCCAGAAGTCTCCCATCAGGAGTGTCGATTTGCTTTGGTCGAGAAAAAGCTAACTATAAAAAGAGTTTAGAAGAAAATGAACTTTGCTCAACCTGCAAATGGAGACAGGCAAGGCAGGTACAGAGCCGAAACAAGAGCCAATGGAGTGACCTTCTGGAAGGTCAAGGCTCAGTAAGATCTCTTCTATGGAAAGCATTAAATAAGTAAACAATTATGATAGCAAATATTTGTCAGATCGTTAACTTAGCAACATACTCAGAAGAATATACTCCTGACAGAAGCAAAGAGAATTGTTTAAATATTAGGGGAACCATGTTGTAAGGAGAACTCTACACAAAATTCTAAAACCTACTTTTTTCCAATTTTGTGTGCTAAATCCACAGTAGGCTTCACAACAATTTCAAAGAGAGATGGGATTTTCTTATATTCTCCTGAAGGATCTTGATAATTTTCTATATCGGACTCAGAAAATGCATATTGCTCTGGCGGGGTTGGCAGAAGTCCAACACCTGGTGGTGGCTTAGGGAGAGGAACTATGCCACGCTTTCTGAGTTCCTCCAGTTCTTTCTCATCTTCATTTTGTGGTTCCTCCTCAGTATTCAAAACCTAGAACAAAGCAATGTAGCAAACACTTCATTAATTTTGCAGTACGTCCAACTGAATTTAGTCTTGCACTTTCCATTTAAATATAATTACCTGCTACAATACTACTGTGCACTGACATCAAAACTCAGCCGAATTATAAATCTGTTATTACTTGTTCCGCAGGACACCAATACACAGCCAGGAAGAAAACTATTTCTGTGGTCAGCAAAGGACAATTTCACACAAGTCCACGTCCTTCAAACAGTAATTTTAAGTGACAGAAATTGAAGGACTTACTCTAAGATTCATAATGTTTCTAGTGTTAAACTCAGGCCATTTTTCTGTTAAGGCCTGTTGTAGAGTAACTGGAGAGATGATACACAAATACCCTACTTAACACAAAGGTCAAGATTTCATGAATCATTCAGAGGAGGCACCTCATTTCTTTCCCCATCCTGAGTGCAGAAGTCAGTCAGATGATATCTAACTTCTAGGCAGTTAAAAGTAGACAACATAAAACCCACACTTCTTGTTACAGAGTACATGAAGATTTCCACAGAACGAGATGCAAAAGGAAGTTCACGGGCAGAAACTTGAGTTGTGAAAATAAATGAGTCTGATACGGCTAAAAAATAACTGAATAACTGATGGCAAGGGGAATTCCTGGTAGGACCACAGACTTATTGTGCTGAAGAGCAACAGGTAAGCTTAACATCATTAGTGTTTAGCATCACACTCCCTAAGAATCCCACAGAAATTTTTAGCAACCTCCCCCCTATTCTTTCTAGCAACAAACCTCATCTTTACGGACTACGAAACGCTCACCTTATCCAACAGCTCTTTTGTTTCTGCAGTCAGGGGAGCATGAGAAAATTTGCACTTATCTCCTTGATAGCATTTTGCTCCTGTATGGTAGAACTTGCAAGGGAATTCATGTAAGCAATGTATTAAGGATTCCTAACAAAGGCTGATTTCTCGTTTGCACTGTTCAGCAAGTTTATAAAATTCATCTGCCAACTATCCTTCAATTCTTCACCAGTGCTTAATCCTTTCCAAAACAGTATCTTAAGAATTTTGAAAGCTAATAACCAACTTACCTCCTAGTTCCATTTAACATTCTACTAATAATTACATTACCGCGGGTTTAACGTTACTTTTGAGTCGATTCTAAAATTGTTATTAAAAAGACGAAGGTCTCACTTCCAGAACTGAACACAAGTCCTTTAAAACAAACAAGAACAGATCAGGGGTTTAAAAGTATGTAATGTGAAGTTTAAAACATTAAAAACAAAAAGAAACCAGTAATTTTATACATATTTTCTAACTATTTGAGAAAAAAATTTAATCTTCTTGTAGTAAGTCTACATAGTCTTTGACACATAGTCTCTGAAGAAAAGAAACAGCTACCCCTAAAAATCACTTACATCAACTAAGAGTAAATATAAACTTTTAGTTTAATTCAAGTTGTTGTTTTTTTAAAGGATATTGTGCAAATAAATGCAGTTCTCTCCTTTGGTGCAGTAACCCTGTATGTAAAACTTGCAGATTTCCTTCTTCTTTTCAATCTCTGCATCATGATCAAATTTACACTGCTCTCCCTATGAATAAGAAAACAAGAAAAAACATTATCAATCTGAAATGTTGAGTAATTCCATTTCATACGTAAAGAAAAAAATCCTCCTTAGCTGAATTTAAACTTTTTATGTTTACTAACACAAAACTGCATTATAAACATGACCTAAAAAACCTGTAAATAGGGGGGCCTGAACACAGAGAAACAATTTCTGAATCAGGATACAAGATATATATGCAGTGGTCACAGTAAACAAGCTGGTCTTACAATACCAGCTCTCTCCTCTGTCTCCATCTAGCAATTAGCATTAAAAAGGCATTTAAACAAATACTTTACTGAAATTATTTTCCATATAAACAATTACGCACTTGATCAGAAAACCTGATTCTGTTTTAAGGGTGTGTGGGAGAACTTAAGAAAGTCCAACAAGCAAAGTATTAAGAATCTTCCATGTACAAAAACCAGAGTCCAAATAATATCAAGTTTATATCAACCGTATCATGTTATACACTAGGATTACTTTGCTGGAGAGTTTTTTTGCATTATTTTTTTTTATTTACTTTCATGAAAAATACACTAAGTGCTCTTTCAGCCACTTGTTTTAAAACTGAAGGTGGCAGCAAACACTCATCTTACTGAGTATAGCATACTAAAATATACAAAGGCAGCAACAAATCCATCGCCTTCAATTCCCCCCTAGTCTGGGAAAAAAAGCATACTAATTTTCACCTTTACTTTGACCATTTGAAAAAGAAGCAGAAAATGTTCTATCTCTAAATACACATAGGACCCAAATATAAATGACACACTCACTTATTCAAGAAGCATGCGGTTTTTCTTAAGTGTGTTTTACGACTGACTAAACTAGTCTGACATCAGAGGATTCAACTCCACAGCAGCATAAGCTTCAAAATGAAACAATAGCAATTTTTTTTTATGTAATAAGAGACTGTCTTGCCAGGGCTTTTGCTTGACAGCTGACTGCTCTGAATAGCATTCTCTTCTTTCTGCTGCCTCCCACTAGCTGGCTGAAGGAAGATGATTCTTTGGTAGGGAATTCTTCTATACTATTACTACAAACCCACTTTTTACTTTAGAGAGAGAAATGATTTAGCATAATTAAGCAATTCCTTCAATATTTCAAAATTAGCAGTAGCACATAAAAGAGAAATAGTCTCATACATTCAGAAATTATTGCCTCTTTACAGATTTCATACTTGTAAGATTTGTATATTTACATATGATACATTGCCATTGTAAGTTTATGATACTATCACAGATGTTTTTACCGTATATACTAATAAGCAAACACAATAATTTTTAGTAGAATTTATTATAATTCAAAATGTATAACAGAAGGCGTTATTTTTCCACAAGTACTTCTGTTGGCATTTATCTATAAATACGCAAAACATTAGAAATCAGAACATTGAGTTTCAACACAGAAGTTTTCTTTGCATCAACTGAAGTAAAAGAGCACAGTGCATCTTCTCCCCTTCCTCACACCAAAGAAGCAGACCGACAGACACAGTGCCTGATTACCTTAATACACCTCCCTTCAAGGAAATATTTACAGATTTGTTTGCCTTTGTGTTCCACTGTATGCTGATTTATGAACTCCTGACTCATATTAACCCATTTCTTCACTGGTTTGCCGTCCTGTAAGAAAAATTAATATCCTGCTTATGTTTACTTATTAAGTGCAGTTGCAAAAATATTAGAGCATACTTGGTGCACCAGTTACCCCAAAATGTGATTAACTACACCATGATATAAGTTCTTAAAATTATTATACCCACAGCTCAAAGCAAAGGTAAATACACATACTTTTTTCTTAGCTGCTTTAATACAGTCTTTTTTATAAATGCAACCAAATCAGAAACTTCTTACAACGGACACAAATAATTTCACTGAACGGACAGAGTATCTCACACTTCATTTGACAATGCACCCATTAAGTCAGTGCCAACCACCCCCAATTAAGGGCACCTCTGCAGGCAGCCAAGAGCTGAGTAATCATCCAGGCTTCCAGACCACCATCTTAGCCACAAGGCTATACTTTGCCAGTCCTTCCCCTTTACGTGCTTCTCACACGATTGTTATCTCCAGATTACCTTTTTTTTTTCCTCCCCGTTTTCTCTTATTAAAAGAAAAATAACCTGTTTGCTTATACCATGAGGCAAGGCAGAGATGCACAATTCAATCATTACCTAACACGTCAGAATTATTATGCACCTGGTGAGGCACATAATTGTTCCCTCTTAGGATTTGATTCCTGTATGGCATCTGCACTTGAGATAAACTAAAGAAACTGCAGTAAACTCATCTAACTAGAGAGTCCTGGACAGATGTTGAGGAGGCCTGGCAGAGCTAGTGAAGTCATGGAAGTAGATGGCCTTTAATGAACTGCTGCATGTGACACTGCAACAGAGGGCAGAAGCAAATGCTGACTTTGCAGTGCTAGGTGATTGCCTAGTGATGTGATGATAGAGGGAAACAGGCTTTTCTGATTTCCCATTTTCACAAAAATGAGCTGGGGTCTGACTGCTGAGTAGGAGCTTCTGAAACGGAATGGATGTGGTTCCCCACAGTCATCACACTGCGTCGTGAGCACACATGAGCATCAGCACATCAAGTGCCCGGTCTCGTTTTGCTCGGCAGATTAAGCAATGTCACAAAACATTAACACGAAGAATGATTAGCAGATTTTGTTGACATTGAGAAGCAGAAATCTTTGAGCTAGAAATGCCACCCCTGGATCCGTCAAGATCCATTTTCTACTCTGCACACATTAAATCCAGAGAAATCTCATCTATTTCAGACAAAGCAGCTTTGAATCTAATAACTGATCCTCTTCAAGGTTAACGCAAATATCACATAAACATGATGCTCCAAGTCTCTCTGTAAGCACTGCAAATCAGTGACCGTCCCACACCACAAATCACTTGAAGCAATGGCCCGAGGAAGGTTGAAATGCTCCCCCCATGTCCCCGAAAATCACAGGGATGTCGCTGTACGGCTCGGGAGCCTCAGTGGTCACCCCACTACACCGCGCAGCTCAGCATCTGCATCACAGAATTCATTATTTCGCTGTAACCATAAGCCCAGCTTTTTGTTTTCTGCCTCCCAGCCCTGCTGGGACATGCCTGCAGCTGCCTCCTCGCCTCCACCCTTCCCCACGGCGTGGGAGATGGCACTGGAGGACAAGACATGCTCTGCAGCAACAGAAGGAGTTGTCCTATAAATGAGGCACTGTCCTAACAGATCAAATGGCTGCCCTTTTCCCTACCACATGCAGAGCAGGGAAAGGAACATCTAATTGGGACCACTCAGGAGCCCCAGAGAGTTAGGCCAGCTGGAGAACACGGGGAAAAATTAGCATGGATGAATTACACATCACCACATTAGTGAGAAGCCAGCCGTGTGTACTCTTGAGTGCAGGAGGGAGGAGAACCACAGACATTTTAGTTGCAGTATACAGACCTAAATATGATTTGGCTTAAATAATATTTTTTAGCCATGGATGGATTTGATCCATTAATCATCAATTTTATATTGCTTTTCATTTAAATGAAGATTGGAGTGAGAAATTTACAAATACCGTGGCAATACTGAATGCTATGTTTTCTCCAATTCCTGTGCAAAGAATTACTAAATGAAAACCAAGGTAACATATATTTCCATTTCCACAGTCACAGCTATGGAAAGAGAAGGATTGTTCTTCTGGATTCAGATGAAAACTGGAAAAGTTGTGAAGGCGTCCATTTTCTTTGATGAAAAATCTGAGGTGAACTGGTAGTAGTAAAACAACTTATTTCAGACATATTTAATATTGAAGTTCATGCACCATTCAAAACCAAAGCTCATAAACCACTTCATGCTGGTTTTTCGTATTTCCAAGAAAAACAAGAAAATTGTGTATTAGCTTAAGTTATCAGTTATACTTCATACACCAAGTGTTGGAAAATTCTAGTAATTTTCTAGAGAAAAAAAAGTGTAAAGGTATGTATTTTTAAATACTCTTCCATTAAAGCAAAGCAGTCATTTGAAACAATTACAACTGTTTCAAATTCAGCTTTAATTCCACATACCTCATGAAAGCCATCGGATCCTTTATTGGCCCCTCTTCCCCTTCCACGGTCTTTACGCTTCAATTTCTTCTGCATTCCGCGCCCTCGACCAACACTGTAATTATTACCTCTTTGAGAAATACCTGAAAAACAGCAATGAGCTCTTTAAGTGACCTCAGAAAGTAAAGCAGTATTATCTAGTGACATTGAATAGACAAATCTAACAAGTTAAATATCTGCCTTTTTGCAGTCCGAATTCCTAAATATTACCTTGAAACACAAGTTAGCAAGTACAACTACACCAGTCAATTTTAATTCTGTGCAATTGCCTGCTCTTTGAAAAGCTCTTCAAATCAATAGCAGACTGACAAAATATTAATCCTGTTCAAAGCAGCGTCTCACAATTAGAAGTGCAGGCATGTTATTTCTAACCAGCCCAAATACTTGAAATATTTTGTGCTGTTTGGTCACTTTCTGAACACAGCACTAACCAGTACAACTGGCACCCAGATGTGTGTGCATGTTTCATTGTCGTAACATGCAAGAAACCTGAGATCATAACCTAAGAAATATGACAGAACAGTTTTGAATATACGAAAGTTTAAAGGTAACTGTTTGGAAGCCTCAAGAGAGTAATTATCCAGCCAGGAGTCATGGTCTCAACCAAAACCACGGAGACAGAGTTATCTGCTTGCTCATCAATTTTAAACCAAAGAAAAGCACTTAGAAAGCTCTGCAGACATCACATCAGCTTCAGGTGGCAGCTACCCTGCAACAGCAAGGCTGATTCCAGTGAAAATGCCTTGACATCATCTCGGATGACTTGCAGACAGAGATTTTGAAGCAGTATTATCATGCAGCACATGAAAAGCCATTTTTGTCTCAGCTACAAAGATTCTGCCAACCTTTTGCCAATTTATTTTATTGTGAATCAAAACAGAATACAATAAAACTTCAACTGTAGTCAATGAAAGACAGCTTACTACCTTTGTATAACCCACAATATCTCCCGGAGAACTAGTAAGGTATTCATACTGTCATACAAAACCCTGCTCAAATTTTGCCCGGGACACAAACTTTTAACCATAATTAAAGGGAGAAAATTTTGCAAACTGAATCAACAGTTTCTGAAATGAGAACTTGATCTCATAGAAAAAGGGATGAGAACAAGTTAAGTATTTCTAGATGGTATATCAGGCTATCGCCAGTACACACCGCCTCCATTGCCTAACCTTCCACACCCTACAGCAATATGCAGTAATACAAGACGACTGGGGAGTCAGAAGTCCCTTCATAATACAGAGGCCAGAGATGTAAGCTGGCTCAATGAATTGCATTACAATGTCAAGGAAACAATCAGACAGCAAATGAAAGGTGCAAACAAGAATGCTTGCATAACTTGGTTTATATAAGTAAGGCATGAAATAAGGGCAGCAGGACTCTTTCAGGAATACGCTGCTTAAGAGGAATACTTTCTCACCAGCATTTGTATTGGCCCAGCTTTGAATGCAAGAGAAGTGAAAACAAAAATAATAGGATACTAGCATACTTGTGGGGTATACCAATAGAAGTATTCAGGCACCTACCAAAATTTCTAGGTACTTAATTATTTTGGGGGGGGGAGAGCATACTAAATTAGATTTTGGAATTGACATATTTACATTCCTTCCCCCAAACAAGTCCTGTTTCAGACTTTCTTAAACTACCACCAGAAAGTCACTTTACAGCCCTATGATTTCTTACTCAAGCAGTTACACAACAAAATTGGCTTTTTAATAGGGTTTTATTTCTTTATTACTATGTACATATTACCCAACGCTTGTTTTTTTTCTTCAATAGATACATCGGCGTGACAATATGATATTATTCCTTCACGATGAGGAGCATTATCACCTACTGATGGGAGACTGCAAGCTTATAGGAAAGTCACCACTGGCAGCTTTCTTCATTCAGCTCTCAAGACAAACATCCAGAAATGATGCGTGATACAACTGCTGCCATCATCCATTACTACAGTTAATGATTCAAATTATCTTACCTTTCTGGATCCCTTTCATCCCCTGTTTTTTCACTGGTTCTTTTGGGAATGGAGGTCCTAACTCAGTACTGGAGGTCTCTTTAGCTTGCCTGTATTGTTTAAGCTGATCAGCAAAATCTTCATCCTTTTCTTCCTCATTATAATTACCAAAGTTTTCGTCACTGTAATGACTATAGTCATCATACTCCTTACTTTTTATATTTTTTTTATGTTGCATTTTCTGTGAACTCATGTAATTTCCTGATACATGCCCATGCTGTAATGAAAGGGATTACACTGTTTAGAAGCAGCTCAATATTTCAAAAAGCACCCCTCCAAACTCCTCTACAAAACCAATTGCTTTTACGTTGTTTTATTGTCACGCTGCCTACCAGGTTTGCCCAAACAAGCATCAATAATGCACGAGGAAATCAGTTATTCACTAAAAATTACTACTTTTGATTCTGAAGGTATCAAAATTTGAAAAAAGATAAAAAAGAACAGCATCAGCACCTATACTCCAGAAAAATGTTCAGTGGGGTTGACAAAACGTTTTAACATACGCATTTCTAAGTGTTCTAAATGCTACTTAGATGAACTATGATTAAAATAAATTTTTTCCCTTCACGATCTCAAATCCTGACAATCTTGGGCACAGATGACGCGATCTGTCCTGCCTCTGTCAGTCAGGATGAAATATTGTTTACGGCCACTCCTAAGGCAGCACTGTCCCTTCTCCCATTTCTGCAGACAGGATCTTCAGACTGTTAATAAATTCGTCCGGCTTAGAGGTTTCTGGAACGGTTTCAGGCTAAAAGGAAAAGTCTCCTCTACTCTGTAGTACCAGAGTTTCATCAAGCCTCTAGCTGCTCTATTGCAGCTTTAGAGAATGCATTCTATTTCACCCAGTGGTCTCAGGAGGGCTATCGAGCTGCACAGACTGAGAAAAGCCAGGACAAACTGAACTATCAGAAAGCAGAATCAACTCTTAGGTATGTAAAGGTGGTTTTTCATGAGGTGTTTCTTAGTACAGTCTACAGGCAATAATAAAGATCTCTTAATTGTTGCCTGATGGAGGAAAAAGTAGTTATCAGGCTTGATTACACCACCTACGTTCATGCCATGGATAATGCTTTACATTTGGAGATCTACCCAAGGAGATGAGAACTAGATGTGTTTCCTGAAACCTGTGAGAATGCACACGTGTGATCAAGTCAGTCTTCAAAAACTGCATCATTTACATTTGTGTTTTTTAAATTACACCTAAATAACGACATGAGAAATCAGTTTAAAAAAATACTACCTGACTGAATGAAGAATCATAATCTCTGTATGAAGAGCTGCTACTCTTTTTATGTGGCCTTTCTGTACGCTCTATATCAGAGTCATGGCTGTAGTCTGAACTGTCATCACTGGAAGGGGAGTTATGCTGAAAAAGAAGAAAATAGCTCTCAGACACTGTTACATAATTCTCTGTGTAACTGGTCTGCTGTATATGTACTTAAAGGAAGCATTAGACCAATAAATGAATATTTTCTTAATTCGCAGAAACCTCTGCTTCTGGGGGAAGCTAAAGAAAGCATGCTCTTCGACGACCCACTCTTTTTATCAGAGGAAGAGATGTGATTCGATGAGGCTTCACAATGTAAACGTAAGGGCTATGTGGTTTCTCTTGGTTATATCAGCTTCCTACGGGTCTCTCTGAGCCCTGCTTCTTTGCGACATAGCAGGGATGCTGCTGGAAGGCTAACAAATCTGGGGGATGGCTAAAAACTTGCACATGAGCATAAAAATGGTTAGCATCCTGTCATTTTCTGCTGGGAGAAAACTCAGCATTACTGCATTACAAGTGTTTTATTCACATGTATTGTTCTGCAGAAAATTTAGAGGGGAAACCATACGAGAATACTGTATTTCTGTAATTTTTAGAGAATTACCATTGGGTTTAATTTTCTATGTTAAAATTTTGTGAATCTCTTGCATTTATTTAAGTTGATTAAAATATATATTAGAAACATCTTAATTAACTTTACTGAAGAATTCATTTAACTAGACTGAAATCTTTTCTTTCCATAAATATGATAATTAGCACAAAAAGCAAAATCGTAAATTTACGTTTTGCCTCTTATCCTAAAAAACCTCTCATTCTCTATGGTTCAGCTACCATTACCAGTGGACAGTGCTGAACTTACACTGCTGCTTAAGATTTAAACAATTTAAGAAGTGGTTTAACACTTCAGCCTTTAGTGTCAGAACTACCATAACCATTCACAATGATGAATGGTAAAATGCTCATAAATGTCAATATTTTGTAAACTGCTATTAAATGTTGAAATAAATACACATCCAGTGAAGATGTATATCACAAATAATAGTTACAGTCTAATTTTGTATTTCTTTCAAATATAAACCAAGTTTACGAAAATCACTATCCCTGGAGGTATTTAAAAGACAGGTAGATGTGGTGCTTAGGTACATGGTTTAGTTGTGGTTTTGGCAGTGCTAATTTGATGGTTGGACTCGATCTTAAAGGTCCCTTCCAACCTAGATGATTCTGTGATTCTAGAAAATGCATTTAGGCAAAGCTAACAAGCAAGTTTACAAACCAGCATTTGAAATGTGCTTCAGCTGGATTATTTAATGATATATTGTCTCTTACTGCACATAAACTGTCACTGAATCCATGAATACGCACTTCCATGTGTCAAAAGTCTATTTAAACAAATTCTTTAATATTGAAATGCACTGGTAAGATAGGAATCTCAAAAACTCCACTCCAAAGACTGCCTAAATAGCAATAAAATCATTTAAGATTTCTTCTCTAATTCCCTGGATCCTTGTCTAAACCTGGAAACCTGGCATTAAAATAAGCACCTCCAGTATTTTGGTTTGTATTTCCTAACCTTATGCTTATCCCGTCTTCGCCTTTTTGATTTTTTCTTTTCTTTTTCTTTTTTGCGTTTCTTCCGTGATTTTCTATGTCCTTTTTCATTTTTCTGTTTATCATCACCTTTTGTACCATGTTCTTTCACATCTTCATATGCTGCATCATCTATTTCACCATCTTCGAGCTCTCCATCTTCTCTGTAGGAGGAAAAATATCAATAAGATAAAATTACATGTTGTTATCCATCTCATCCGCCCAACAGCACAATAAAAAAAACCACACCCAGTATTTCTTTCCATCAGTTACATTTTTATACATGTGCGTACACTTTCCAATACACCTAACACCACAATAACTATAAGGATTTTAGAATTTTCTTTTAAAGCTAAACAAAAATGGAATGCAAGCCATTAAATGCCCTTGAATTGTACTGCAAAATTAAAGTTTTAAAACTTTTTAAACTTGTATTTTTTTTACTTCTCAGAATAAAAATCTTCCCTGCTTACATAGTTTTCTCTAATCTAGATTAAAAAAACCCTGCTTCAATATATAGCACTCTGTGGCCCTTAAACACATTTCAAACTGAAGAGGTAGTTTAATCGTTTCTAGAAATAAAATATTTCTGCTACAATGCTATTACATTCCTTTATGCTGCTGTATTTGCACAACTGATATGGTCAAAATTAAAGACAATTAAAGCTCTCAGAAAACCATACAGGTAAAGAGTAGCAATAATGAAAACACGCAGTTGGGCACTGCAGGAAAAACAATGCATTGTAATACCAACACGTTTCCTTCAACACACCAGCTCCTAGAACTAAAGACAGGTCTGTAGTATCTAGGATGTAATGGCCGAAGTCATGAGCAATTCGAAAAAGGAGAATTAATTTAGTGGTTAAGCAGATTCTTCAACAGGAGTTAGTAGTAGTAGCTGACAAGAAAGAAGTAGTTAACATTTGAATTTCATTTGCTAGAATGTAAAAACTGACAGAAACAAGACATTTGATGATGCTACTTTTAGAAGGTACCCAGGGTAATTTTTTTCTTTTTAAAATTTGCAACATTGACATTTGTAGGGAGTTTTTTCATACATCAATAAATACTGTAAATGGAATAATATGCATGTGGATGTAACTTCTGCATATGAATGCAACTCTCAAGTCTTCAATTTGGAATAACACCAAAGGATGATTTAAAAACACAAAAAAAACTAACACAAAATGTAACTGCTGTAAGTGCTTGTACTGTAAGTAACAGAAACACTCCTGCTTATCTCCATCACCAGGGGGAAAAAAGTGTCTGTGATTACATAAGACTTTATTTAAAGTTCTGTCTACTGACCCAAAAAATAACAACCCTGAAAATATTTTGCCAAGAAAGAAACATTTCCACAAAACACCAGCTAACCTATTTCTCATCCCTATTTCAGACATACTGCTGAAGCAACCTCAACTACCCTTCTACTATTTGGTATTTGCCAGGGCTTGGCTGTGGAAAAATTAACTGCTTTAAACATTCATAATTGGCTCTATATAATTATTGCTGCATTACCACTGCTTCAGGAA
The DNA here is from genome assembly GCA_013396915.1 of Stercorarius parasiticus. Classification (NCBI taxonomy): domain Eukaryota; kingdom Metazoa; phylum Chordata; class Aves; order Charadriiformes; family Stercorariidae; genus Stercorarius; species Stercorarius parasiticus. The sequence continues at coordinate 173,391 of VWZL01004597.1, forward strand.
TTCAGCCTTTGCAGGCATCATGGAACCTTACAGAAACTCAGTCCTGAATTTTTACATGGAGATTGCTTGCAAATGCCTTCAGTCTTATGGTGTCTGAAACCCTCACTCTGTGGATGTACCAGATTCAGCAGATGGTGGGGGCAGCGAGGGGAGAAGCCTGTAAAAACTAGAAAACCATATTAAAACAGAACAAAACAAAAAAAACCACAAAAAAACAAAAAACCAAATCTAAACCAAGACCGAAGTAGTGCTGGGGGCAGTAGAAGGTATTAGGACAGAAGTAGTAATTAGGCTATACTAAATTGCCTTACAATTAGTCCACCTCAATCCTGTATTCACAATGCATTAGCTAACCTGATAACCAACTCTGTCTGCTTCAAGGGGATGTGAACAGTAGGAAGGGGGAAGAACTCACCAGGAAGTGAAAGACCTGAGTCCCCACAGTAAAAAACAGCGGTTAAGAAGTTAGAAGCAACCCGAAGTTCTGACTTTTTTTAAGAGGAGTAAATGGATATGCCAGGGAGAAGAAAAGAGGAGGTGACATAACTGCTGTATTGTCACCTCGTATGTACTGGAACTTCTCAGAACTAAATGCAACTTAGCATTTAGCAACTAGGAAAAAAAAAAAAACAACACAACACAAAAAACCAAAAACACAACCACCACCAAGATATGACACCAAGATATGATTACAGATCGCTAACCAGCCACAGCCAAAAAATGCAAAGAAAAAATAAAACCACACGCAGATTACTGAATCGCATAAAGGCTTTGCAGAAAAAACTAAGGAAATACATCAATTTCAAGGTACCACCTCTTCACCTTTAATTCTCAACTATTGGTGGGATCCTACAGCGTATCTACAGCAACTGTGAAACTTTCCTATCATCTCATGGAAGCCCACGGCAACCATGTAAAGACAAGTTATATATATCCCAGCCTCATGAAGATGCTTTGCTGTATTACATGATTGAGAAGGGGACTCGAAGAACTTTTCTAAGCAATGCATAAGAGCAGCTAGTCTATCTAGCGATTGAAAAAAACACTATGGAATATGGGAGAAAGTAATTGTCCAGACAAGTACTGAAGATAAGTTTTGTTTTGCTAAGTAGCATGAAGTAGGAGGACTGAAAAGAAGGAAAGTTCGTAAGAAGCTTTCAAATGTCAGAATATTAAAAAGTTGGCAGAAAAAGACAGATCTAATTTGATTAGAAGATTCGGCTGTGGAAGGTGTCATTTAAAGACCAGCATTCACATTGATGGGCAGTAAAAGAAAGTTCACGGCAGGTAGTAAGCAAACTTCTAGGACTTCTAGGACTGCCACAAGCAGCTGTTGAAGCAGACAGCAGCAGCCACAGAAAAGGATGGGATAAATTCACAGAAAGCAAGCCCATTAAAGGCATGGCTGTTCCCTCCAACATATCAAATACAACTGCGAGTGCTAGGAAAACAAAAATGAACTTAGAAAGAAGGTAAGAAAAACTACTCAACTCCTATGTCTTAAGTTTAGCTACACTGCAAATGCAATCATCACTGATGTTGCTTATGGCCTTAAACATTTACTTGGACACATTTTGAAAAGGACATTATTTTTTAGTGCAAATATAAAACAATAGGAAGCTATGATGTCAAAGTTTGCTTTTGAACAAGTAACAGAAATTAATAATAATAAAGGTATGTCCACTACCAAGTGGGCACCAAACGTGAAGTACAGCGACTGTTTCAGAATCCATTTTTATGTGATTTTTACAAGGTGCTCACGGAGATCTGCTCATAGACAATCCTTACACTATCTTGCGAAGGACAATATAACAGCAAGATACTCCCACACCTAAAGAGAAAAGATCTGCAGAATATGTACCCCAATCATGAAATAAATCCTGTCTTCAAACACCACAGTGACCATTATCTCCAGCATTCCCTGACAAATTCTGAAGTACATCATACGATATCCCAAGAAAGCATTTGTCACATCTTTCCAGGAGACACTTGATTAATAAAGTGTGCCTAATGAAACTGAAATGCAAATATTTATGAAATACCTGCAGCTATTAGAAAAACAATATTTCATCTTTTGACAACATGAGCTAAACTCACTCTCTCAAGGATGTCTACTCAATTAAAATAAGCTCTTAAGTAAAATGCCTACTGAAAATGCTCTTTGGGAAATAAGGTTTTTACTAGTTACTAGTTCCTTTGGGAACTGCTGTCATATATTTACACTTCTGGGATGCATCCAGGAGACTTGAATAACTTTCTAGGTAAAACAATTGGGCAGAATCTCAGTAATACTGTCCTCTGGATTGCATTTCAAAGGTAAAATTACAGAAGTCCTCTAATCCCCAAATACCTAAATTCCACAACATCCTAGAACTTTCCAAGCACTGAACTTCAAGAAGGTGTTTAAAAAACAAACAAACAAACAAAAAAAAAACAAAACAAAAAAACAAAACACCGGATAAATATGATTTGAAAATATAATGGTAAAAGAATGTACAATTTCTTGGCAATAATTTAATTATACTTCAAAGAAACTTTAAAGGAAGTGATAGGGCAGAAATTACCTTCCATTTTAAAGGCTTTTTTTTCCTTCATTTAAAATCCAAACGGAAGCTGTACGCTAGAAAGCAAGTGCAGAACCTACCACTTTTAGAAGTTCAATTCCTAAATTTATTTGACAGAGTTGTCTATAGCAAGCAGCTTTGGGAAGGGCTTTCAGCAGTGTGAAACAAGACTACCTCCTTTTCCACTATGAGTAATAAAAGTCAACAAACAGATGTGGTCTGGAAAAAAACACAGCCAGCAGATGATTTTCTAGGAAATGGGTCTGAGTCTTAGGTTACTTTCCCATTGGCAGTATCTACAACAAACAGATGAGAACACCGATCTAAAAAGAGAGAATATGAACTTCTGTTTTGCACAGTGCATCTCCTTGCTTACAAAATATCTTAGTATGCTTCTATTATTGCTAGAAATGCCTGACACACAAACCCCAACATTTTTTTGATCTAGAAAAGCAAGGAAGTATCATTTTGTTGTCTTTTTCAAGATTCATTTCTCTTTCAACTACCCTGCCCCATGAAACAACACACCACAAAACCAACCTTCACTGAAATAATGCTAAAGCTGCGGGGGGAACAGTTTACGATGACTACACAACGCATACCTTGGGAGTCAAAAAGACAACCTCTGTGCTGACGGAACACTAGCAATTTATAACTTTTGGATTCTGTATTTGTTTGCAAAGGCTGAACTAAATCTGATGCATCTTCAGATTAACAGAAGTTAATCCCTGACCTATTACAGTGCAGACCTGCAGTATAAAATTCTGGCACAGAAAACAGCAGAGGTTAACTCACCTCTCACCAGAGATCTCAGCTAATATTACCAAGCCCTTCCCATCCTAGTGCATTTAAAGCCATTTTGGAAGAGAAACAAAAGTGTCTTCATTAAATACACAGTTTAAGTTGCTTAGAGGTGTTTGGCTACCACTGCTTGACCTGCTGGAACTCCTTCATAAAGAGCCCTGGATGACTTGAATGATTAAAACAAGTTGCCATATGGTACTACTATTTCCTCATAACGCATGGGACAGCAAATGCAATCTTGCCATCCAGAACACAGGAGATAGAAAATTAAGCAGAGATCACCTAGACTCTACAAGCTAAACAAATCCTAACTAAACAAAAGGCAGCACACTGGCCATGATCTTTCCTATCAGCCCCTGTACTAGGACTAGCTACACACAAAAAAACCCTTGGTTCATCTAGAATGGGGGAGAAAGAACTAAAATTGGTGATGGATCACTCGCTTTTCCACAGTCTCCAGATACGCAGAGCTTGATGGCTATGTGAAAACAAAACCATAAAGCATTTCCACTGTCCCAAGAGTATTTCTAGAGCATCTCCAAAATGGATTAGAAAGGCACAGAAGCCAAATTATTTTTCAGACAGAATCAGTTTGGTGAAACCACTGAAACAGCAATTTTGCAAGTATTTGGTTAGGTAAAATAGAAATCCACACTTAAAGTAACTCACCATTACTCTAGGGTTTACAGTTTAATTTCTGACATTCAAACTCGGCTTTAACTCACCTTTCTTGCCATTAGTCTGAGTCATTTTTAAAAATAGCATCTTTATGTTCAAAGAAGATTTACAACTCAAGCTCCTTAAGTCCAAGATACAAAAACGAGATGCATTTTCTCAGTACACCGATGACTGTAGCTATGAAATATTATAAGAAAATTAAAAGGATTTTGCCTGCGGGACTTTTTTACCAATCTTCCTAACAGAAGTACCTAGCATACTTGCAGATACAGCAGGTGCTACACGAGAATCATACTTCTGTACATTTTAAGAACCTACATGAACAAAATCGTACAACCAAAATGTGAATCTCTATCATTAAACATTATTTTCTGTTAAGTCCATTTTTGGTAGGTTTGCTTCACAGGTGAGAAAAGGTCCCATTTAAAAATAATTACATTTTGTTTTACAATATGATGCTTTTGACCTTATTTATTAGAATAAGCCTTAAAAAGAATATAAATAGCCAAGAGCTTCTGAAAGCATTACCAAGAATAGAAAACGTATGTAGTAGATAAAAATTAAAGGCTGCAAACATCCCCGTTACTTCTTGTACACAGAGATTTGCTGTAGAGAAAGGACACAGTAACAGGAATGCAAACTTTATAAATGGGTAGAACTGTAACACATTAAGCAATTCTTTTCAAGAAGCTACTAATTTCTGGTGATAACTGAATATTACTGTCCAAAAATAAAATAAAATCTATCATGAGTGCATGGTTACACCTTAACCTCTTTGTTCTGTGATTAGTTCTAGAAGAGATAGGTTATCAGAAGACATCCAGGATGTCCAAAACCTCACCTTCTCATATAGAAGCAATACGTTAACAGCCCTTAATTTACAGGGGCTAATAACAGCATCATACACCTGTTCTGCTGACCTCTAAGTACCTGTGATAAGGACATATAATGCAGGGGATAGAGTTTAAACTGATGGGAAACTACCTGAGTGGTTTTGACACCAGTTGAGACTCATTTAGTGAAAAAGCCTTATGCCCCTCCTGGATATTACTTCTCCTTAATTTCTTTTGAGCATGTTTTCCTTAGTATCCCAAACTAGATTTCTCCTTCAACCCCTCTATTCTGGCTCCTCATACACTCCTGCTGCTTCAAATAACCCTCCTGCACATATTTTCCACATCTAATGCATCTAAAAAACCATGGTGCTATGCAGCACTTGTGACTGCACAGATGTACCCAGCTATCACTTCTCATCATTACATGCTTACTTTCTGTCCTGTTCACTAGCACGAGATGAACCCACAATTTTGTTTTTATGAAATTATGAAGAGCATAGTAACTCAGACGCAACTCAATGATCTGAAAATTACACGTCGAAAATAAGATCTTAGAGGGCTAAAATTCACTAAATGAATTTGTCCTAGCTCACTGGTACAATACAGAATTTATTAATGAACAAGGAAAAGAAGTACAAAACTAGAAAGTGTTGTTGCAGTTAACACAACAAGTCAGTGTTTAGCTAGAACTGGCACTGGCTTCTTCAACAATGTTATGCAGGTCACAGTACTTTTCAGCTGCCCATTAGTTTTGACCACTCTGCAAATGTGAAGTTATTTTAACCTACAATACAGCCAGGCAGTGAAACTGCATCATGAAAAGTTACAGACCAGATTGCTTGGGGGTTTTAACCTCTGTTTTGCTTTTATCCGCAAGGCTGGCTTGAACAGATACTGCATTCCCATAAAATGGGGGAAGGAAGTGAGAAAGACAGCAGTGAGGCATGCCAAAAAACAGCTTCCTGTGGCGGTACTAGAGGCCAACAAGCAACTTTTGGAAAGCCCACTTTCTCACCCTGCCACCTAACCATCTCCAGTCTCTGGGGTTTAATACTGTAGAAGAAATTACAGAAATTCACACAGGCTACCTCCTTCTCCCCAGGAGGATGAGCAGCAACAGCTACATTATCCAGCTGCACTTTTGCCACTCCTGCAATGTTTGCTGGATGGCAAACAAGCCTTGTTTGCCCAGAGGGCATATTTGGGAGTGATCATCTCTTCACTTCCTAGTTCCCTGATGTCAAAGCAAGTTTTGAAATCATGCTCAAAAACAATAAAGCACTACAAGGCTGCATTCAGTGATCACAAACGACTTCGACTTAACATGAACACATTCTTTGTTGATTAACTAGTACTGAGAAAAAAAAAAATCTCTAAAACCAGCTATAAGTAAACATTTTCAAACCAAATTACGCACATATGGACAGAGGGCATTAAAGCACCAGGTAGATGCATTTAAGTCATCAAGTTTAAAGATGGATGGAAGCCTTATGGCAAGGGAGACTGGGAGAGCAGTCGGGCTGGACAATAGCAGCTGTGGATTAGAGGAGATCTTTAGCCCTTCTGTTCCACAAATGCTTCCCTGATCTGTAACGCTATGGTGCTTCACAGAGCTGAGGAGCCACGTGGATCGAGACAAAACACAGACAAAGCCACTTGCAATATCATGTTGACTAAGCAGCAATGGAGAAAACGTACAACTCAGGTATATAATACAGATTTCAGTTTGCTGTTACTCGTCTTGGTTACAACCCACTACTTGCATTCTTCCCTTTACTTGCGACCGGCTGTAATTTAGGAGAGCAGGTCTCCGTTACAGTGAACCAGACAGACCTGCTAGAGCAGCACCGCGTAAATCATGCTCGCCGAGGACAGGAGTGCAAAACTGGTACATGGAAAGGGAGCAGGCAATTTCTAAGACAGCTCAAAGAGGAAACTGGGAAAATAAAATAACAAAGGGGTGGCTGGGTGAAGTCTCCATTCACCTGGCTCATCTGGACATACACCAGGCACATACAGCTGGCAAAGGAGAAGCTTCGGAAGAGCAGCACCACAGCTAGAAGTGGGCAGACTCACATAACCAAACATTTCAGCTACACTTTGTGAAACTCAAATCAGCTGATCTTGAATCGGAAAGCGACTGTACCAGCTTCCTTCTAAAATGTAAAAATTGTATCAAATACGTAAAGAAAAAGTGTACAATGAGGATTAGCATGGTTCCTGGAAAAAGGAACCTGAAATGCAACGGACAAGCCCAGCTTTGAAGTGTCATTTCCCTATGCAAAAATCAGGAGAATTTTCTAACGGAAGTTCACAGGGCACTCAGGTGCCTGTTGAAGAGTTCTCTCTAATGTAGAATTCCCTTTATTATGCGATGAGTACATAAAAAGGGGCCTGATACTTATACTTGCAATGTAACTCGTAAGACCTTGCTGATTACTGAAGCACTACTTGCACCTCCATGATCTGAGTTACCATCTCAATGTTCAGACCTATCATTAGGTCACTGCTATTTTTACAGCAGATAATGGCATAAGAAATCTCCAAGTCTGGAGATTAAATGACAGTAAAGCAGAGAGCGCCAACAGAAAGTATCAGTAGCAACCTAATGTTTCTGATTTAAAAAATAAATGAATTCCAAGTTATTTTCTAAAGTTCCTGGCAATTGTAAATCTGGCACCAATTTCAAATGCAGAACCAACTGTAGCAAACAAGTCCTTCTCATGTCCGTAACAGCTCACTATTAGTCAGAAAATCAAAGTCCACAGAAGTCTGCATGAGGACCGACTTCTTTTATATTTGTGACAAGTGTTTAGTTCTTCTCTTAGGCACATACATTCATCTACAGCATGACATATAGGTGGGACGATGTCTACCAAATAGTTTAAGAGAAACATGAAGCACTCAGTCCTGCAGATGATGGTAACAGCAACCACAAACTATCGCAAGTAATCAGAACCTTGCTGACCTCCAGAAGAGAGCGATAATTTGCACATACAGCCGTTTATATACTGGGGTTCCTTTCTGAGAGTTACACTTCTCTTTCCAACACAGTCTCTCCTTCCTGATGGCAAGGGGGAGCTATGTTTATGTATACTCCAAGAAGTGACTCTGCTTTTGCGTATTTATTTGCTGTAACTGAGTTTGCCTGCACCCTCCCTTCGACTTCTTTCTTACCCTATCAAAGATTACCTACACAACAAGCAATCCTTAATAAAACCTAACCTTACAAGAAAAACTTTAAAGACACCTGTTATCTGTGTGTACAAAGTCCCAACTACTTCACCAAAGAGAATGTCTCCACAATGAGTTAACTAAAAATATTTAAAGAATGAAAAACCTTGCCCACTTAATCAGGTGCCCCATCTATAAACCAAGAAAACAAAGGTTTTGGATTAAAACAATCTTCCAACTTAAAATATTCAAAGTATGGACAGACAAGGTTTTTTACTATTTTCTACTTTTCAAAAACACTAACCAACTTCTTTATAATTCTACAGATCAGTTCAAAACCAAACTAACTAAATGTTAACAGAAATGCTATTAATTTATGCTGCACAAATTTATTTAATCTGTTAAATGTTTTCAGCAGCTTCCTATTATGGGAAGAATTATTATTATTACTATTATTATTATTAATAATAATAATAATAATAATAGTCCTACTGAGCTACCAACACAGTAAAAAATTCATTGCAAGATAAAACATACTGAAACTAGTCACGGTAATTTTAAAATACCTAACTTACAGTGAGACTCCAATTCAAGGTAACTCAGAATATGAGTGTACCAGGCACTTGCATCTTTTCTATAGAACTTAAAACTGGCTTTTCAACTGACTACAATGGAGACCGGACAAAACCAATTCAGTACTAAAAAAATATTCAGTTAAAGCTGTGCCGCCCCTCCCCTTTGCAAGTCAATCATGTTTTCTGTGGACAGAAAGACTTTAGGCCTTCCCAGTCACCAGCTGGTAGGGAAATATTTATAAACTTCAGAACGTTAAAATACTACATTTTGACAGGATTACACGTGCACATCTAATATAATACAAAGACCTATACTTGGGGCTTTTTCTTTTTTAACAATGCTCTAGGTGTATTAAGAATATACTTTACTGTACATTACTGTCCTATCAGAAGGGAGCAGAAGTTCTGTAAGTCTTGTTTACAAAAAGTATTAACAGGTAAATGTGTTTATTGTTAGTCTTCCGCTCTTCTGAAAGTAAAACATTACAAAGCAATGTGTTATAAATTAACCTGTATTAAAAGTACGTTAGGCTATTAGATAGTACTTATTTGTTCTATTTCATAATTTACCAGTGTAACAACAGGCGTACTGGTGAGAACAGCTGGTTAGAGGAACTCTACTTGTCAACATCGCATGAGTAACTCCAAGTTAGAAAAACTATGCTTCCAGCAGAACAGTGGGTAACTTGGGCTTGTCCTCAAGGAGGACTTTAAAACACGAAGTATTTTCGATCCCTGAAACAGTAAAAAGTCACAGACTTACTAACTCCAGCAACTCTAAAACACTTTGCCTGCTATTGCTGCACAGTTTTAGTACGTAGTTATGCCATATCTTCAGCAATCCCAGTGGATTACTAGGTTTGCTTTTTACACAGCGCTCTCTTAGGAACATACAGCATGACACAACTTACACTATTTCACAATTAAAAGCTGGAAGGTGAAAACAAGAATCAGCAGCTCAGGGGTCTGCCCTGAACCTGTCACTAAATCACCGTACGATTTCTGGACCAGTCAGCTCATGTGGCCCTCCACTTCGCAATTTGTAACACAGAATTAGTGACGGTTTCTCCACTGAGGGAACTGTTAACATTCGCTCACAAGCCCTTTTTTCCCCAGTGTTTTTCAGTCCTCTGAAGCAAGTATGGTTTGTGGAGGTTTGTGGGGAGGACAGACTGAAGCCCAGCTGTCGAAAACCAGCATTTTTAACTCCTGCAGTTGTGTCACAAATGCTCTGAGTAGATGTAGACTGAAGGACTGGTAGCTGTCACCCTGGCATAGTATTTTTGGAACTAGTTAGGAAGGCCAGGGCTGCCTGGAGAAAGGATTTGAATTTCCAGCAGCTGCAGGAGAGAAAGGGAGGGAGGAACAGAGGTCCTTTCACCAGGAACAGGACTCTGGTTTTCTGCGCATGGGGATTGAGAGGTGGCAAAGATAACGTCAGTCAGACTTTAATCTGCATAAAAAAAAGATCCAGTTAAATGTGTAAGGTGTAATCTGGCAAGAAAATGACGTTAAATATGGATCTAGTGAGAGGTTCTTGTATAAACAAAAACAACCAAAAAAAAAAAAACCCAACTGAAAGCACCCTTTCCTACCTGACTAGCAGCGCCAGGGCAAGGGAGAAAAAGAACAATGGTGACATTCAACAGACACCCGCTGGAAAGTGCAATTTATGGAAAGAAATGGAAAACAGTCCCCCTTCCCAGCCAGAATAAATAAATTAAGATGTAAAACGCATGCATTCCAAAAAATAAAACCCTACTAATAATGCACTTCTAATTCAGTGACAGCCCCCCTCCCCTCCTTGCATTCCCCCACCACCACCCCAGTCCTCATCCCGGTCTTCCAGCCTGAAGGTGACCTGCCCCCACAAAAACATCGTTAACCCCCTAGGCACATTAACACACAGCATCATCATCATCATCATTATCAGCATCATCATCACCCCACTAGTATCACCATTATGAGAAGCGGAGAGAGAGAAGAATGTTACTCGACCTTTCGTCCCCTGCATGTTGCCTGTCAGAGTCGGGCATGTTTGGGTCAAGAACTGGGTTTGGGGGTTTGGAGAACAGGCTTTCAAAGGCCATTGTGCTGGCTGTGGTGTGGTGAGGAGGAGGGAGGTGGAGGAAGGCAGGACACTGCCGCTGCCCGTGGTGCGGAGGGAGGAGGAGGAGGTGGCGGCGGCGGCGCGCACAGCCGCTCTGGGGGCGGCTCGGTGAGGAGGAGGGTCGGGTCCCTCAGTGAGGAGAGATGATGAAGGTTTCACTCACGGTTACTTAGTGAGACACTAACGGGCACTCAGTGCAGGGCGAGGCTGCACAGGCTGAGCCCGGCCGCCCCGCGCGGGCAGGAGGAGGAGGAGGCGGCAGCGGCGGCGGCTCGGAGGAGCAGGCCCGGGGCACAGGAGAACGAGAGGACACACACACGGGGGAAGGGAGGTGCTGGTGGCCGGAGATGGCTGCCCTAATTCTTCCTTACAAACATGGCGCCCGCTCGAGGCACTCTCACAAAATGGCGGCGGCGGCGGCAGCGGCGGAAGACGAGGAGAACGGCGGCAGCGGCGACCCCCGGCGCTGG
>VWZL01004597.1:184787-197748 GCA_013396915.1 Stercorarius parasiticus
CGCCCGTTATGGCGCTTCCGGGCCGCTCCTTCTCTTCCGCCTCGCGAGAGCCGAGCCCGGCCACCCCCTTAGCCGCCGTTTCCTCTCCCCCCCGCCCCTGGTGCTGCCACCGCCTCTTCCGTCACCGCCCCTGGCAGAGGAGGCCCGGCCTCCAGGCCATTATTTAGCTCCGAGATCGACGTTTCTAATTAAATAAGCGTTTCACTCCCCAGTGTGGTTATAAGGCGTGTCGTCATCTCAAGGTAAAGGTCGTCACCACACGCTCTCTCAGCTTGGGGGCTGTTTAAAATGAGGGGCCTAGAAAAATCAGCACGTTAGCTGAGGTGGGTAATGCAGTTGTTGCTTAGAGAAGGGGTTATTGGTCAGGGTGTGATAAAACCAATATTAAAGAGGTTAAGAGACAATAACCTTAACCTATGCAAAAATGGTAAGCGATCAAGAGAAAGTATAGTTTTGTTAGCATCACTTAATGCTATGTCATAATCACAAAATAACTATGATTTTATTAAAAGGGCAAAATTCCAAACTCACTAAGAAATTCTTAATAGAACCACGGAACAAAATACTGAAGAGCATTATTGAAGCCAATAATGAGAAAAAAAAAAAGCAAACCGCAAAAACTTGTAATGTTTGTGTTGGTAATTCTATGATAAGAAGTTTGACTTCGTGCTGTAGCTGTTGGAGGCCTGACCTGCGCCTTCGGCTGGATCCCAGCCCATTGCAGGCTGGTGTTTCCCATGTTCTTGCTGCTCTGTAATCCGGTAACGCAGGCAGCAGCTCTCAGCATTGCTTTGTGTTTGTGGTGTTTTGCATTTCCAGTGAATTTCATCCCCTTCTGCAGTACTGCGTCTCCCAAGTTCAGTACCTTCACCTCAGGATGCTCTTGTCCAACTCAAATAAATAGCATCAGCTGTAAATGTCACCTCATTGCTCATCATTGCTTCCATAAACTTTATGCATCTGTTTACAACAACACTGGCACCAAGATGGACATACACCACCTGCTAGACCTCCGCATGCTGAGAGCTGGCCTTTTATTCCTGCCCCGGTTCTGCTGACTCTCAGCAGTTCATAGTCCCCAGGAGAAGCTTGTTTGTTGTTCTCTAACCATTTTAATGATTTTTCTTTTAACGTTGTCTTTTGAGGGACTTTGTCAAAACTTTCTGGAAACATCCCAAGCAAGTTACATCAACTTATTTTCCTTTGCAGGCTAGTCTCCCTGGCTTACAGGGTTTTTCAGGACATATGACTCTCTTTTTCCAGTGCCAACAATCCTAGCAAAAAAAAAAAAAAAGAAATTTAAAAAAAAGAGAGAACACCCACATCAATTCCCATTTGGGAGGGACATTTTTCCCCTTACACAGAGGCAAAGCATGGCCTCACATCCATGAGGAAAGAACGCTCTCTCCACGTTCCCACACACCAGGCTAGTACCTAAGCAAGATGAGCAGGAGATCGCAGCCAAACTCAACTAAGGGTCCAGATCATCACACAAGACCAAAGTCAAGACAAGAAACCAACCAGAGCAGGAAACCAAACACTCCTGCAGCTCTGGGACTCAAATAGGGCTCCAGGGAGCATGGGACGGACATGGGTGGTGGCCTCAGGTGGGGCTGGGAAGGGCCATTAGGGCTAATTAAGGCTAATTAGTCCCATCAGCACGTGAGCATTTTGGTGTGGTGTGCAGCCCAGGAGCTAATGCCCAGAGGGCTCAGCACTGTCTCTCTAGGCAACAGGCAAAAAAAAGGATTTCAAATTCAGCATAAAAGCCCAGCTCCTACTTTTCTTGCAGCCCGTGCAGGTGCAAAAATCCATTTTAAATAAACGTGCAGCTGTTTGCTTAAATACTCTTCTGTGTGTTTGCGTTGTCAGGGAAAAAGGTATGCTTGTGAGAAGCTCCTGAATGGCTCTTTTTTTTTCAAAGTATAACTAAATTTGGCAATAGTGGCTAAGCAAATTCCCCAGTATGCGCTCTCGGATATCACAAATATACTGGGATCTGCGGTATGGTGTGGAGAGCGTAGCAACATACCTAGCAACCATAACAAACAAAAATGTCGTGATTCAGCTCTTCATTAAAGCCCATAACAGGATTAATAAGTGTTTTGGCACATGTGCTTGTGCTTTCGCTTCAGCAAGAATTCAAACTGTGATATGAATCTGTGGGGTGGGAGGAGACATGGCAGCGCTGATGGATGTGCCATGCGCCAGGCACGGGCTTCTCAGGAGTGCTACCTAGTTAATAAAACTCAAATTTTAACCTGCAGTTGAAAATAACCTGATGTTCTCTTGTGTGTTAAAGAGATAATTATCATTCTTTTGTTTGTAGGGGTGTATCTCAGTGGACTGAAGGTGAGGAGAAGCACAGGGATGCTCAGGACTTTGGATTCTCGCAGGGAAAGGCCTATCAGGAATGCAGTTTGGAAGGAGGATGATGAGTAGGAGGAGGAAACAGGACATAAAGCCATGGTCGCCTCCTCCCACCCCTGCCCTGAGGCTGAGGCTTGTCTCCCCTCATGGGGTGAAGAGGAGAGGGAGCACTTTCCCACACAGACCTTGGAAATTCAAAGGCACCGTATTTCTCTCCTTGCACCTTGGTGGGCTCGGCGTAGCCTCCCTCCAAAGCCACCTCTGCGTGAGGTTTTCGGCCTTTTCATCCTCACCCCCCAGCCATTTGGGGTGAGGGAATGTGGCTTTGGGGCTCAGGCAGGGCGGCCAGCCTCCCGGGGCACACAGAGCACATCTGGAGTCAGCTGCGCCGGGGACCGCCTGCCTTCATCCCACGGAAGGGGAGCAGAGGCAAACCAGCTATTTTTTGAGCTCCAAAATATTATTATCCCAAAGAGAAGTTGTATTTACCAGGGCCAAAGAGCCTCTCTCTGCACATTCCAGGCTCAGGAAGTCTGCGAGATGCTGGAGTGGCCGCTCTGGGAGGGGAAAAAAATCTCCTTTAGTCAGCTCAAATGCTGGCCAGAGGTTTGCAGCCCAGTCCAGACACTGGAGAGACGGTCTTAAATGTTTCTGGGGCTGAAAGGGAAATCTCCAGCCAGCTAATGCTGGGAGAGATGGCTGAGCTTCCCAGCTCCAGTCCTGGCCCTCAAGGAGGGTGAGAAGCGGCTGGGAGGACGGGCACGGCTTGGCAAGCCCCGGCAGCATGCCAGCTTGTCCTGGAGAGGGGAAACCAGTTCGCCCTGTCCTCAGGAATTAGGGAAATGTCAGTTCGACGTTGTGCTGCGAGGAAAAGCCTCCAGTGCAAAGCTCCAAATGCCCGTTTCCAGTCTTGTTAGCCAGTTAAAGCATCAGATGGAAACTATTCTGCCCTGTCACGGACTTATGCTCTTACAGGCTCCTGGTTTTTGGCTCCCAGAACCCGGCAAGGTTAGGGGGTAAAGTGCTGTCAGTGCAAGGATGATCAAATATATTGTTCACCCGTCAGAGGTACTGCAGCAAGGGATGGGTGACGGAGACAGCAGAGGTAAGGCACGAGGAGCCGCTCCTGGCACATCATCTTCTGCATCTTGTGGAAGAGCACATGCCCATGCATAGGGATTTCTTTATCATCCCTAAAACGCTGTAGTGGCCCGTTGCAGAAGCACGTCCAACGAGGCTGGGCAACCACAGCAGGGCAGACCATGCCTCTGGCAAACCACAGGCTCTGGGCTGCCAGCTCAGTAGCCTTCTTTCTCCTAACTTTGTTTTCTTTCCCCAGAGCTTTTCCTAAAAAATAAAATAAAAATAAAATAAAATATTCCTTCACATTTCAGCTCAGCTCCTTTCCTTCTATGGCTTTTGTCTTCCAGCAGCGATTTTCGGTGGCATACAAGGATGCAGCCAGCTGCCTCCACAGCGCTGCTCTCTTATCTAAGGCACTAATTTAAAACACACACCGGGCTGGGTTCATGAGGACAACTGCTCCCTTTCCCGGATGAAACATGGCTTGGCCGGGGTCCGGGTAGCTCTGGGGAAAACCTTGTCGCCTGCTGCTCAGAGCATCCCACGATGCAGGCGCACAGCAGGCCGGTCCAGCAGCCCAGCAGCACGACCTGCCCATTCCCTGTCCCTCCTCTGACAATGCCCGTCACCGTCCTCCGATCACAGCCCGGGCTGCACACTGAGCTGGGACCCCCAGGCTCCCAGTGGGGAAGGTAAGGGTGAGTTTCCCCAGGCATAACCCAACAGACCGAATTTTCTCCATGTGTTTTTCTTCTCTCCATATCCTGGGATCCTTTGGGTCACCTTTGGCGGAGTCCCGTACATCTGTGGGTGCATTTGTCTTTCCCTCTGCTCTTACGTCACAGAGCTTTAAAGGACATTTGCCCCTGGCAGGCTTCATCCATCCCCGTGCATGCTGAGGAAATAAAACCGGGCATGTCCGCTGCCGTCTATATTGGAACTCAATTTCTCTTGCAGCGCAACCTCCCGTGGGGCCTTCCCAGGTGTCCTGGGTTGAGCGACACAGGACTAATTTCTCTACTAATGCTGGGGAAAACTCCACTTTTGGAAGACTCTGGTGTCTGAATTCAGGAAAATATTTACTTTATAGCCAGCTAGGCTATGTGGGATTCAAGGTCTCAGTGTTTTCGAGCCTTGCCAGGTGCAGGGATGGGGAGGAGCAAGTCCTGGGCATTTGACCCAGGCTGGCCAACAGGATTATTGCATACCAGGAGCGTAACATTCAATACAAATTAGAAAGTTTGCTGCATAGTTACTCTCTCCCTTGATGGCGGCGGTCCAGAGAACTCCTTGCCCTGGTGTTGGACCCCTGAGCCCTTCCCTGCCTCCCGAAGCCGTAGCGCTCGCAGTGTCCGACATTTGCTGTCCACTGCTGGGAGTGCACAGCTTCCTGCTGATAGATGGGCTGAGTATAATTCTTATATGTCTTATATTACTATCAGGATCAATACTGGTTCTTTAGTATTATTGTGGATAATGAGCTGGATAGCTGGCTGCACTCAAAGGGTTGTGGTCAACAGCTCAATGTCCAAGTGGAGACCAGTAATGAGTGGCGTTCCTCAGGGGTCAGTACTGGGACCTGTGCTGTTTAACATCTTTGTCGGAGACATGGACAGTGGGATTGAGTGCACCCTCAGCAAGTTTGCCAATGACACCAAGCTGTGTGGCGCGGTCGACACACTGGAGGGAAGGGATGCCATCCAGAGGGACCTGGACAGGCTTGAGGGGTGGGCCCATGCCAACCTCATGAAGTTCAGCCAGGCCAAGTGCAAGGTCCTGCACCTGGGTCATGGCAATCCCAGGCACAAATACAGGTTGGGCCGAGAATGGCTTGAGAGCAGCCCTGAGGAACAGGACGTGGGGGTGCTGCTGGACGAGAAGCTCAACATGAGCCGGCAATGCGCGCTCGCAGCCCAGAAAGCCAACGGCATCCTGGGCTGNGGGGAGGGACTCTTTATCAGGGAGTTTAATGATAGGACAAGGGGTAATGGTTTCAAACTGAAAGAGGATAGATTTAGATTAGATATTAGGAAGAAATTCTTTACAGTGAGGGTGGTGAGGCACTGGAACAGGTTGGCCAGGGAAGTTGTGGCTGCCCCATCCCTGGAGGTGTTCAAGGCCAGGCTGGATGGGGCTCTGAGCAGCCTGGTCTAGTGGGAGGTGTCCCTGCCCATGGCAGGGGGGTTGGAACTAGATGATCTTTAAGGTCCCTTCCAACCCAAACCATTCTGTGATTCTATGATTGTTAATTATTTAGTCTTATCCTATTAAATCTATTGGTATTTCAACTCTTGTGTTTCCTTGTTTTCTCCCATTCCCCTTTCCGGGTGGGGAGGGGTCATTGGGTGATAGAATAATTGTCTAAATGACAATAAATTGTTATGGATTTTCTCAAACAGTAACACCAGGACAGGTCCAAAAAGCCTTCTCCTTCCCTGTGCTGAGGCCAGCTGCATGGTGATGCTTTCCCATGCCACCCCAGGAATAACGGGATATCCTCAGCAGGACAGGGAGGTCCTCCTGCCTTGGGAGAGGATAGAACATCTCAGCCCCCTTTGAGGGAGGCAGCACTGTGCTGCCCCACCAACCACTCCTTTCTCCTCTCCTGAGGGTCTTTGTCCTCCTGCAGCAGTGGGTCTTTCCCTGTGGATCTCCATCACCCCCATCTAAAGGTGAGCAATCCTCAGGTCTGCTGCTCTGCAGGTACCTGCACCCCTGCTGGAGCCGGGCCACCTCTCTCCACCAGCACCCACTTTTGAAAGCAGCTACACTTTCAGAAAAGCATTTTATTTTAATTTTTTTTTTTTTTTAAGCACTCGGGTGGAGGAGCAAGCCTGTTGGGTTTTCATTTCCCGCCCCCAGTACAACCCTGGGACGCATTTCCCTGCCCAGCTCCACCGTCCAGCCAGAGTGCCCGCCAACCCAAACATCCTCCATCCGCCATGCCCGGGCTCCAGCAGCCCCGTGCCGACAGCGGTGAGGAGCAGGCACTGAATGTCCCTCCTTGTTCTGCAGGGAGAGATCCTGCCCTCCTCCTGAGCTTCCACGGAAAAGCTGTACCCCCCAAAAAAATCCGGGAGCTTGATCCCCCAAAGAATGCAGCACAGATTGGTCTCATGAAGTCTCTTCCCCTGGGTCAAGGAGTGGGAAGCATTTTAGTGGGTGCAGCTCAGCACACACACCGTGCCCCCCTATGGGACTCTGCCCCACTGCCTTTTGTGGAGGGGCAGCAGCAGGCTCCTCTTCCTTGAGGCCTCCGGAGGATGCTCAGGGGCGAAGGATGCTTGGGGATGAGACACCCTGCTGCCAGCCAGCCCCTTCCAAGAAATGTAAGGCGGAAAAATAAAACTAATGGAGGCAGGTTCTTGCCCCACGGACCCTGAGCCCCTCCCCGGGAGAGTTCTGGGTGAGCATTGTCCCCAGCCGCACGCGTGTCGGGTACTTTGCTCTGCACCTGCTCAGAGGCTATATCATCGTTTAATTGTACTAAAACCAACATAATGGAGAAACATGCATAACGTCGGGGGTTTGTGGTTAACATGCACAAGCACTGCGCTGAGGAACAGGTACCAACGGGGAAGGGTGCAAGACCGGGGAAGTGCGTGTCACCCCTCCCCGGCACGTGTTACAGCTGAACCCCAGCTATTCCTGGAGCTGCTGACACACAGCAGGGTGGAGGCTGAGGCTGACTGAAAAATAAAATATTCACACCTCGAGCCCCCTCAATGCCAGCACCAAACGCAGCCAAAGACCATCCTGAGGTTGTTGCGGGGGGATGCACATGCGCAGCCCAGTTCAGGAGGTTGAAGGAGCTGCTGCCCACGGGCTGAAGCACGGGACGGCCCCAGCCCATCGCCAGCGCCCATCGGCAGGGCACTGGGACTCCTCCTTTGCCCAGCAGCAACATCCCACTTGCCAAGGAGGGCACCGAGAGCCAGCCAGGTCTTGTAGGGATGCATGTTCAAGGATTTTTCCGCTCCCAGTCAATCCTGAGGGACTGAGATGCTGGACCAGCTCCCTCCCCGCGGGCTGCCGTGGGTTTTCTAGGCATCCCAAGGGGAGAGGTGGCATGCTTGTGCGGGGCTGGGATCAGCGCAAGCAAGCCCAGGCCAGTGAGGAGGAGAGCGGTAGCCGCTATGAGCCTCCTTCCTCCCGCACACACCAGCTTAACTGCTTTCCTAAAGAAAAAAAGGAATTAAAAAGGAAATACAGGCTGTGGTTTCTAGCCGCTGTTTTCTGCGCTATGTAGGCACCAAGGCTGTGAGACATCATCCTCCTGGAGCCTCGGGTGAGGATGATGCCCTGGTCCTGCGCCCCAGTGAGTGGGGAACCCCTGCACCTGATTTCTTTTGCACCTCATTTGCATTTTTCCCCACATACATAGGTGGTGTAAAAGCCACCTGGGCAGAATAACCTTAAGGCAGAGGGGAGGATGGTTAACTGCAGAGAGGCTTCGGCATGGGATGTCACCTGGAGCTCCCATTACACGCCCGCCTCCAGGGCTAGTGCTCTCAGGTGAAGGATGCTGAGCAGGGACCATCACCATCAGGGAAGCCGCCCCAGCTGCCGCCTCCCCTAAAACTCATAGGCAGAGACAAAGACGGTGATTTTGGACACGTGCTTGGCCTGGAAGACGCGATCCAGGTACTCAGACATGTCCACGTCCACTTGGATCGTCTGGGGACCCTTGATGCTCTGCACCAGGATGAGCTCCCCGGTCTGCCGATCCGAGCGCTGCATCACGAAGTGGCCACGGTTGTTGCCCCCAATGATGCCGAAGCGCAGGCTGTCGGGTCCCGGCCGGCCGGGCGCCGCTGCCGTGGCCATGCGGAAGAGTGGGGTGGGGGTCAGCAGGTTGGATGGCAGAGGAAGGTAGTGGAAGGAGATGGTTTTGGGTGCTTGGTGGCACGACCGGCTCTCCATCGGACAGGGGTTGCGCTCGCACTGGCTGCAAAGGTAAAAGTTGGGGTGAGGTTTTCAGGGAACCCCAGGGATACGGGGTCCATGTCCCCCCTGCCTTGGTGGCATTGGATCCATCTGGATGCTATGCACATATTTTTGGGACCCAGCACTCAAACAACAAAGTAGGGCCAGGTTTTGTACCCCGCCGCACTTACAAGGGTGATGTTTTGACATAGGTGACATTGCCGGTGGGCTGGGGGCACTGGGGGCTGACACACTGGAAGCCCCCCCCCGTGTTGATGCAGGTGGTCCCCCTCGTGCAGTTATCCTGGGACAGGGCGCACTCGTCAATGTCTGCAAAACAGTGGCGGGCAGCGGGTGAAGCTGACCAGAGACCTCAAACTGACCCCATTGAGGGCTTCTTTTTGGTGGAAAATAGGCAAAAGCACCTTGAAATGCATCAAACATCAAATATGATCAAAAAAGTAAGAGAGATGGCTGAAAACACCTAAATTGTCTAAAATCCTGTTCTGTGCCTGCTCTCCTCCCCCGATCTCTGCTTTGGGATAGCAAACAATGGCAGCAGTCTCACAGCAGGAGGGCAGCTTATTTTCCTAACTTTCTACTAAGCTGGTTGAAAACGCGATTTCTTTTTATTTACTAAAAACCTATGTAACCAGTAAGATACCTGACAATAAAATCAGGAGCTTTGAATGCAGATATTTGCTGGGAGCGTTAGCAAGATGCTATGAAACATGCAGAAATCGGGGAGAACAGGAGAAAGCGCGAGTTTTCTCACCGTGAACTGCAATAATCAACACTTTAAAGCACAAAAATCATCCCTGTTTTTCAGGAGGAGACTTTCATACAAGCAGTTCTAGCCACCCACCATCCCTACCTGCTGTCGCTTTGCTTTGCCGACAACCCACACCCCAGCTCCCCTGTTTTAGGAAGAGCTGCCAGCCTCCGAGCTGACCCCCCATCATCTAATTCTTGTTTTTTAATGCTATTTGTGTTTCATCTCAGTGATGCCCCGTTCCCAGGGCACAGCTCCATCATGGCAGTGGGGCTCCCATGCTCTTTTTCAGGGAGTTGCAGCCCTGAAGCATCACACGGGTTTGCCAGCGCTTGAACCTCCATCGTTTTCCTCCCCTCCAGCATAGGAACCATATGCAAACCCACTGAGATTTTTGCATGCAGAAATGCTTGCAAACAAGGAGAAAAAAAGGGAAAAAATAAAAAAGCAATTGTGCTAGTTGGGGAAAAGTCTTAAACGCCCAGGTTTCCAGCCCCTCTCCCCCTCCCCTCACCTTCACAGCTCTTGCCGTCGCCCAGGAGGATGTATCCGCCAGGGCAGGCACAGCGGTAGGAGCCGGGGAGGTTGACGCAGGCGTGGGCGCAGAGACGGGGACCCCCCTCCCGCTTGTACACCTCGCACTCGTTGAGGTCTGTGGAGAGACGAAGGGAGCGGGTGCACAGCCGAGACCCCCCCAGCCCACCCCACCGTGTCCCCCACCCAGGGGGTGGCTCACCCTGGCAGAGGCCGTTGGCAGCCGTGCCGCTCATGTGGAAGCCAGGCTCGCAGCTGCAGTGCTGGGTCTGGTCGATCTGGGCGCAGCGGGGCTGGCGGCTGAACGCCGGGTCGTCTGTCACGCTCCAGGTGGGGGGAGCTGGGACACACACACACACCGCGGGATGGGGGTTGAAATGGTGGGATGGGGTGCTGAAATACGCCTGGAGGGTGGTGCGTCACCCACCCTGGTAGGGGGTCACCCACCCGTCTGCGCCTGGTACTGGCAGGTGGCCCCAGTCCACTGCTGGGGGCAGAGGCACTTGTACTGGTTCAGCCCCTCCAGGCACGTCCCACCGTTCTGGCAGGGGCTGCTCGAGCACTCACTGATCTCTGAAAAAAAAAAAAAAAAAAAAAAAGAAAAAAAAAAAATAAAAGGAGCCACATTTCATTTTATTTTATTTTGGGAAGTAAGCCACAGGAACACCGCACGCACTGGGCCGCTCCGGTACCCTACGGCACATCATAACCATTTATTTTGCTGAACTCAGACACCAGCTGTTTGTGATGCTGCGGCTGTGCCCCAGTGCAAAGGTTTGCTATGACTCAGGGAGCCATCATAGCACCAATGCCTTTTCCCCTCAGCTGTGCTGCTGAACTCCAGATGAGGCTCCAGCTGTAATTTCCAGCTTTCCTTGAGGATGAGAAACCCCAAAGTACCAGCCACGGCAGCTGCAGCATCCATGGGATTTTGGCTGGCTGGGAGTCAGGGACAACTGCAATACCTCCCCTGTTTGGTGAACACCAATAATCCCCCATGTTTAAACAAACCCAAATTGTATCCCACTCTTGCAAATGATGCCCATGGGCAAACACGGGCATGAAGCAGCCCCACGACCGCAGCCGTGGCAGCCCAGAGCACTACCTGCGCAGTGGGGTTCCTGCCCGGTCCAGCTGCCGTTGGCCTGGCACGTCCGTGTGCTGGACCCCAGGAGCTGGAAACCTGGGTCGCAGGTGAAGTGAACCTCGTGCTCCACCAAATACTTGGTGCCAAACTTCTTCCCGTCCGCGGGGGCTTGCAGGGCAGGGCAGGAGGCTGCAAGAGCACCATGGGGAGGGGGTCAGTGTTCAGGTAAGTGCTTTGGGGGACCACTGCCTTATCTTTCCTGTCCCCAACTCTACCTGGGCCATGGTTCACCCAGTTCCTCCAACACCTCCTCTTTAACTGTTATTTTCCTCGACTGTTGGCCTACTAATGTTAATCAGTAACACCCAGCCCCACAGTGAAAGTCCAGCAGGGATGCTGAGCATCCTTGGTGGCATTCTTGCCACCCCTCTCATGCTCCCAGCACAGGACCGTGGGTCTTTTGCTGGAGACATGGTTTTCCAGCGCACTCGCCTCCAGTGGTTTGCCAGGAGCTCTCTGCTTTGCTGCTATGGGCTTTTGAGCTTCACCATGCCTTACCTGGTGGTGAGGTGGTGGTGCTGGAGGTGGTGAGGCTGGAGAAGTGCTCTAATTCACAAGCACAAATTGCTAACGTGGGAACAGGTATCTCTTTCCATGGAGATGCCCACACCTCCACCCGTGACAGCCCTGAGCATCCCGACCTGCCCACCCCAACATCCTCTGAGGCCATAAAAGCAACTGCTGGGACCCAGAGAGGACTCACCGGCCGGCGGCTCAGGGGCAGCTTTGGCCAGGGAGGCGTGCAGGGTGCTCAGACGGCTCTTCATCACTCGGAGGCCCTCAGCAAAGCGCGTCTCCTGCCCCTTCAGCAGCTGCTGCATCTGCCGGATGGCAGCCAGGAGCTGCTGCCTGCTGAGGCAGCTCTGTGGGGACGGGGATGTCAGAAGGGGCACGTCTCTCTAGCCCCATGCTGCCATGCCCCAGCCATAGAGAGATGCTTGTGCAGGAGCTCTGCAGCATCAAAGGTCTCCTGGGATATTTAATTTTATTTTTTTTCCCCCGTTTACCCAGATGCAGGAGGTATTTTAGCCTATGCGAGAAGTCCCGAGCTCAGCCATGGTCTCCTACATCTAAATGGGTAACGCAGTGCTACAAGTACGGCTGTAATCACTTTGTTAGCCCTGGGAGAGATGCCATAACTCATGTTTCATCCTGCTGGAGCTAGAGCCCTGTCCCACTTCCACATTACAAAATAAGAGGAAAACAGCTGTCTTGTGAGTTCTGCTGGGGCCAGGGACACTGGTGGGACTCCTGCCTACAAACCGATCGCTACCACGGGACTGACTCATGCAGGAGGCGGGCATCATTATTATAGGTTTCCCGTGGAATTGACTTAAAACCAAAGAAAAAGAGCAAGGGCCGAGAAAGCCAAGATTTTAGAGCTCAGAGGTTCACAGAGTGCATGGAGGACAGCACACAGGGTCTGGTCTGGGTGACATGAGGCTGAGGGCAAAGGAGCTCCAGGAGAAGAGCAGAGCTGCTGGGCTCCAGCCCACCTGGCCCAAGGGATTTCTTTCCCCCCTATACTCTGCAGGCGTGAAGTTATTCTCCTTTCCAAATAGCTACTGAGGGTTTACAAAGATGAAACAAAAGCCAGCCCAAGTGGTGTGCTGTCCTCTGCTTCCCTCGGTGCAATTTCAGGGGGTCATGGGCTGCTGGTGGGGATGAGCCGGTCTGCGCCTGCAGCTCTGGGGCGCCCCACGCCGAGAGGGAGGGAGGCAAAAGCAAATAGATGCCTGGCATGTAGCTCGCTTTAATAAACAGCTCTTTGTTAGGGCTGGTTTTAACTTCAAGAGCCAGCGTGATCTCCCCGCGGGATGCTGAACCATAGTAAACCCCCACTCTCCCATAAAACCGGGAGGATTCTTTGCCCCCGATGTGCTCGGTGGTGACTTCAGGTGCAGGGTAAGAAGGAAAAATAGAGCTCAAAAGAAACTGGGCCCGGTTTAAGCCCTGTTTATGCTCCCCCCGGCTTTTGCCCACCTGTTTGCCGGGACCGGGGCAGGAGCGCGGTCTGCACCGCCGGACTAAGGGCGGGCAGACACACAGCGCACCGGCGCGGGGAGGGGGAGGAAGGAGTAGAGAAGCCCTCCCCCCCCCAGCCCGGAAAGCCTTTCCGTGCCCCCTCC
>VWZL01004597.1:198430-226840 GCA_013396915.1 Stercorarius parasiticus
CCCTGCACCCAGTCCCCAGCCCGGCACTCCCGTCCCCAGCCCCTGCACCCCCTCCCTAGCCCCGCAACCCCGCAGGGGAGGTGAGAGGCAGCCGGGCAGTGCACGGGGTCCCAGCTCCATCTGCTGGGCACGGCGGGGTGGCCGGGTTGCTGTCGAGCAGCCCCTGGTGTGGAAAGAGCAGAAATCCCCCCAGACGGAAAAGGTGCAGCTGGGAAGGGCCAGGCTATCGCAGGGTCCCCGGGACCCCCTTTACAGACTCCTGTTTCCCCGTTGTTGCAACAGGACTGATGGTTTTCTCAGTGCACGGCCAAGACAGACAGAAATCCGCTGTCTGGGAGAAGGGGATTTTGAAGGATTTTGTTCCTGTTTGGGCTCCGCTTGCAATTTTCAATGGCGATGTTTTACAGCGTGAAATCCCCCAGTGGGCTATGCAGCAGGGGCCCAGACCATCCATAGTGCTGCCCATCACAAAAGCCACACCAAATGGTGAAATACGGAAAAAGAAGGCCACGCGAGACCAGATGCAACCTTGCCTTTTGGTGCTGGCACAGCGCAGACAGTGGGAAGGCAACCCCACAGGGGGTGGCAGAGGGGAGCTCGTCTGTGCCCACTGTGTGCCCCCAAATCTCAGCACATCCTGGCCATGCTCTGTCACCCCTGGGTGGATCAGGGACTGCTCCCTACCTGTGCGCTGTGGGGAGCTCAAATACCAAATACAGAAAAAATAGTTACAGCATTTAACTACAAATCTCCATGACTTCAGCCCACGAAAGACCTCCTGGGAAGGGCCAGACTCTGCCATGAAAATCATGCAGGAAGAAATAAAACAGATGACTTTTTATTAAAATATACCCTCTCTGTCCTTTTCTCAGAGCCCATTTACACCCCAGTCTGCACAGGCTCCCCCTTTCACAGCAGCACTTCACAGCTATCGGCGCGCGGCAGCCCCGGTGCAAGCGAGCTGCCGGCAGGCAAGGTGCTGGCCTGGGTCCACGCTGAGCTCTCACTGGCTGCCCCGTCGGGCAGCAGCGGGACATAGGCCTCCTCTGCAGGACTGCCAAGCTGCTCCTCCAGGACATACCTTGTCCCCCATCGTTCATTGTGGTGGACATCTACAGCCACCAGCGCCGCCTCCGCTCCAGGAGAGCAAGGCTCGGCAACGTCCCCGGGGTCCAAATCAGAGTCCGCTTGGGGGAAGCCTGAATCCTGGGTGGAGTCCGGGCTCTCCTCGGGCAGGCTGGTGTTGATGTAGATGACGTCCCTGGATCCCCTGACGGCAGGCAGGTTTTCCAGCAGCTTCTCCAGATGGACCTTCAGCTGTGGGAACGTTGGGCGGGCGGCTGGGTCGGCTCTCCAGCACGCAGACATTATTTCATACCTGAAAATTGAAAGAGGAGCCTGGTTATCATGGAGGATGTTCCCAGGCGCTGGGCTACAGCATGTACAGGGGGCTAATTCCCTGCTTCTCTCCAAACTGGGCAAGCCCTCAGCTGCTCTGCATTAAAACAAAGCAAAACCAACTTTCCCCTTAGGCTGTTTGCCCAACGTCTCCAAGTCTCCTCCAGTGCCTGGCACTCACTGAGGGTCGGGCAGAGGCAGCCAGCTGCAGCCCTGTGATCGCCCCCTGGGAACATCCCAGTTCTGCTCCCAGGATGCCGAGTCCTCTTGTCCTTCCCACGGGTGCCTGCTCCCAGGCTGGATGTCAGGGCACGCTGGAAACTCCCAGCAAGCACATCACTGCTGGGCCCACACCATCTCCTCTGCCCTCTAGCAGGTTGGATCCGATAAAAGGTTTCTTTGCTGCTTCCTTCAGGGACAGGTGTTGGAGGAATGCTGTGCCACTCCAAGCAGCTTTGCTAGTTTAACTGTTTTTGTATTTGCAGCTCTTAGCCACGGGGGAGTTAAACATTTTGAGCTGTAATGGCACTGGAGAAAAACTCAGGAAGAAAACTCATGAGAAAAGCTCTTGCTGAGCTGCTCAGAAATGCAGTTTTGTTTTGAGGCTCCCACATTTTCCCTTTCCAGATTAATAGATTTTAGGCACTGAGGGGCCCTGAGTAACAAGAGGGTATTTTGTGGGGCAGACAAAAGCATCAGTAGCCAAGACCTTCAGGCTAACACGTACTATCTTAAAATAAATAAATAAATAAATAAAATACTAAAAAGTCTGATTCCTCCACCACAAACTGCAGAGGGCACTGCTCCTGTCCTCGCAGGACCAGGGAGGTGACCTCGGCACTTTCCACCATCGGCCCTCTGTGCCAGCCCTGCAAACCATCGCTTTCTCACAGGATATTCGCTGGGATTTCCCTGCGCCAGTTTGCCTGGAGTTAAGAAGATGCTTTTTCCTCCCTGGGTGATATGCTGCCCCGGGATTTGGCTTTTACTAGGCACGTGAAAACTCCAGAGATTATGAAAATATTAAAGGCTTTGAAGTTTTTGTTTATGTGACACTTTCATTTAAAATTTGACCCATTCCACTATTCTGGCCAGCTTTCCTCTGAGAGCAAACCTGCATGTGCATTCCTGTAAGCTCCCTACTTGTCAACCCCATAAGGAAGAAAAAAGGAAGAAAAGGTTAAATCCTTGCCACTTTTTTTTTAAATCAGTCTTTAATAACTGTTGTTTCTGGGGGCTGTGGGAGAAATGGAGGCGGTGAGGCAGAAGGTGACTCCCTCTCTGGTACAGACCTGTCTTACTCCACTTGGAGAAGCAGGTTTGCAGCTAGGTGGGAGCAGGGTGGGAGACTGGCACGGTCTTTAATTGCACTGTGATGCACAGCTTTGCAGGCTTTCAGCCACATTTAGCGCTCAGTGCCTAAATCCACAGCACAAGCAGTTGTTGTGTCCTTAAAGAGAGGACATGAGCCACTGAGAGCCACAAAGCACAAAGAGCAGCACCCCCTAGACACCACCTCAGCTAAGGGCAAGTGATGCACAGGTGGTTTGCAGGCAGATAGGGAGCAGAAGGGCTGTGCTACAGCTCAGAGACAGGGTTACAATACTCACAGCTCATCCAAGCAGTCCTCAGGCTTTTTTAGGCGCTGCCCATGGAAGAGGTACTCGTAGATCTCGTGGTTCTGCACTCCTGGGTAGGGCGTCATCCCTCTGGTTGCTATCTCCCACATGGTAACGCCAAATGCCCACTGCGAGGACAAAGGGAAAGCACAGTGAAAGGACATTTCCAGGAGGAATGAATGAGTCCTTTCATGGGGAAAGGTCACTGCCCAGTGTCCAGTGGGCCCTCACACAATGCTAAGAGTTGTCGCTCCAGTCCTGCCCTCCCCAAAATTGGAAATAATAAGCAATGCCATAGAAGAGGCAAGTGGCCCACTCAATAAACCTATTCCAGGACGCTGGGCAGGCAGCCAAATGTCAGCGCGTCCCTTTACTGACGGCTTCCCGCTCCTCTGGCTTTGCACTTCAGGGTACAAGACCAGCCGTAACAGAGTGTAGCAAGGGCCGACGACTCAACCCAGGGATCGGTCCCCAGCTCTCTCCTCCTGCCACTGGCTACCCAGCCACGTGGACCTACCACATCGCTCTTGGTGGTGTAGACGCGGTCAGCCAGGGACTCAATGGCAATCCACTTCACTGGCATTTTTGCTATTCGGCCCTGACGGTAGTAGTCGCCGCTGTAAATCTTCTTTGACAAACCGAAGTCTGCCACACACACCGTCATGTCATCTCGTAACCTGTCAGGTGGAAACAGGGATGACGAGATAGAAAAGTTTGTTGCGCCAAATCATGAAGCAGAAACCTGAGGCTGAGCTCTTTTCCCACGTCGCTCAAGATGGAAGGAGGTTTTATTGAAGGAAGCCAAATTATGCTGTAAAACCACAGGGCTTCCCCTGGTGTTCATCTATCCAGGACGAAACAGAGGAAAACAAACTCACATGCAGTTTCGTGCCGCCAAATCCCTGTGGAGAAAGTGCCGACTGCTCAGATACTCCATCCCCAGGGCGATATCGACCATGAACTTCACCAGCATCTGCAGGGGCACAAACTGGGAAGGGAAGGTGCAGGTTAGACAGTGCAAGACCTTTGGGAGGCACATTTAGTTTGATCTGAAAGGCTTCCCTTGTCCAGGGCTGCCAGCTGACATCCTAGTGGTCTCACTAGCCTCAGAGAGTACGAGAAGCCCACAGCAGCAGCCACCATGGACTCTCTCATCCCCATTGGGCTAACAGCCTCAGGCCGCAAAATGTATTGATTCACAAGCCTGCAGAAGCTGCAGATGTGGGGGCAGTTATTTTAGACATAACACCAAGCATTGCCTCGCTGTGGTTTGCTGTAGCAGTGGACACCCTTCACACCCCCACCTCCTCCTTCCACATCTCTGTAGTGCAGTCTGCAACTAGACATTCCTTCCTTCTTGCCTTTCCCACTGGCTGCCTTCAGGTCACATATTTTTGGCTAGAAAACAGCTCTGCAGAAAAGGACTCAGGTGTAGAGCAAGCTAACTGTGGTTCAGCAGTGTGCCTTTGTGCCAACAAAGGCCAACCTAGAGCAGGCTGCATTAGCAAGAGTGCAGCCAGCAGGTTGCGAGAAGCTACTCTTCCCCTTAATTTGTCACTCAGGGGGCCACGTTTGGATACTGTGTCCCATTTGGGGCTCCTCAGTAGAAGACATGTTGGAGCAAGCCCAGAGGAGACCACTACGATGAGGCTAGAGGAGATAGTGTACAAGGAAAAGCTGAGATAGTTGGGCTTGTTCAGCCTGGAGAAGGGAAGGCAAGAATTCCACAGGCTTTTGTGGAGCTGGATCCCATTGCTGCCACCTTACAAAGGCAGGAAGCAGGACTACAATCAAGTCCCCTTGATGTTCTCGAAAAACAAAGGCAGGTTTGTCCCCAAAAGAGGCACGGTCCCACCTTGCTCCTCGCAGACAGAGGGCCCTCTGTTCCTTGCGTTTGTTACCTGGGGAGCCATCTCCAGCCGTGAGCGAAGCAGGAAGCTGTGCAGGTCACCGTATTTCATGAATGGGAGAATCACCATGGGCTTGGGGACCTGCTGGGAGCTCAGCTCGATGCACACGCCTGGAAAACACAGAGAGGTTGCACAGCCCCGTGGGCAAAAGCACCACACTCCCGCCGCAGACATCTGTGGGGGACCTGAGCAGTCCCCAGTCTGGCTCCTCAGCCCAAATCCCAGCTGGAGGGCGGGGAGTGACAGCCCATACCTAGGAGCTTGATGACATTGGGATGGTCAAAGTCCTTCATGCATGCTGCTTCGCTGAGGAACTCTTCTATCTCCCTTTGGGAAAAGTTATCCACTGGGAAGCAGAGAAAAAGCAGGAGGTTTAAAACCCCAAGAGCTTTAACATCCTAAATCACTCCTGCCATCTCCCTTCACAGCACAGCTCCTGCGTGGGCCAGGGGGAAGGGACCAAGGATGTCTCTGCCATCCTCAGCTGTCTGACATGAGCGCCCTTTCCTGACTGGCACCAGGAGCTGTGGCAGAGAGGCCAGCGTTCCCACAAAACAGTGCCAGGATGCAGAGAGAGCACCACCTGAGATGGGTAGCAGGTGCGCTGGCACCCACTGGGACAAACAGCATCAAGTTCTGCAAGGCCAGGGTGATGACTTACGCTTCATGGTCTTCACAGCCACCTTCTGAGGGGTGCCTTCGGGCTGGCTGAGATGCCCCTCCATCACTGACCCAAACTCCCCTGCACCATGGGAAAGAAGCAAGCACTTTATCCACAGCCCAGAGCACCGCCTTTCAGTACACCCCTATGTCACTGAAGATCTGAAATGCTCTAAGACGGAGACCTCATCCCCAAAAGTCTATGAGGGGGAGGCTTGCATCTCATCAGTGGCAGGAGAACACGGACCCAGGGGTCCTAGCACTTGGTCATCCTGACCCACCATCTCCCCCACATCCCCTGGGCCTGGAGCTGGGGGGTGATATAACAGTGGCAGCCCCTATCCCTTATGTCCATCCCCAGGTCTCCAGCCCCAGCACTCACCCTCTCCTAGGACCTTCCCCAGGCTGAGGGCATTTCTGTCCACGACAACATCCTGCAGCTTCTGCTGGAGCTCGCTGCTGACGCCCAGGCTACCGACTGTGGGAGAGGGGAACAGAAGCTCAGGTCACCTCCAACCTGCAGACATATCACTGCTGTGATATCCCCATCAACCTCCTTGCAGAGGGATAAAATATATACTTACGTGTAAGTTCAACAGCTCTCCGGCAGTAGGACTTCTTGGCCGTATAGTTCACTGCCAGCTCTGAGTTGTTCCTGCTGAAAGCATTCCTGGAGGGACAGAAACAGACCATGCTGGACCACATGCAGCTGCTTCTCCTCCAATGAAGGAACCGCCGCTGCAGGGGCAGGCGACCACAGTGCTACTAGGGGTATCGGTAGTGAAGGAGGAAATGCACGTTCACCCTAATCTTTTTCATTTCCCTCTTACTGGATTCAGTGCCATTGCTTACAACGTCCGAGCAAAACAGTCACTTGATAAACAAGGCTGATCTGTCAAGGAGTGAGTCACAGAGGTTTTTTGGGGGAGGAAATGGGATACTCATTTCCTACTCAGAGTGCAGTCTGTACCGGTAGAATTATGGTGCCCAGATCTACCACGTCCTAAAGCGATCTCTTCTCTTGCCTGATGCACAACTCCAGCTCTCTGTTGGCATGTCCAACCCCTATCCTTTAGCCAAAAAGAAACCAAAGGGAGCTTCACACCATGGCCCCGAAACGGTGGTGATGGCCATGCTGCTGGGAGATGCTATGCAACCCCTCTGGTATAGGACCGTGTAGAGGTCCAGCTCCGGGAAACAAAAACACAGTGGACACACAAGAGCTCCCAGGGAGCTAGCATCGCAAGGGAAGAGCGACAATGCTACTCCAGTTAGGAAAGGGATCCTTACATACTACCAGTTTCCAAACTGGGATGGGGGTGATGCCATGGGAGATCAGAGTAGGTGGGATTCCTTCACCAGCTCAATAAACTCCCTTACTGAAATGATGCTCTTCCAAAGGAGTTAATTATATCACATTTCCAGTTTGGCAACAGACAACCAAGTGGTAGCGCTTAAAAGAAAAGCAGCTCACACCACAATTGTTTAACAAAAACAGTAGCACAGGGCAGTTAAATGCCACTTAGAAAGTCACAAGGATGAGTGAGTAGCATTGGCTTATTGTAGCAGAAAACAGTCTTTTGTCCACATCATTAAAACACCACTTATGCAGCCCAGTGGCAGTCTCTCTGCCCGGCAGGGCTGGTGCCACACTTAGCCATCGGACCCAGACAGATTTGGCGTGTCATGAGGCAGAAGACGTTTCTCTAGGCCACAGGAAACAGGATATTATACATCTCTGCTCTCTCACCTCTGTGACAAAATGCCAAAGCCACCCTCCCACACCAAGTTGCACAAGTTTACTTCCCTTTAAAAATAGGAATAGTGAGCGAAAGGTGAACTACTGGGCTAAAGAAGGAAGGGGAATTACCATCGTTGCAGTAAAAATACACTCAGTCCCTCACCCTGGGCATAAAAAAATGCCATTTGTGGGAATGATGTCAGTACTAGAGGCAGAAGTCTTCCACCCATGTTCAGTGTGGGCTGCTGGCCACCCACCCTGCCTGCCTGTGCCCCACACACCTGCCACCTGCCCAGCTCAGGGCACCTCTAGAAGCTGTTTTCCCTTCCGCTTACCCGTATTTTGTTTCCACGCATCTTTTCTGGATGACCACAGTCAAGCAGAGGATCAGCCCGACGGCAATCGTCCCACAGATAAAGCCCAGGGCTACGATAAAGGAGTCCGCATTCCCGGAGGCTGGAGTCGAAGAGGGGGCTGAGGTTATTAATCCTAAGAAAATATCCCATTAATGAAGCCAGTGAAAGAGTCAGCCTGCAGCACCCAGGGACTGGGGAAGGATTTCCCAAGGGCTGAAGCCAAACCCAGTAAAGCCCAAAGGGTTACATGGGAGAGGAGGGCATGAGGACCAAGGTTGCATGCCGAGAGCAGGTCTCTCCTGGCTACCAAAGCACACTGAAGGTCCCAGATTCTTGGCCGATAGCCTGGCCGACAGGGAAAGCATCTGAAGGAGGATGGAGGGATGCCAAATGGCCTTGGCTGGGCAAGGAAAGCACAGCCTGTGTACTTCCCCATCATCCTCCCCTGCATGCACGCCGCATGGGCAGGGACACACAACTCCCTTACCGCTGCCAGGGATGAAGACCTCCACAGGGCTGCTGAAAGGTCCCACTCCGCCCCTGGTGACAGCAGCCACACGGACGGAGCAGGTAGCATTGGTGGCCACCACGGGCAGGATGGCCACGCTGGCGTTCTGCCAGGCTTCAGCGGAGACATTCTGCTGGAGAGAGGAAGGGAAGAAAAGCCTGGGCTGGGAGAGGCAGCGGCCCATGCCTACAGCAGGGAGGAAACCTGAAGATTTATTGAGAATTGTCCCCTTGTCAAACTTCTGCATTGCTTTGCTTTCACGAGCCCAGAGGAAATGCAGCATCAAGCTATTTACAGAGAATAATAGCCCTGCCTGCAAGAGCCAGATGGGATCTGGAAAGGGGCTGAGCAGTGCTTCCTATTCAAACCTCATGCCGCTGCCGCTCTTTGCTTGTCAACAGCAGCCGGACCAGCAGCCTGAGCCAGAAAAAAGGCAGGAAAGCAATCTCACAAGGAAAGGGGCCACTGCCGGTAACATGCATTTTGATCCCCAGCCTTCGTTGCAGTTGGCTTAGCCAGTGGAGGCTCGCACCCCTCTTCACTGCTGGCCAGGGTTGCCTGTGGCTCATGCCAGGCAGCCCCACAAGCCTTGGCAGCCACAAAGCCTCGGCACTCGACACTACTGCTCCTCCACAGAGCATCTCTGACTGCTTTCAGCTACAGTGCTCATGGTTTGATTGTTCAAGTGCCCTGCCACAGAAAGTAGATCTTAGGGCAGATATTTTCCAGCTGTGGTTTTGTGTCAAGCTAATAATATTTAGAGTTTTAAGGGCATGTTTCCTTGCCTGGTAACAAGGCAGGAGTCAGCATGCCCCATGCACCTTTTTACTTGGTAAAAACACAAGTGAGTCTTTCCCTGCAAATTCCCTGTTGTTTCCTGGTCTTCTTCATCTGAGAAAGTGCTGCTGCTGCTCTCTGCCAACCCCCAGTGCAAAACAGCTGCCCAGGGGCATCCAAAACATCTGATGGGCTGCTGTGGCCAGCAGAGCCCAGCTCCTTACCCTGGCTGAACGTCACACAGCTGAGAAAGAGCAGCAGCCGAGGGGGGATCGGTGAGCAAGGAGGAGGAAATCGGAGCTGCACAGAGGGAACGAGTTTCTGTTCACAGTCATAAAAAAGCCACAGAAATGGCTGTGAAACACACCCCAGCCCCGGGAGTGTGTCTGTGCCATCGGGCAGCAGCGTGAGCTGATACCTGCTGCTGCCTCTCTTCCCGCCCTCCAGCTTTCCTCTACCTCATGTTCATGGCACCCTTCGGCAGAAATGCACATGAGATCCTTTCCCTACCGCCAGCCTGAAAACGCCCCCGGATCCTTTCATATCACACACAGCTCTGTTGTGTCATCTGAGGACAGAGCCCAGCTGCTATCAAACAGACCGTGGACAGCATGAGCACACTGGCAAAGCAGACAGCCGTTCTGGCAGGACAGAACTGCCAAAGTTAATGGTTTTTTATGAGTCTTGCGGTAGTTGAGGAATTTCGTCATGTCCCAGCTCTGGCAGCCTTGACTCAAACAAGAGCTGCTGGTTTAAGAATAAAATAAAATAACTTTTTGAAGTTTTAAAAATAGCTTTAAAGCTGGTTGTGGAGAAAGAAAAGGCCTGCAGATGGCCCTGCTGATACAGAAATGCAGGACACACCCCCACATATACACCTTTATTGGTTATTAAACCAATGGTTATTTTGGGGCGTTTCATATTTAGCCTGTGAAGGCACAAAACTCAGAAACTTTATTTCTGAGAAATCAGAAGCTCCACGTGATAGCAAGCATGTTGCTCTTGCGCTTCAGACTGTGTCCCCCTCGGCTCAGGAGACCCTTGGGGGTGCATGGGAGAACCGGGCACCACATCAGCCCATGGTGCTCTGCAGAAAGGTTATGGCACAGGCTCCAGCCGTTCCCATGCCTCTTAATTCTGCAAGAGCCCTTATAAAAAGACATGCTGGCCCCTGCCCTCGGCTGGCTCTGACACACGTTTTTACCTTCCATAAAACCTGGAGGCTGACAAAATAAATCAGCAGCAAACACAACTGCTCTCTTCAGTCTGCAAAGAGCCAAGGGTCCTTGCACGGCTACCGCCCTCCTGAGCTTGCTCCCCACAAGATGGGTTTTTTGAGCATCCTGAAAGCCAGCGTTAATGAGAACAGTTATTGACCAGGAACCCAAGCAGAAATTTCACCCCATAAGCATCTGACTGGGGAAATTTATAAAAAACAACAACAAAAAAACATAGTCTCACAGGGCTTAAAGGGCAAGTCCTGTTTTTTGCTTTCTGCTTGAGAGACAACAAATGTGTCAGCAGTTTTTTTCCCCAATGCTAGTCACAAGACCATAATATTGTTTCCCTGAGTTCATTCAGTCTGGATCTATACATGCTCTTTTTCAGAGGCGCAAAACGAGAACAGAAAATGCAGCATCCTACAAAAAATGGGGTGTGAGTCACTTTTTCCACACTGGGTTCAGGCCACCAGTGCCTCTCTGTGCTTTCAGCCTGGGACACAGGAAGACCAAACCACAGCACAGAGGCAACAGCTGGATACATCTGTGCAATTATCCAGAGGCTCCCCGACCACTGGCAGAGCCTGGACAGGATGCTCTTTTGCCCAGTAGCTGAGATGAGCCAGGACTGCCCGAGAGGTCAGGCCAACCTTGCCCTAGCAAATTCCTGAACACTACTTCCCAAATCCTGGGAAAGGCAAGCAAGGTTGTGCCAGATGACTTCATACACTCATGGACAGGCCCCCATCCCAAAACGTTCCTTGAGCTATGAAACTCTGTGCCATGGGTTTGCAGATGAGTTAATGCATGGAATAAATCCCATCAGAGTAAGGAACAATTCAAAACCCAGGGAACAAATTCTCCCAAATATCTTACAATTGACTCCATTGCTGAAAGTACCAAGAGGTGCTGCCAAACCTTGACTGCCACTCTAAAGGCCATACCAAAGATTGTCACCACCAGGAAGAGCATCTCACTTCTATTTTGGAGAACGGGAGCCGTGGTAGCAAACCTCTTGTCTCCTTCAAGCAGAACTGCTTCATCCCAATATTAGTGACTTAGGACATTACTATGAGTTACATAAACTCACATGAGAGGGACCACTTGTATTAAAAAAGCCCAGACGAAAGCACAAGACAGTAGACAAACAAGCTCAGAAAGAATATATGGAAGCACCAAGACCAAACTGGACATCCCTGCTTGATGCCTGCTGTGATTTTTTCTAGGCTTTAGCCATTCTTCCCCACCCCCTGGTGACTTACCAACCCCTTGGAGTTCTGCCACCTGTACCAGATGTGATAGCCCTGCAGTTCTCCGTGGATCCTCCCCAGGGGCGGCTTCACCCATCGGATCTCCAGGGAGGAGCTGGATTCATTGAATGACACTGTGACGTTCAGTGGTGGGGTGGTTGGGGCTGCAGGAATCAAAGAGAAACAAGGTAAGGGCAGCCAGGTGGACGGGTGCAGGGACATGGCAGGCTGATGGAAAATGAGCTGCAGCTCAACCAGAAAGTACATAGTATTTCCTACAGCCTTTAATATTTCCAGCAGGTGATCACCCATGGGTAAATTTCCTTTCCCCAATTAACAGAGTCAAGATGTCCCACCCCGTAAGCAACCATGACTCTAGATAAGCATCTCATCCAGAGAGTCCTGCACAATGCACAGCTGCAAGACCGAGGCAGGGAATCCCTTTTCAGTCTTTGCTACTCATTTCCTACCTTCCTCAGTGGTGCTGGCGGTTATCCAGGGGCTAAACGCCGACCAGCCGACTTCATTTCTGCAGGAAACGCGGATGTTATAGTCCGCCATGGGCCCCAGCTGCTGGATGTGATACACGTGGGGAGGCACTGAGGTGTTGAAGAGCAGAAGTGAGACGTTGCTTCGTGGAACAGCTTCCTTGACCTTAATTGAAAAATCAGTCCACAAACAGGGATTAGTCAGCAACAACCTGCAGGGTGAGATGCCCAGCAGGAATTCTACATCTGTAAACAGGATCCAGAGCCCTGCCTCCCTGTCTGCCTCCCATCCAAACACTTGCAGGACCTTGTTCCTGCACGGTGGCTCGTCTCTGCCAAGCAGAAAGCTGACAGCAGGCCCTTCATGGGGCCGAGGGCGAGGACTCCAGTGCGTGCAGAGAAAGAGTTGCGGTGGGGACAGGGCAGAGACATGTGAAATCGTCATCACTGCAGAAAGGAGGAGTGAGGGATGATTTGCTGCTTCTTGTGGCATGGAGCAAAAGAAGCACCCAATAACATTTCCAGGCAGCAAGTCCCAAATAAATAAAGGGAAGTCCGTTTTCATGCAACACATCATTAGACTGCAGGACTTTTCGCCATCAGATGTTGCAGAACCAATCACAGACTTCGTCAGACTCCATCCTTACATTTAGTAGCATGGATGAATTCAACGTCCTAAAAACAAGTCACATATTTTACACAAAGAGAAGTTGCTCTCTTCCCAATGGGCTGGCTGTTAAGCGCCCATGTAGCTGCCCACACAGCCCTTGCAGCTCTCCAGAAAGCATCTCATTTCATAGGAAACACGATGAGAGTGGCCTGGGCCAGGACAGTGGGAGGAAAGAGGCAAGAGCAAGAATGAGGGTTGCCAGCACAAGCAAGACAGATAACTCGGAAGACAACCCACAGGACATGTTTCAGCAAGAACCACAATCAGAAAGTCATACAGTCCTCTCAAAAGCCTCCATGCATGATTTGGAGGTGGCAGGAGAGCTGCCCTTCTGCTTGAGGAACAAACTGTACCCTCTCGGTAGCTCAGGGTGCACAGGAGGGTCTCAGCACCAACACCAGCAAAAATGAAAGAGAATAGCCCTCAGCCTCATAAAGCTGAGAAGATCCCCAAGCCATTGCTAGATGCTTTGAGGGAGGTGAGCAGCAACCAGATGAACAGGCAAGCCGCTTCTGAAAGCACCACTGGGACTGGCTGTTCTCCTGAGCATCGAGCCCAGCTCAGCTATCTTGATCCTCAACTTGTCTTCTGGAGTGAATCCACCAGACTAATGTATTTCTAAAAAATCAGGATTTTTGCAAATTTAGACAGCTTGAACTTGCCAGGTGTGACAGCAACAGCTTCCCTTTTAAGCACCGGTGTGCTCAGAAATGAGTCACTTGGTCGGTGGGCCACGCTACTCAAGTGAGGGGATTATCAAAGGGGACAGGAGAAAAAAGGCTTAGTCACAGCTGTGTTTTTGCCAGAAATCATGTCTTGTTTTCCAATTTGAAAGGCTATTTCCTAATGACAGACTGTGAATGTGAAGTCATAGGAAATTCCTTGGCTCTCCACCCCACTTCCCCAGCTCCAGCTGGAAGGCAGCAGTGGACACGTCGCTAATATTAGCTCTGCTGCCTTTCCTCCCTGTAACTCCTTTCACTTTTACCTGGCTTCAAACATTGCCTCTCTCCACACGTTATCTCAGCTGGAGTACAGATTAGCCAGTAAAAAAAAATACCCACAAGAGAGCAAGCAATGGGCTTGAACTGTGTAACCCAGCAACATCAAACAGAAAGAGCAGTTGGAAACTACTTGCAGGACTGTACCCATGGAGATGACATTCCTTGACTTGTCCAGGAGACAGGCAATCCCTCAGCTCCTTCCCAGTGTTTGCAAGGAGCAGAGAGCCGCAAGAAACCTCCACCTCCAAATCCCAGCAGGAAGACTGCTTGGTTAGGCAGTGTTTGACCAGGAGGTAAAAGTAGGGACAAGCATGCGCCTGCAGCAACTCAAAGCTCACAAAGTCTCCCAAAGAGCTACTTGGAGCAGTTCTGGGCATCTCTCCATGAAGACTCATGATGACAACCTGACTGTCTCGCCCGAGGGGAAAGATTCTCACAGCTTGTTCCCGCATACTTCACAGGCACGAGCCCACATGGAGTCTTCCAGGCAAGTGGCTCACCTGTTCTCATCACCCCTTGTTTCTGCCCCAACTGAACCACCCCACTCCCAGGACAAAAGCCTGCTTCATGCTCCCTACGTCAGTCTCTCTGTGGGACCCTTTCCACTGATTATTCCCTCTTGCAGCGGGCAGAGCAAAGCTGCTTTTTGTGAGCAGACACCACCAAGTTGGTCTCCAGCAGCTCCTTCCAAGCCTCGTGTCCACCTTGGTGGTGCTCCAGCTGCCCCAGGTCCCAAAATCTGGGGACTCTGCTCACTGCTCAACTTGGACTCCTCAACATCATGCCTCACAAATTCCCCAGCCACCCGGACCATAGGGTGCGGGTGGGACAGCATGCCAGCTTCCCCTTTCAATGCTGCTGGGAAAGTCACAGAATCACAGAATCACAGAATGGTTCGGATTGGAAGGGACCTTAAAGATCATCTAGTTCCACCCCCCCTGCCATGGGCAGGGACACCTCCCACTAGACCAGGTTGCTCAAAGCCCCATCCAGCCTGGCCTTGAACACCTCCAGGGATGGGGCATTGACAGCTTCCCTGGGCAACCTGTTCCAGTGTCTCACCACACTCAGAGTAAAGAATTTTTTCCTGACATGCAATCTAAATCTAACCTCTCTCAACTTGAGGCCGTTACCCCGTGTCCTATCATAACACTCCCTGATAAAGAGTCCCTCCCCAGGGACTCCCCAAAGTCCAACTCAATTTGTCCAAACCACCAGCCTGGTCAAATCCGGGTGGTTCATGCCAAACAACACAGATTTCCACCTGCCTCGGAGTGTCTGTGTAAGGGGCGTTGCAGGGGCAAAGGGGGGTTATGGATGTTTACCTGGACACTGCAGCTGTTCAAGGCAGAGAATGCATCAAAGCCTGGCACCCAGGATATCACGATACCATGACCTGTTCTGTTGAGGACACGCACGCTGGCAGGTGCGAATGGTATTCCTGCAGGGAAAAAGCCAAGGGCAGTCAGCTGGAGGCCTAAGTATAAACGTGGCACGTCTGGCTTCACTCTGGCAGCTCCTGGGGCTCAGTCCGACTGTGTGTGAGCCCCAGGTACTGCCCTGGCTACAGCCGCAGCGGCATCCTCTAGCTGTGTATTGCGGATGTTTCAGACCACTGGACAGGGAAGCAGAAAAAAGTCATTTGCAGGACTATTTTGACCATGTTCTGTATTTGTGAGCTGAAACAGCACTCTGCATTGCAAAATATGTCATTGCTTCTAATGACATATTTTGGGGAACACCTTCCTCACATTGCCGGAGTGGCTCCCATCAGGAATGTCGAGAATTTTCACCATTTCCTGTGGAAAATTGTGAGCACCACCCTGGTTGTGAAGGAAGGAAAAGAATGATACAGCCCTTCCAAAACCTGCTCTGGGGCTGACAGTTCTGCTTTCAAATACGTTTTTTGGTGTGTCCTCCCACAGCAGCTACACTGGGATGACAGAACTGCATCGGGTGACCATGCTACTATGTGCATCCCGCTTGATTTTAAATATAGGTTTAAACCAAGGAAAAATAAGTATGGGAGTCCTAAAAACATCTCCTTCAACTCACAGCACAAGTGAGTGCTTGGAAGTGCGGAGACCAGGAAATCTCCTGCTTGGACACATGTAGCCAACAGATAGAGTGAGTATCACATTCCCTCTTACCTTTCACATTGACCTGCCCCGGGCTGGACGCGGTCAGCCCTTTACTGTTGTGAGCCTCACAGCTGAACAGCGCCGTTTCATTAAGACCTGCAAGGGGAAAAACAAGGACCTGTTCACTGGACCCGCACAAAATGCCCAAATCACACCAATTCTCTACCTGCTGCTCACGGAAAACCCTTGCGGCTTCCTTTCTTGCATTGTTGCTTTATTATTTTTTTTCCCAGCAACGCAGAAGACCTTTGATTTTGAACTTGTCGCTTCCCTTCGTGGCATTTCTTCACTGACTGCCCGGGGGTGACCCGTGCCATCCAACTCACCCACCTTCCACGCTGTGAGCACGAGCATGCTGTCAGTGCGAGATGCAGCACAGCGGGCAGGACTGTACGTTTCTACGGCACCGTTGCACAACCTCCTGAGTAAGCACTTGTTTTGCGTTCAAAAAAGGAAAGGCAGAAAGCAGAAGAGCCCACCACCACAGCTTGAATCAGATGACCTATTGCTTTTCGAAGATTGCTCAAATCTCCCAGATGATAATGGCGAATGACTGCTTTTGGGGGCCACTGGAAATACCCGAGTGAAGATGGCTGCTTGTTTCCCCTAGGGCATTGGCATGGCTAGCGCAAGATGACCCTGCGCAGCAACAGTGTTCAGGACTTTCATCTCATGCAAAGGACTTTACTGGAGGTGCAGGGCACCTCCTGGGCACATTGCTTGCTGCTGCTGCAAGGCAAAGGGCTCATCACGGTGCACTGGACACGCCGAGCATTTGCTCACACCAGCAGAAGCGCCTCTCAGTGCGACGGCACTCCTGGGCCAGGAGGGGGACTGCTCAAATGACCCAACCCAGCGTGTGCCAGCCGGATGCAAGAACATCCAAGAGGAATGAGTCACTTCTTCCAGCTTTCACTGCCTTTTAAAGCCTGCCTTTGGATGCCAAGACGAGTCAGTTATAATTTGGTTGCTAATTAGCTAGCGGCCTTCTCATGAGCAAATCAAGAAATCCCTCCTCTTTTTTGTCTCTGCATCAAAACCATGATGGGTTTTATGATACATGAAGGATTTTTCTCCCTGTGCTCCATGAGGCTGGCATGGAGACTTGCTGCAGGGGCCAACCCAAGGTCCTACGGAGATATTAAGAGGGGACTACCAGTAAAACAGCCCATAAGAGCAGCACTGTGCTTGTTGGCATGGCCACACACTAGTGGAAAAATCTGCTTCTTGCTTAGGAAAGAGGGGTTTGAGTGTCCCGCCTCTTCCAAGGAAGAAATTTAAAGCAGCAGCCAGAGAGGATGAGATGGGAGTTCCTGCCCCCAAATCATCCCTGACAGAGTGGTCCCCAGGGCTGCCAAACAAGCGGCACAAACAATGCTGGGCAAAGCTGTGCTCCCAGTGCTGAGGATGGAGCAGTAACAGGCTGGGACTCATTTTTGCAAACTGATACCTCTTTTGCAAAGCTGGACCCCCGTGTCCCACTCTATAAAATTTGATAGCTGTATTTTATGACAAACCTCCTGGGAAATTTGTCTGTGCTGAGCTTTCCAGACAAGCGTCAGCAATGCACAGCGCCACACAAAAACGAAGTAGGCTGCAATGACCTTGTGATGGTGCATGGGACCACAGTCCCTGCCCAACAGGAGGTGCAAGGCCAAGGGGATAGGCTGTGAGATGGCACAAGACACCTTCCCACCCTGCCCTTCCCAGTAGCCACACAGAGGTGTCCCAGCTGGCTGTGGCAAGGATGCTGCCGTGCTCACCTGGCACGGTCAGGACTGATGGGGAGATGTGGGGCTTCTCATTGACTCTGACATTGTTGCGAAACCAGTAGATCTCCACAGGCTCCGGCGGGCCCACGGCTTGGCACGTGAGATTGAAGGGACTGTTCTTCGTGACATTCAGCTTCTCAGGCTGATGAATGAAGTGTGGGAGCCCTGCATAGAAACAAGCAGGGAAGCAAGAGATCATAGAATCATAGGATCATAGACCCATAGAATGTGTTGGGTTGGAAGGGACCTTTAAAGGTCATCTAGTCCAACCCCCTGGC
Source organism: Stercorarius parasiticus (assembly GCA_013396915.1). Classification (NCBI taxonomy): domain Eukaryota; kingdom Metazoa; phylum Chordata; class Aves; order Charadriiformes; family Stercorariidae; genus Stercorarius; species Stercorarius parasiticus. The sequence continues at coordinate 216,223 of VWZL01004597.1, forward strand.
AGTAAGCAGGGACACCTTCAACTACATCAGGTTGCTCAGAGCCTCATCAAGCCTGGCCTTGAATGTCTCCAGGGATAGGGACTCCACCACTTCTCTGGGCAGCCTGTTCCAGTGTTCCACCACCCTCACAGTAAAAAACTTCTTCCTAATGTCTAATCTAAACCTAACCTGCTCTAATTTAAAACCATTGCCCCTCATCCTATTGCTTCATATCCTTGCGAACAGCCCCTCCCCAGCTTTCTTGTAGGCCCCCTTCATGTACTGGAAGGTTGGTCTAAGGTCTCCCCGGAGCCTTCTCTTCTCCAGGCCGAACCACCCCAACTCTCTCAGCCTGTCTTCATAGGAGAGGTGCTCCAACCCTCTGATCATCTTCGTGGCCCTCCTCTGGCCTCGCTCCAACAGGTCCATGTCCTTCTTGTGCTGAGGGCTCCAGAGCTGGACACAGTACTCCAGATTCAGAGAGCTTGGCAACACAGCCCTATCAACAACCCCGAACTTCCTGCCAGGGGCTATGCCCAGCTCTGGCAACAAGCCCCTTTCCATCCAGGCCTACCCATTTCTGGAGGATAGCTCACAGGTCCCAGGTCATAGTCCCCAGAGCTCTCATTCAGCCAGGACACAATGCCCCACACCTCCAGCGCATCCGCCCTACCCCTCCTCCATCTCACCTTCCAGCTGCACCAAGATTGGATCTGACACCACCTCCATGCCAGAGATGCTGAGTTTGCAGACATAGGTGCCGTTATCCGAGCGCTGGGCCGCAAGGATGCTGCCAGAGAGAACGGAGATTTATGTCAGGGCTTTGGAAGGGAGCCTTGCCCCACAGACTGCTCCCACAGGAAGACATGGCAAAACTGCCAGCCTGGGGGTGAGTTTCAATCAGTACCACCCACCCCACAGCACACCCCAAGCAGAAGCTGGGCTTGCAAAGCCAGGCTTTGGGGGCTAGGGAGCATTTGCCTGTTGTAGTCCCAGTCCCAAGCTCCTGCTAGCCATCTGACCTCCCATCTCTCCCTGGAAGCCAATGTTCAGGGCATCCCTCCAGGAAAGATGGCACCAGTTACCTGAAGGTGGAGGTCATTGCCACCTCCTCCTCATCAGAGATCTCAAAGTGGCTGGTGGCAATGCGGTCCAGCACGTCCAGCTCCCTCCCATCCTTCCACAAGGAAATGCCAGGGGTGTCTGGCCTGAGCAGCAGCTGAGGTACTTTGATGGAGCAATTAAATGTGACATCCTTGTGCTCGTTAATCATGATGTGTCGCACTGTGGGGTTAAACTTAATCTTTCCTAGAGAACTGGCTGAGGGCACCTCCCTGGGCTGCTCTGTGTTGGGGTGAGGCCAGTGACCAATGGTGGCCATGCTTTGCTCGGGGCGGTGGGACTCTGCCAACAGGTACAGCCTTGGATCTCGATTTCGGTCAGCATCACCTGCAAGAGAAGACCTTGGTTTTGCTATCACCAGCCAGCAAGTGCCCTCTTACAACACCTTGTACAGCCCCATAGCTTCCATTAATAATTAAAGGCAGTTGATTTACAGATGCTCCAAAAATTCAAAATCTCTGAGACCTCTCGCAAGAGCCCCAAGGAGGAAACATGGAGCAGGGGGCTGCCCCAAGACAGAATATGTACAACCAGCACCTCCAAAAAAATATTTTTTTAAAACAAACTAGAGCAGCCTGGGCTAAAGAAAGCACTCGGCTGCTTCTGTTTCGTCAGGGGAGAGGCAGGAGCTATTTCTGCTGCATTGCACTCCTGGGACTGGAATATATAAGGATCCCTGGGCAGGAGGAATTTGGGACTTTACTCCAGTAAACCCCTTTTGGAAGCCTCATCTCAAGCATTTTCAGCTGGGGCAGAGAAAGTCTCCTCGGTGGGGATTTTTCTGATTTTAGGCTCTTTGTTGGTGACGCTGCTCCCTTTCCAGGACAGGGTGAGCTGCTCTGAAAGAGGGAGATGCTCTCTGAGTCAACCACAAACCCTCTTGCTAAGTTAAGTGCCTCCACTGAGCTGCTTTTCTCGGGAAAACAGCTGCAGACAGATGAAGAAATCCCTTCAGACAGGGTGCAGGAGCCGGCTACTGTTTAGTGTTGTTGTCCCAGGGTCTTTTCCCAGACATTTTTCCCAAGGGAAGGCTATTTACCAACTCTTTCTGAGGGCTTCATGCCCCCACGTACAAATCACTTAACATACCAGTCCTATAACGGCGTTCCCCCTGCCTCCCAGCACTTCCCACCCCCTCAGCACTTCCCACCCCAGCCACAAACAAGATGAACAGCAGCTCCATATAAAGCGGTTCCTCCCAAACAAAACTGTATATTTTGAAAAGATAAGATCTAGAAAATATACCACAAGTGGATGCTTTTACTAGACCGTTTCTGAGCTTCCTGAGGCTTCCAGGGGCATACAGAAATCCCAAGTGGAGTGGTAAATCTCCCTTGCTGCTTTCAGCAAGCAAAGGCATTGTGCCCGACAATTTAAAAGATAATACCACAGGTAGAAAGCACAACCTTTTTATTTAACCAGAGTTCAGCTGAGTTTGTTTTGAGGCAGTTCTTAGTCCTCAAGCATCAAACGACAAGTTTTTAAAGCTACGTCATTACTATTGTGAGTAATGGAGCGTGAGCCTAGTGCACTTTCCTGAGAGCCAAGAAACACAACCTCATTTTGAGGCTGGATATATTCCTTTGCTAAATTGCTCACTATTTTTAACCCTCGAGAAATGCTACTTCTAGACAGAAATTTGAGAAGGGTTTTTAAGTTTTGCCTGGTCTGGTGGTGCAGAGGAAAGCACAAGGCTCTCCCTGGCTCTCACACAAAACAATGGGTTTCCCTTTCAGAAAGAAGAAAAAAAAAAAAAAGACCCTAAGCTTTTCCAACCTGCTTCCTAAGCTTTCCCATCCCAACACAAACAAAAGCCACGTGACCGCTGCAAAATGCAGCCGACTCCCATTTACTTGCGGGTCGGGTCAGCAGCGCTCAAACAGCTCCGAAAAGATTTGCCAAATGCAAACAAACGAGCGACACCAAATCCCCTCCCCTCCCCTGCTCTTCCCGGAGGTTACCCAGGCTGGAGCCACTCGATGCCTGGCACAATCCGACCTCAAACAGCTGTTTTCATGCTCCGTTTGGAAGCTTTCCTGCTCTGGCCAGAGCAGCTTCCCCGGCGGGGACCCCTGGCTGGGGAGGACACGGTCGAGTGCCCGCACTCTGCCTGCTCTGGGATGATTTCTGCTCCCCAAGGCTGCTTCAAGTTTAAAGCCAAAGAGCAAAGGTGATCTTAGCCTCGTTTTCTGTACTGATTAAGCGGGGAGAGGTGTTTGCTGGCCGAGGAATTAAAATACTTTCCTCTCTGAATCATGTGACAACAGGAATTTTTCGTATCTAGCGCTGCCTTTGGGTACCCCTTCCATCCCCAGCTGTTTGGGATGCAGATAGCTTCACGGTGTCTTTGAAGGGATTTGCCCTGCGTGGCAGGACACCCCTTACCTGTGTCCGGAGCGATTTGCTTAGGCTGGCTCTAAAAGCCCACGCTAGAGCCGAGGAGCCGGGCAGTGTGCCTGCGTGGGTGCCTGCCGCACCGGAGCAGCTCCCCTCACTCACCGCAGCCTGGCCTGAGGGAAAAGCTGGCATGGAAATCAATCCACTTACAGCACAGTGCTGCTCTCTTGAAACACCCGGGATCAAAACAAAACTGAAGTGCTAGCAAAGACCCAGCAGGTCCCACATGCCTTTTCTCCACTACGGTCCTGGAGTACGGAGTTTTAACAAGAAAATCTGCCTGCTCTTAGAGGCAGGGTACTTCATGACGGATGAAAAGAAAAAGCAGGGAGTTGCACACCCCGCGACTGTAACAGCAAGTCGTTCTGCTGCAGTCCTGGTGAGGAAGGTATTAGAAAACACCCAGGTCTGCCAAAAAGCTCCCTACATCCCTAGCCCTGGATTTCCCATTACTGGAAGTAATTCACCTGCTGACAACAGCTTTCTGCTCAGGCACTTGTTGAGTGTATCTTCACACTGACAGGGCAGGAGCATGACATGAGGAGGGATCAAGAGCCCCTGAATCTCTGCCTCCCCATCCCCTGCGAGCTGTCAGAAGTGAATTTCCCCTGGGGCCACACCTGACTTCCAAAGACACTCTCAGTGTTCAAACACCTTTGGTACAAACGAGTCCAGGATTCCTCATTAAATCCACTGCAGATTCCTGCTGTTACAGAGCCAAACTTTTAACTCCACCCTGCCCAAAGCAAACACTCGCATTCCTGCCTTCCCTGCTAAACCCCTTCTGCACACAGACTAGAGATCCCCCAGCACCCCGAGCATGGGCTGTAAACCCCCATCAGCTAACAGCCTGTGACCAAGCATTAGGCAGCCCTGACGATGGCACACTAAGTCCAAAAACTACTTTTTTGCCTCTTTGCATTTCTTTTTGCAGGTAACTAAACGTGTGGAGCTGAAAAGCCAGCAGACTGACAGCACCACAAAGCGCATCCCTGTGACACAAACTGCAGTTTTTCCCGGTGATTTGTCCCATCACCAGTACGCAGCTGGCTCACGGCTAACGGGATAAATCCCAGACCCGCTGATCTGTCGCAGCTTTTGGTCCCTGCCTGCCGCCATGCCCCCAGGAAGCAGGGGCACATCGAACAGCAAAGTGCTGCCACGCGACCAGGCTGGAGGGGCAGAGATGTGTCCCAGGACAGCAAAACACGCTCTCTCTGAGGTTGGCAGAGATATGTTGCCGCCAGAAACCCGCAGCGAAATCACTGCTGAGCTTCCCCCCGGGACTGAAGCTTCGCTGAGGTCTGCAGGCCCAGCGAGCAGCAGAGGAATGCGGGGGTACCAAGGTGCCCATGAGACGCCCCAGCCGCTGGCAGGGCGAAACGAAGCAGTATCTGCAGATAAAAGTGCCCCGGCCAAACACCCCTCGCCAGACCCCCGCCACCCGCACCGGCACCCGAGCAGCCCTGCCCGGGGACACCCAGGGCTCCCCCGGTCCCCCCGCTCGCCGGCTCCCCGCGGACTCACCGGCCCCGCCGCGGGGTGAGCGCACGGCCGCCAACAGCGCCCAGAGCAGCGCCCATCGCCCGCCGCCCATCGCCCGCCACCGGCACCGGCACCGGCACCGGCTCTGCTCCGCCGCGCCTCGGCGCCGCCAGAGCGCTGCCGCCCCGCCCCGGCACGGCCGCGGTCCGCCTCCCGCCCGCGGGGCCTCGGCGCAGGGCGGGACGGGGCAGCACCGGGCGACGCTGCTCTGAACTCAAGGATTTCGCTCCCGCCTCGCAAAGCCCACCAGCCTGAGCAGGCAGGTCGGAAAGGTTCTTCCCCGCAAAGATGCTGGGTGCAATCACTGCTGCTTAGGAGAAGAGCTTGTCTTTCAGCTTTCCACGGATAGACAACTTTGTGCGGGACTGGATTTATCTCCTGGAAGGTGTTTTAGGGCTGTGCTTGCACGTTCTGAGGAGCAGCTCCTTTCCTCCCAGCCTCCCCTTCCTGCAGAGCCCCACACTGAGAAGATGGGGACATCGCTGCTGCCTGGGGGACAAGGTACAGGACCCAATGTTCATAGAATCATTTGGGTTGTAAGGGACCGTTGAAGGCCATCTGGTTCAGCCCCCCCAGCAATAAGCAAGGACATCTTCAACTGGATCAAGTTGCTCAAAGCATCGTCCAACCTGACCTTGAATGTTTCCAGGGATGGGGCATCTACCACCTCTCTGGGCAACCTGTTCCAGTGTTTCACCACCCTCTTTGTAAAAATTTCCTTCTATCTAGTCTAAATCTCCCCTCTTTTAGTTTAAAGCCATTACCCCTTGTCCTATCGCAACAGACCCTGCTAAAACGTTTGTCACCATCTTTCTTATAAGCCCCCTTTAAGTACTGAAAGGCCACAGTAAAGTTTCCCCGGAGCCTTCTCTTCTCCAGGCTAAACAACCACAGCTCTCTCAGCCTGTCCTCATAGCAGAGGTGCTCCAGCCCCCTCATCATTTTTGTGGCCCTCCTCTGGACCTGCTCCAACAGGTCCCGGTTTTTCCTGTGCTAAGGGCCCCAGAGCTGGATGCAGTACTGCAGGTGGGGTCTCACCAGAGTGGAGCAGAGGAGCAGAATCACCTCCCTCACACTGCTGGCTGTGCTGCTTTTGATGCAGCCCAGGATGCAGTTGGCCTTCGGGGCTGCAAGCACACATTGCTGGCTCATGTCCAGCTTTTCACCCACCAGTACCCCAAGTGCTTCTTGGCAGCGCTGCTCTCAATCCCTTCATCTCCCAGCCTGTATTGATGCCGAGGGCTGCCCCAGGGACAGGGCCATGCACTTGGCATGCTAGGAACGGCATGGTGAGATGAAACCACTGTTCCTCCTCATTTACCTGGACCAGAACAGCAGGACAAGAGGGGATGGAGACAAAACCAAGCCACAATGAGAAAAGGAGGAAGATCCAAGTGAAACCAGTGTTCAACATAAGCCATTTAATGTAAAGAGTGAAAGAGGACAAGTCTCCCTATAGCACATGAAGGAAATGAGGGAGTTTCTGGGTATTCAAAACCTGACCAGAATGCTGGCCATGCTTGAAGAGGTTTGAGATCAAGCCGTATTGAGGCCATCAGCGTCTCCCCAACCCCAAATGGGAAGGGACTGGGATTTGGGGAACCAGCAGCCAGTCTGACTTGATGAGACTCACTGTATGTCTCTGCTGAAACCATTCTGCTCCCTGCACATAAAATTCTTTGAAACTATGACACAAGTGTAACTTTTTTTTCTTGTGGCAGCCTGCTGTGGTCTTCCCAAAGCCTTGCAGAAGAGTGAAGTTAGGAAAAGAGATGTAAATTTTGTTCAACTAGCACTAGGTAAACATCAGCACACCGTGGAAACAGAGATGAGGCAAGAAGACAGCTCTGGGTTGAAGCTGCTTCTGGGTATAATTTATAATGAGAGCTGGGAAAGGCTTCTCTGGCTGTTAGAAAGAAAAGAACCACATAAATCCAGTCTGAAATCTTTTCCAATAGGGAAAAAAAACACATCTTAAGTTCAGTGAAAAAAGAACAGATCACTCGCAGACTACTTTGACTTGCAAAGCTGCTTATTCACTGCATATTCTCAGGCCCTGGTGACAGAGATTGAATTTCCCCCCTTGCCGCCTCTTTCGCTCCAGACCAGCTTCTCACATCTTGAAGTGATCAGCAGCTGAGGAAGGGCATGTGTCGCTAGAGGCCCAGATTAAAGGGAAAAAGAAAAAAGCTGCTGCAAGAAGACTGAGCATCTTCAGTGGTGCCTAAGAGCCGGCACCTTCCATGCAGCTCCAGCAGCACTGCTTTTTCTCCAGATTTTGAGTGCATTCCCCATGCATCCAACGTCATCCAGGGAGTAGGAGGAGACACGGGGACTGGCATTTTTCCCTCTGTCTCTCCAGGCTGGCTCTTGATATGAGGCTGTCATTTGTGGTCAGCCTTTGCCACACGGGTGCGCTTCCATCTGGCTGTGTTCCCCATTGCTGCTGGCTTTGAGATTTTTGGGAACAAAGCAATGGAAAGGCCTTTGTACGTTGTGGGCTGCAGAGTGAAAACAGCCCCTTGCATTGGGATAATGTCATATAATTGCCCCACTAACACAAGGAAGCAGGAGCAATTTCTACAAAAGAAGAGAAAAAAAAATAAACAATGAGAACACATGGGCAGGTAAAGAGGATTTAAGCAGCTCTCTAAAATCCCCTAATTTGGGTCATTTCTTCACAGTAGGTTGGTTTCTGCTCAGCACTGGTGTAAACTAGTCTCCAGCTCAATAGGGTTTGTTGCAGTTTATTTGGGCACAGCTTGATGTGAGGAAGAGGCTGGTGCATGGAGGGGGAGGAAGAAACAGGGACAGGAGAAACTCTCAGGCCAGGTTCGTGATAGGAAAGGTCTGGAAGGCAGGAGACAGTCTGACCACTTTCACTGCTCTTGCATTGGTGACATGCAGCATCCACCTTGCCCAGCATACTGCTGTCCTCGGTCTCCTTCTGACAGCATATAGAATATAGGTTCAGAAGTAGTCTCCAGGGCCTCCCTTCGAGCAGATTACGTATTTCCATACCTCAGAGCCCAAACTCAACAGTTGCTGGGGTCTGCACACAAACGGTTTGTGTTTCTTGGTCCCAAAGTACATGTGTGGCCAGACTCACAAGCATCCCCTGTTCTTGCTGCCTGGGGCTGGGCATCAGTTGGCATTTGGCCTTAGAAATACCTCACAGCCCTCACAGGGCAGTGGGAGAGGGAAAAAGGCAACTGATGTCAAAGGAAGGAGGATCAAAACAACAGGAGAACCTTTAATTGGAAACAAAGGCTGCCTGTCTCTCCTCTGTCTGATCGCCAGGATCTGAGCCTGAACCAGCTAAACCAGTCACGCTCGCAGCTCTCCAGGTGCTGTAGCACAGCACAGACCACACTGGAGGGAGCACCTACCTCTCCCCTTCCAAAGGAGCAGGGCAAAGCAGAGTGCAGGTAACACTGTACAGGTACCGGCCGTTTCTGAGCCATGCTTTCAGCCGGTGGCTCTCCAGGGCAAAGGTTATCAGATGCATCGCCCAGGCCATCCCTCCGACGAGGGGCCACTGCCCTTTGAGTCCATGCTTTCCTGCTGCGTTTGTATACATATGCACGCAGAGTCCTGCTCAAGAGCACAAAGATGCGTATCTTTATCGTCATGGGCTTCTCCTGCCTGTATGAGAAGTTATAATGCCCTGGCGATAACATCAGCAGCTCCACAGGTATTCTCAGCCTTCTCTTAGCAGGATCTGTAAGTGCTGTAGGTGGTCTCAGAGGCACCCTGGAGCGTCGTGGTGCCAGGCTAGAGCCTGAACTTCACCCTTTAGGTTTTCTGCAGTTTCACTTCAGAGCATTGACAGCATTTCTTCACAAGACTAGTCAGAGACTTTGGAGGCAACATAATACTTGTGAAATTGGACCATTTAGCAGAAATGGTACTTGGCAATCGGGTGTTGGGCCATTATCTGCTGAGATTTTTTTTCCCCTTTCCTATTTCTGTATTTTTATTTTCATTTTGCTAAATCTATTCTTTCCTTTATTTCTGCTTCCTCTTCGTGTCTATTTTTATTTCTGTTTGCAGGGGCTCCTGTTCTTTTAAATACCAAATTCTTTTGGCAACATGTTTTTAGCTCAAGGCAGATGGCCCGTTTGTGCTAAATGTTATACCCCGGTCACAGGATACAGCTTGCAAACGATTTGCAGAGAAAACTGAACATTTTCTGGTGCTACTAAAATGCCCTTTTTCATGCGCTGCTTTCTTTGGGTACATGGTACACGCTACATCTCTTACCAGGCACATTCTGTCCCTTGGCTCAGCTGTTTCTTCCTAGGACAATTCCTTCTGGTCTGCAAATTATTTCGTAAAAGCAGAAAGCCATCTCCAAAGGTTGGACGCTGGCTTGAACCTTCCTCATTTTGAGCCCTGGGCATTCTTACCTGCCCACAAAACTGCTGTTTGTATTTCACAGTCATATTTGTGTAAATACCCCCTCTTTCACACAGGTGGTGATGAGGTGGCAACGCATAGCCCAAGAACAATCAAAAGAGACTTCAGGGCCTTGGGAAGGTTAATAAGGGAGTCTGGGGTGCAGGTTATCTTTTCTTCTTCCAGTTACAGGCAGGGACTCTGAAAGAAACAGATGTGTGCAGTCTGTCATGGCTCCGTGGCTGGTGTCACCACCACAGTTTTGGGTTTCTCAACAATGGGATGGCCTACACGGCACCAGGTTCGTTGGCATTAGATGGGGCTCATCTTTCTGAAAGGGGGAAGAGGGTGTTTGCTCATGAGCTAGCGGGGCTCATTGACTGAGCTTTAAACTAGGCTTGTTGGGGGAGGGGAATATTACCCGGCTTGATCATGACAAGACAAGAGACAATACTCCAAGGTCTGAGGGGTGGGTCACTAGCGAAGGCCCTCAACCTGTTGCTCCAAGATGTGCTGGGTATGCTGCAGCACACTCGAAGTCTTATGGGGATGAGCCAGGGGCTCCTGAGGCAATAGGAACCAGGGAGTCACAGATAAAACACCTCAAAGGAAGACCACCTGAAAAGCAGCATGAAGGAAATGCATCTGCTCCAGCCAGTGAGTCAGCTTCATCAGGTGCCCAGCTGAAGTGCCTTTACCCAACTGCACATAGCATGGGAAACAAGCAAGGGGAGTTGGAGATGTGCGCGCGCCTCCAGGCCTATGATCTTATTGGCATCACAGAGACATGGTGGGATGACTCTTATGATTGGATTGTTGGAATGAAGGGATACAGACTCTTCAGGAAGGATAGGCTGGGGAGACAAGGAGGGCGTGTTGCCCTCTATGTCAATGAACAGCTGGAGTCCATGGTGCTCCACGTGGGGATGGATAAAGACCCAATGGAGAGCTCATGGGTGAAGATTAAAGGGAACACAGGGGCAGGTGACATTACACTAGGAGTCTGCTACAGGCCACCTGACCAGGACAACAGAGCAGATGAGGCCCTCCACAGAAAGACAGGAGCAGCATCGCATTCACAGACCCTGGTCCTCACAGGGGACTTCAACCACCCCAATATCTATTGGACAGACAACACAGCGNAGAATGTGTTAATGACAACCTTCTTCTTCAAATG
>VWZL01004598.1:0-15364 GCA_013396915.1 Stercorarius parasiticus
TCTATGATTCTATGAATTAAAGCAATTCTCCAGCTTTAAGCTCGAGGAATTCACCATGAATTTCTGTTTTCTGGTTTAGTCTTCAAAACTGACAACTGGAGGAAAACGGTACTTTTTTTCTTTGGCTTTAAACTGTGAAAGTCTAGGATGAAAATTACTAACAGAGAGGAAAAATAGGATCCTCCAAAGGCAGACTGTTTCAGACTGCAGCTACATTTTAATATTACATTGCAACACTGGTATAAAATGCAGTACAAGATATTACCATATATTTATTTAGCAGTGGAACTAAAATGTAAAATAGTTATTTGCTGTTAATAATTTTACCACTTTGAGAGAAAGGTGGTAGGCATAATAGAAGTCAGAGAATAAATGCCAGATTGACTGTAAACTAATATTTATTACGGTTCACTGACTACTACAAATTATTTTGAGTTTTCAATGTTTCTCAAATTCAGTTGTTTCTTTAAATGAGAGAAAGCATTTAACCAAGAATATTCAATGAATTCTCTGTATGATAAGATCAGGACACGTCAATATTTGAATTTTGAACATGCTAGTGTGTGCTATAATTTGGTTTCATAAGCTGGATCTTATCTATTAAAATAAACACATTAATAAAATGGGGCAAGAAGGATATGAATATATGAATATAAAGCCATGATAGACATTTTTCTATTGCAAGCTGTTTATTTCTGGAGATCAAGTCTTCAGGAAGATTAAACAATGCTGAAGAGATGATTAAGCCAAAAAACTAATAGGCACAGGCTTAAGAAGATGCTGATACGATAGGGGAGTATTAACAATGCTCCAGACTAGCACACAGAGCCAGGTTGTCCTTGGTCCTTGTGTGGGTGTGCAGAATATAAGGCAGCAATATTGTAGGGAGCCTGCCCTTCTCTTGGTACTCACGTCCAGCTCTGAAGCATGCGCTCCATGGGGGTAGGTAGAGCTGGGTGACCTCGCTGCATCTTGGTATGGGAAGGGCAAGAAGGGAGATCATGGCTCACCAAGATACTGCCCTTCCTGGGGCTCTGCCTTGGCTGCTACAAGATCGTGCAGCCAATGGTGGATGCCTGCGGTGGAATCCCTCCATCTGGTCCCTGGGAAGCGGGAGCTACGGGGAGTGGAGACCATGCCAAGGGGTTCTGCAGGGCCTGTTCTTGTGCTGTACATAAGCCCGGTCTTTGCGCAAAAGGAGTCACATTCACCAGGTGTGGCACTGATGATATTTTGCCTTTCGTATTGTGCTCTCCCTCGGAAGCACAATATTTTGATTTGTTTGTGAAGATCTACAACACTGTGTCTTTGTGCCTATCTGCCAGTGCACCCGGAGCACTTGGCAGTGAGTTTGTTCCTCAGATAATCTGAGGATTTCTTTCCTCATTCAGCCAGTTCCAGGATGAGAGCTTGCACTCACTTTTTTTTTTTTTTTTGTTTTTTTTTTTGTCAGAAGTTCATTGTAAAATGAAGAAAACAGCCTGAGAAATTCGATGTAGATACAAAGATGTACCTACTTCTCCTCTGTTTACCTGCGGTTATTAAAAGCTGGGGGAAAAAAACAGCAAAAAATGTTTTCTATAATTAAATGTGTTTACTTTGCCCATTGGGAGTTCTTTATGTATTGTCGCTTTCACTGTTCTTAGTTTGCAGCCCTGATCACAAGCAATCAAAATCGTACATTTACCCTCAGAATCAAAACAAGAGACTTTTGAAACATTAGACTTTTAGATTATTACATTTGCATGCTAGTTAAGAGTTGGTAGGATGCTTTCATGTCACATTTTCAAGCTTTGCTCTTTAATCAGAAGCTCTAAAAAAGCTGTCCTTTGTAGGGTGAAAGCCTAAATGCCTCCAAAAATCAGGCATTTCCAGGAACCAGAGTTTTAATAAAAGCATCATGTGCTACTAAAGCCTTGTAATGCTGCAGGTGTCAGAAGCTGCTATGCAGCATTAGATTGGTAGAGAGCCTGGGGACATCACTGCAAAACTGAGAGTCAGTCCTGGTCTGTGTTAGCAATTCAGAGCACTACAAACAGATTGGAAGATCAAAGCAGCTGATAGAGAAGTCCCTAAATCCACACAATAAGCATCTCAAGGATTTTACTTGGGACTAGGCTTTTGACCGAACATCTCCACTATATGCATGGTTTAAAGGCTTCTCAGCCCGAGAGGATATGGATGGATAAGGAGAAGGAAGGAAGGGAAGTGGGTAGCGACACATGCTGAAAAGGTCTGGGAGGTAACGCTTTCTTCATTTTGAAAGAAAAGATTTCAACCTGTGTGCTCAATAAATAAGTCAAGACACCTTCTCTGTGAGAATCCAGTAACTCAGGGGACAGTTGCCTTTCCCTGGAACTTGCTCACCGACAGCATGTGACAGATATAGGACTTTCCTGTAATAATTTATGAGCACCATATGTTGGCCTGGTTATTTTGGTTGTCATGTTTACAGTATAAATATGTTGGGTTACCCAACAAGGTGTTGTCCAGATACAAATGGGTAAATAATGGGTTGAGATGGCTCTCATCTATCTCTCCAGAGAAATCCAGTGTCTTCAGGAGGCTGCTGGTTGGGTTTATCTGGTCTCTAGGGAGCCTTCAAGACTAAGATGTTCAGAAATAGTCAACTCAGCAGACAAAGAAGGAGAAAGAGGTGATGTGGGATTTTAAAAGATCTTTTTGTAGTCAAGGAAACACCACAGACGAACACAAGGGGTAGGTGCAAGGGGTGCCTGAAGACGGTCTTGTCTAGGTCACCACTATCACGAGGTGTAACTGCTCAATCCACATAAAATAAATCAGATCAGGATTGAAGAGGTGTATTGATCTGTTAATGGTTTTTCATTATATGTTCAGGATCTCTATCAGCAATGTTCAGATAAGTCACAATATTGGAGTTTTAGGAAATGTTAATATACACCTAGAAATGTCTACACACATTTCTCCAACTATTCCTAAAAAGTCCTAAACATACACAACACACACTCACAGTTACACGCACACAACCCCACACAGATCAACCACCTCCCTCTTCCTGGAAAGGGGGCCGCCCTCCTGGCTTACTGTTAATTCATGGGTGCTCCAGCTTCTTGGCCACCTGCGCTGCCCTGACAATCTGCTAATCCACCCACCGATGAGAAAACCACACACACACTGACACCCACACAGCCCAGGTGTGGGTAGTTGTTGCGCCTGCACTATGAGGTTGGGTGCAGGCTCTTCATGGTGTCCAGCAAGGAGGATGCTCTGCTGGGCCTCAGAGGGATGTTGTGATGTCCATGGGACAACTTCTGGCAGTGTCAAACCTAGTTTATCTTCTGCCCTGACCCCATGGCAAAGTGTTTCCTCACTGGTAGGGATTTTCATGCTTCTTTTAAACTTCTTTTCAAGATGACTCTTTTGTTTCAAAAGGCTTTGTAATTCCCTGGTTGCTCTTTAATCCAGCTGGTGGTTGTCTTCCTCTTTCACGTGATCACTGTCAGGCAAACACCTGCTGAGGTTTTGGGTGCTCCTTGTACGCAGACTGTTTATGAGCACCCACACGCATCACTGTGGGTGACACATGGTGATCTTACAGAGAGGCAGGAAACTCAGTCAGAGATGTTTGTGTCAACTCACTGAAAAATCTTTTTTTTTTTTCTTTTACATCTTATTCATCCAGCTAAAAATGTAAGTATGTGTACATATTAACTGTTATTATAAATTAAGTATTTTATTATCATTACACATTATAAATATTTATGTATATATACATACACACATACACACACACACACAAAGGAGTCTGGCAACTACAAATTCTATTGGCTTCAATCTTCTGAAAAAGTAAAGTGAGATAAACCAGTTGGATCAGGAGAGTGAAATAATACAGAAGTTATTAACCTCAAATTAGAGTTTAAAAGTCTAAGACCCGAGGTGAGCATACTCAGAGATACTAGTCAAGAGGATAGACATATAGATAATCCTAGAACCACAGCATAAATGAATGTTTCTAATATATAGCAGGATATAAGGGCCTCCTAACTTGTGCCTTGGTGTACACACATCTGTGGAAGCAATGATCCGTTTAGGCCACAAAAGTTAAGGGGAAAGCAAAGGCACAAACCTGGCAAGTAAATAAGTTGTTGAAGGCCACCTTGTGGAGTCAACGGTAGAGCCACTCATCTCCCGAGCTTCGGGCTCGCGTCCTGGCTGTGGGTCCATACGTGTTTAGACAGCCTGATTCGTGAGGATTAGTGAAGTGGAGAACTGTAGGCAAGGAGCACAACGTGACCAACACCCACGTCTCTTGGCTACTGCAAAGCTTACAGTAAGGGAGAATATTGTGTCCCAATGGAAAATTCTGCAGTGCAACTGTGCGAATGTTCGTTACAGCTGTACTTCATTATAAAGTTTGCCTGATTATTGCAATCACTCTGAAGATCTCTTGAATGGCCGAGGTGACTCTATCATTTCTGATTGGTGGCTAAGAGGCAATTTTGAAGTTTCTAGAACAAACAGGAAGGAAATTATTTTTTATTTAAGACTGTGACTCAGCAATAGATCAGCAAAACCAAAAATGCATTGATTTTTCTAGTCATCACTGAAGCAAGAGGTGGGGTTTCACTGAAAATTTTAATTCATCCCCTGGGTTTTTTTCTCTTCCACGGATACTTTTCTTATATTGATATCTTATCATTGTCCAAAATAACACTTAATGCCAATGTAAATAATACAGCAGGGAAGGAGGCCTCCAAATTTCAAGATCTGCAATAATTTGATTGTAAAACACTCTTTTCTTTGCTTGTAAAAAGCTCTCTCTTCTTCCTCTAGATTTTATTTTATGCAGCCTTTAAGACTAGAATAAATAAACATTCAGGGAACTTATTAGCTTCTTTTAAACTCTTAAAACTTTAATCTATATTATAGATTATATATCCTGCACAAGATAAACAAACAAGCAAAGCATATCCAAACTGTGCTATAGGATTTACATAATTAGAAAGTACTTGTCTTGTTATCCATTAATAGGATCGTGAAAGCGTTATAAAAATAGAAATATCATTTAGTTGAGAATGTTGCTCTTGTTCTATTTTGTAAGTCCATATTTCACAGTGGAGGCCAAGGTGCGTGAAGTGTGAAGTTTTTGGCTTGTCCAATTTGGTGACGTTGCCGACTCCAGCGTCCCGTGCTCTGTGGTATTACACAATAATGTAAGGGTGCTATAATGTCCAATTCTTTAGAATCAGCTTTAATTTCAGTTCTGTCTCTTTCTGTCATCATATAGCATGTCTCCTTTTTGAAAGACTACTTTATTTGAACAATAGTTATGTGTCTTTTTTTTCCCCAAGTTCAAATAATAGGCATCGGGAGATTGGAAAGAGATGCAAATCTGCACACCTCAGAATATCAGCTGATCTCTGTCTTTTACACTGAGAAGATGAGAAAAAAAAACTTTCTTATGGGCATCATTACCCATAAGCTGTTTCCGGCACAATTTTTTTTTACTTCCTTTGGTCCTGTTCATTGCTGAAGAAACATGGCAGAGAAATTAGTAACGATATTTTAATAGACAGTTTTCAAAGAAGAATTATTTCTATAAAATTCCGTTCATTATTCATAAATCGCTTATCACTAAGTCCAGGGACGCTGTATATTAGGTGAAACATGATTTCCAGTTGTGGAACATATGCAATGTGACTGAACACACATTCATTAGTTGTATTGCACTAGGATTTTATTGAAGCCATGCTCCACTTCTAGGGCATGGTGATAAAACAGTAGGTGATGAAGTTGATAATGACTGACAGGAAAAGTTTCCATAGCTTCAGTTCAATTCCCAATTATTTTAAAAAGTTTTTAATTTTTCCATGGAAGACGGTTCCTTTACTATTGCCAGGATCTTGTGAAAGCCATCCCTGCAGTACTGTTGTGTCTCAAATCTTTTCTTTCCTGAAGATAACATCGGGTGTTTTGCGTTCGTACATTGGATATTTGGGAAATGGGAGTACTGAGCTTGTGTGTAAAGTTTTTTAATCATCCAGACTCTTTAGTGATCGGCCTGAGAACGATTTCATGATGTCATCCTGCAGCAACTTTTTAAAGCTCTTTGTTGAAAACATGGACCTGGTTAGAGAGACCGCAACTAGTAATTGAACATCGCTTCTAAAGGAATCACTTGTGATTCTGTTTCACAGATGCTCTTGAAATGATTAAGAATTGCATGAATGATCCTTGAAATCTTCACTTCCGTCTTCCCTATTAAATTATCACTCTGCTGTTTTAATACTTACCACACTGTGTTGTAGTAGGAGACAGATGTATTGCTCACAGCTGGGCTGGAGGCACGTTCTACAGTAACAAAGCTACCCCCAGTTCTTCATTAGAGGAATAATCAGGAAGGCAAGAGTAGCAAAGTTAGATTTAGTGCTTTGTTTGGGCATTGCGAACATGTGGTATCTGTGTGTGTACATTCCACCATAGCATTACCTGGAGAATTTATGATTTATTTTTTTTCCTCCGGGAAATGAAAAGGAAATGAAGGTGAGGGCAATCACCTCGCATCTGCCCTCCAGACTGGTTTCAGATGGCGTCGTTTGGGTTTTCATCTAGTGACCAGCCCCATTTCCCTTTTCCCAAGACTTACCTAGTTTGATTGCTTTTGAATCTGCATTCAGCAGTCACAGCCTGACTCTTTTAGCACTCAGAATGAGACTTGGCAACTTTTGCACATTACTTCTCTGTGTCCAACATCCACGCTAAGCTCACGATTAGCATGGCATAGGCCATCTATGAAATTTGAAGTGCTAGTTGGCAGCAGGATGACCAAAATGTGGCTTGCGGTTCTTATCTTTGACACGCAGAATAACGAAGCGATTACAGAAAAACAGTGTTATATTTAGAGAAGGAAGGAGGGCTTATTTCTATGTCTGAAGCCTCAAAATCATAACAGCAGGTCTTATCCCAGTGGAAGAGCGGTCTCAGAACAGATGGGCTATAGCAGTGCTCTGATCTGTGTTGGACAGTAAGTGGAACAGATTTCAAAGATGGAAAGACAAGTCTGACTAAAAAGCTGTTTGAGCCATAAAGATGAAATGATAGTGTCATTCACGTAGAAAAATATCTATTACTTAGATATTTATACTTTGCATTTACATGGAAACTCTACTGATTCTATTCGATCTACCTTCTTTTCTTCTCACAGAGAAATTCCTAAAGAATAAAAAAAATATAATTAAGCAACAGCATTTACAGTTTTACAGAAAAAGCTGCTTCTCCTATTATGGGAATTTGAGAGAATCTAAGTTTCAGAGTAACCTAAAAGTGCTTGAGTGCTGTATCATCCTCATCAGCATCAAAGCAATTCCTGTCCAGGGGATGACTGTGAATGACAAGAAAATTATGTGTATGACAAAATCAACCAACAAAAGTCAATGTTATGTGATGAACTTGTACCAAGCCTATCCGTGTCACCCAGAGCCTTTCTGAGAGATTTACTTCTTCCTAGACTTTGGTCTTATGTTTAAAAAAAAATTGTATTTCATAATTAGTGCAGTATTAATGCACTTCAATGTTTTACATCTTGCTGAAAGATGTATGAAAGGGTGTGGGATGGCTATTATAGATTTCCCTGTGAATTCTGTACACTATACATAGAAGAAAAGATTCAAATGGAAATGTCTGCTCTTCATTAATGACACTTAGGGCACGACTGCCATTTGAGGACAAATCCAAACGAAAGCATGCAAATACCTCTCATCCCTAACGTAGATAGGGTGCTTTATTGATAAAGAATTTCAGTGGAGTTCGCACTGAATTCTTTTGGTTTCTGGGTCATTTCTTCTGCGTGCAAAGGTTACTTGGCGCTTCCAGAAGTGCCAAACTCTGGAGTCAGTATCATAACAAATCCGAAGGGAATGCTCTTAGTTTTCCAGCTGCTGGAGTGGATTGCCCACCTGTGTGTCCCACAGATTAATGTGAAATTGCACAGAGGAACGTATTTATGACAAGAATCCTTACTGACTTGAAGGTAGAACATTAGGCAGCGGTCTCAAAAACATGAATACCCCCACTTTGCCAATTGTGAGTGGCGTGGGCCTCCTTTTCGTTACGTTCCAGTGTTGAATTTTGTCTATGTCTGAATTTGCAAATGTTACACCATTTTCTAAGGCTATGAATAAGTTTCTGAAGGGCGTGGTCTAAAGCTTGATCTCAGTCATTCGTTTTTCCATGTGATTGGTACTCACTCACTCATTTCTATTCCAATCATTCAATTTAAGGAGAATTAGAGGAAACTGTTTATTCACACAGTAGGTAAAGCAATGTAATTGATTTACAAATATTTTAGTGAACGTTAGGTCTGAGTGTGGCATGCTAATTTTTTCCAGGTCCTATGCTTTGGTTTTCATGAATATAAAACAACTTCCGACATGGTTTCCATCTGCAAAAACTGTCTGCTTAACTCAATGAATATTTTGTATTTGAAGCATATTGTTAGTTATTGATTTCACATGTGTCATCAGTGATGAGAAACAATATGACAGGACATGTAACATTAGGTGATATAACACGGAGCATGATCATATCTCTCAGTTTCTCAAACAGTTTCTGCCTTTCTGCAAGCCTTCTTGCCTCACGCATCTTCCTGTCACCTCCAAAATTTGGGAAACAACAAATGTTTGCCTTCACTTCTCTAGTTTGGAAGATAGTAACTGGCTGCTAGCAGTTGAAGGTAGCTAGCGCATCCCTGGCTAACGTAAATATTTGCAGAAAGAAATTTCTTCCTGAATTGACTACCCCAACCTGGGGATATTGGGCTCCTATTGACTCTTCACTCCACCAGGGTCTGGGATGTCTTCCCTGGTACTTCCAAGTACCCACAGTCCAAGGGACCCCTCCTCCCACCCCATTCTGGTCCAGTTTACTACAAAGGACGTCTGCCGTACAAAAAGCAAGTGAAGGCTGCTAGGAGCCTCACTTAGATAAAACAAAATCCCTTGAAACAGAAGCTCAGAGGAGTGATCCGTCCAATTCATCTCAGCTGCAGGCTGAGTCACTCAACAAAGTAAATACACAGAAAAATCCCCTGGCCACAAAAGTCATAGGAAAAATGCCACTCTAAGGAGAGTTAGGATCTGCCTCCTCTACTCCATCTCTGCCTGCTCACCCGGTGTTGGATTTGAAGGACCAAGTGCCAGAGAGTTTGAACTGCCGCTTCTCCTTGTGTAAGTCTCCATACCAGTCTTTTTTACTCTCGCCTGGCCTCTGTACTCTGTCCTCTCAGTCTCCCACATGGCTGTTTGTTCCGCCATTAATTACTTTACTGCCCAGCTAATGAAATTACCTGAAGCTCAAGCTTATGTATCCCATAAATTTCTAAGTGCTGAAACCCCAGTTTCCTGCCTAATTGTTGGTGCCTCTGGCATCCCCCAGACAAGTTCTATAATTATCTTATGCATTTTTAATCGAAAAAAATCTGTACCCTCTAGAAATATAAAATTTTTAAAGGCTAGTAACCTAAAACAAACTTAAATTAAATAAGACAGAGGTACTTTACTGCCTGTATTGTTTATATTTAATGAAAGAGAACACATTTCCTTAATTTGGCTGAAGCCAACACAATCTCCTGTCTCTTGTACTGGAGTGTTGCAGAATTCAGGTCAAGTATATCAAGCAGTAAACAGGACTTTGCAAATAATCACATCCAATAGCTTATGAGGAATAACCTATAGTAGTTGCGTTAACCAACTGAGCTATTCTTTGGCTTCCACTGTAATGCAGTAGATCCCAAGGTTCCCAACACACTACATGCTGTGTGGAGGTGCAAGAAAAAGGAGGTCCCTGTTCCAAAAGTTTGAATGTTAGCAATATGTCCAAAACCAGCATTGAGCAACATAACCAAGAGGTGCAAGACAGAATGTTTTCCAAGAAAAATAAGGTTTCTTCGCTGCTAACTGGGACCTGCTAGAATTTGACTAGCTCAAGTTATACATTCCCCTGTGTTAAAACTCATATCCATGCAGTGGGTTTTGGGATCCCGGCTCCATGGGTGACGGGGCCAGACACGAGCAGCACTGCATGCTGCTGGCTTGGTGATGGTGGATCAGCTCCCCTCCCACTGTTGGCTGGCTGTGTTTGCCAAGAAGCAGAATGCCGCAGCCTCTTGCAGCTGCAGAGCTCCTGGACCAGAGTTGGCTTGGATCAGGCATACGAGAGGGAGGTCGGATCTGCCTGCCCTTGTCTGTGTAAACATATCCTCTGATAGAATAAAAATGCAAACTAGCCATCTCTCATGTCTAATCACTGTAAGTGCCACTAAAAGCATCTCAGCACCGTAGGCAAAATTGAACTTTATCTCCTCCTGACTGAAGGATGAGAAGCTGAAATCTTGTTCTTCTGCCCCAGGGAGGCCATCAGGACTGAGACAGAGAGGGAAAAAAGCTACAAAATCTGAAGATTCTGCTCCTGCTTGCTGTTAGCCACGTTAAGGAGCAGCCATGGATGGCCCAATTAGTGTATATCTTTCATTTTACAGCAGCGGTATTTGCCAGCGGTATTCTAGAGCTTTGGCATAATCAAAATAAGTAGTGGCGTCATGGTTGATTGGGCTCTGAGGAACCTGATCTAGTTGAAGCTGTCCCTGCTCATTGGAGGGGAGGGTGGACTAGATGACCTTCAAAGATCCCTTCCAACCCAAACTGTTCTATGATTCTATGTTTATTTTGCTGTCTCTTGGCACTCTGCTATCCTTCACAGCTGCTTAGATGGTCTGTGTCTGGAGCTGGCCCCAGCCAGCCTATTATGAACAAGCCCAGTTGTGTGGGTTTGTGGTTTTTTTTTCAAGAAAAAAGAGAAAGAAAAACCCCCAAATAACTGACATCTTTCCACAGCTGCATTTACAACCCTTTAACAATTTGCCACAAATGCCATCACATCTCTTGTGTTTACAAAACAGGTCGACTATTATCTGTTGCACAGTTGCTTCAACCCTCCAGTAACTGAAAAAAATACCGAAGTGTCCCCCAAGGTGTAAGTAAGACATCGCACTAAACGACTCTTCCAGGTCAAATAATGTTGTATTAGGAGATTTATTCCAATAGCAAACATTGCTTGTTTCTCCTGCTAGAACTAATAGGAAGGTCTCCTATACTTCCGAGCTCGCCCTAAAGGGAGATGTTCTGGGACAATCAGATTTTATAACCACTTTCTTTAACCTCTAGATTGGTAAGAAATGCAAAATACTCCTTTCAGTTTGTTTCTGATGCCAGTTCCTGTCCAGATTTTAATAATAATCAGTGAAGTAGTCTTCACAGAATCACAGAATGGTAGGAGTTGGAAGGGACCTCTGGACCTCTGGAGACCTTCAGGTGCATCAAAGAGGAGATGCTGATCGATGACCCACCATGACAGCTGTACTTCTTTGGACAATGCAGATTGCAAACAGCAGACCATAGTGCATGTGAGCTATGGGGTACTTGGTTATATGATCCAGCCATGAGGTACTTGGTTATGTGATCCAGATATGGACAGCGTATCAGGGGCATACAGGAAAACCCAGAGTCTAATCAACGCTAGGAAATCCTCCAGAGCCTGTCCCTTTGCAGGAAACCCTCCACTAGAAGAGCGGTGTAACACTGATTCTCTGTTTCAGCCAACAGCAAAATGTAGGAAAACAGTAAAATGTAAAATCCCCAAATGTGAGAGCGTGCCCCAAGCAGATTTCTTATCACTGAAATGGAGATGAGCCAGCCATTCCGTAAAATCCATCACGAATATTAAAACCGTTATCAGTGTTATGTGACAGGAGCTCTGATATGACTTGATAGGTAGCAATATAAAACCTAAGATAGGTCATCATGGTTAAGGCGAGCAGTGGTAATCTTTAACGGAGATGCAGAAATTACTGCTAGGGTTATAATGCCAAACTAAATTCTCAGACAGGACAACTCATATCTATTGCTCCCCCTGCTACTTTTGACCCTGTTTACCTCTCCTCTTGTTATGCTCTGTGCTTGGATTCACTGAAGGTCTTTTTTCCAAACTCCAGCTCTTTTAGAAAGGCATGTCTAAGTCTGAAGAAACCTTTCTTCGTCATCTGTGTTAACATGTGTTGGCCTGCTGAAGTGTCTGCCAGGTCTTCTCCATGGTCACAGTTTATTATCTCCATGTGCCTTCCAGGACAACGGAGATCGTTTCAAAGCCAGCCAAGTCTTGCTCCATTTCCTAAGCGGTGGAGCATGGACTCCCTCTAGCCTCCCTCTTGTTTTCTGCAGCAGAAGTGCATTGATTCAGTTTCTCTGAATTTTTCCGTCTTGCTTGGCTCATTTTCCAGGCTGCACCATGCTGACCCCTTTGCTAGCTTTAGGCAGCCTCCTGTGAGAAGTGGGTTTCGAGGTCAAAACACAGCTCTTGCTGGCAATCAAAAGTGGAAGACTTTCTAGAGAAATGCCATCTTTTACAGCATTATGCTATTTTGGAGTTACTCCCTCAAGGCCTGGATCTGGCCAGCTTGAGAGCACTCACCGTGGCACATTAACAGGGCGGGCAGCCCAGCGTTTCGTTTCATCCTTTGTGAATGCTGAAGGCATTACTCACAGCCGAGTATCTCTAAACAGCTGAGCCTTTTGGTTAGGAGAGATGTGCCACACTAGTTTAATTCTAAGCTCAATTAGCTTATAAAAATACCAGAATGGCTCCCATGGCTGCCTGCGGGGCAGAGGGTTTGGCTTGGACAAAGTGCCGAGCAGGGGAAGAGAGATTGAGTTTGACTCTCCCATCTCCCTCGCCCGCTGTAGGAATAGGTCAGCAGGGGCAAGAAAAGGCACTCAGAGGTGCACAGCTCTTTTGGGGAGGAATTGTGCCTTCGGGCAAGCGATGACACAGTTTACCTCCCCAGCACCCTGAGACAACCCTGGTGCGCTGATGTGCCTTGTGATAAACTCATCTCTGCTTCCACAGGGATGGTGCCTGAGACAAGCGAAGCAGCAAGCGGCGAGCTGGGCACCAGGAGCATCTCACAGCTACCCCAAACCACGGGCAATTCCCGCTGCCAGAGGCAATCCAAAGTGCTGCAGCATCCACACAACTGAGCAAACACAAGAGGTGCCCTGGGACAGTGAGGAATCCTCCTGGCTTTGCCTAGGAGGGTGTCGTTTGTGGACACTGCCTGTTCGCATTCAGTTCAGGTATCACAGAGACATGCAGAAATAAAGGGAAATTGCAGTTTTGAAAGGGGACGCCCAGCGCTGCGTGCCTGGGTGCTGCAGGCTGAGCTAGGGGGGTGTCCAATTTACATCCTCCCATTTACATCCTCACGGCTTTGCAGGGAGTCTCGCCCCTTGGAGTAAAACAGGAGAGATGTTTTCAGTGCTCAACACTTATAACTAGGCCACTTATTTAGTTACTTAAATTCGAATTGAGGCATTTAATTTTAGGAGCTCAGTCTCGAACATTTTGTCCAAAATGTCCAAACCCAGCTGCTAACGGTGGTTTTAAAACACTTATTTCATATTTTTAATTTTTTATTTTTTTTTTTTCCAGGCGCTCCAAATGTGCAGGCATTTGGTTCTGAAACTGTAGCGTGTGCAAATTTAAAAATACAGCCCTTGGCAGGTTGCTTATGCAACATCTGATGCCCATGTTGCTATGGTTAGTATATGCTTTGGGTGAAGGCTGTGGTAACTCGTCACATATGGTATTCTCGCAGAGCTGTGCACAAGAATTGCATATTAAATTACAAATTCAGGTGAATATAGCCTGGCTGTACCAGGAACTGAATATGCAAGTGCTTGGACTGGATTGCCTTTATCCCGGTGTAAATTCCCAATTAGTTCATTAAAAATTTAACCCTGTAGCACTGGCTCCTGCTCCTAGCGTTGGTAACGGAGGGCAAAACCGAACGAGAAATGCTCTGTGCAAAAGCAAACGGAGGTCTCGTGGTGGGGTGGAGGTGTCACAACACAGCACATCTATTTTACAAGGTGACACAAAAGAAAACCGCGTCAGGCATCTTTATTTTTGGAGCTGTGTGAAAATTAATGGCGTGGCAAAGAAACTACATGGTTCAGAAAGAACAGCGAGATATTCGCGGAACATGTGTGTGCCATTTCTATGGACGTCACTCATTTATGTGTCGTCTTCTGCGTTTTCTTTGTTCTGTACAGAAGTCTGATAGGCGTAAACTGAATTAAAGTATGCCAGTTCTGATTTCCCTGAAGAACAGGTGCTTAAACATTGCCTCACTTGAATACCCTTTCCTGTGAGCAGCGCATGTGCATCTTTTTTTTTTTTTTAAAGAATATATTTTTTCCAGATTTAAAAAAATACCTTCCAAAAGGCAGCTAATAAATCATTGTCTTTCTGAATTAGCTCACTGCAACAGAGGAAAAAAAAAGTATTAATGCACTTCTTCTGGAAAAGCTGCAGAAGGGCAAGTATTGAACAACGATAACGTATATAATTAAAAATACAGCTTTAGTTACGAAGGACCCCATGGCAGCAATGGTTGGGAAACTCTGCCCTGCGTGAAACTCCTCGTACAATTAAAATCACATTAGTTTCTACAAATGTCACTAGCAGTAATTCTGCATAGTAATTTCAGAAACAGTGTAAAACGTGGCATAAAAGTTCACTGTGGAAATTTTATCCATATTGTGCGTATGAGACATGCAGCTCCTTCCCATGTTAGAAACATGCCAGAAACACAATCCTCTCTTAGAAACCTTCCTTTTTTCAATAAAAGCAGCATTACGTTTGCAAGAACCAAAAGCACTAGAAAACATATGGTGCTTTAAAGTAGAGCAAGTCGTTTCCATACATCCTGTAGCTCGGATCATGATGGTGCAGCACACGACTCGAAGACACTAAGTTACGGTGATTTTGGTTGCCTTTGAACTGGGGCTGTCTAAAGAGGGCTGCTCCCCTATAGCCCTGTTTGCACAAAGTTAACTACATGGTAATGGGCTAAGTGGGAGGAGAGATTCCAACTCAAACTATAACACAGTAAAAAATGGAGATTCTTATCCTGCTGAAAACAGAGAGGTGTTTCAAGACAGCAGCTGGATGGTTGTAACCCTGACTTAGGATAGAATCATAGCATCATTTAGGTTGGAAAAGACCTTTAAGATCATCAAGTCCAACCATAAATGGGCTGCCACAGGCTTGGGGAAGAGTGGCTGGAAAGCTGCCCGGCAGAAAAGGACCTGGGGGTGCTGGTGGACAACCAGCTTCACATGAGCCAGCAGTGTGCCCAGGTGGCCAAGAAGGCCAACAGCATTCTGGCTTGTAGCAGGAATAGCGTGGCCAGCAGGAGTAGGGAAGTGAGGGTGCCTCTGTACTCGGCACTGGTGAGGCCTCCCCTCGAGTGCTGTGTTCAGTTCTGGGC
>VWZL01004598.1:15401-190663 GCA_013396915.1 Stercorarius parasiticus
ATTTAAGAAACGTGTAGATTTGGCACTTCAGGGCATGCTCTAGTGACAGAGTTTGTGGGGGGGAGGGGTGTGGGTATTTGTGTGTGTATGGCTGGACTCAATGATCTCAAGGGTCCTTTCCAACCATGAAGATTCTATGATTCTATGATTCAAGGGTAGCTGAGGTTTCCTCACCGCCCAGGTCAGGAGCTGTGGCTGATGGAAGATCAAGTACTGCAGTAGCCTAAGGCAGCTGCTGCTGCTGGAGCACGTTTTCCAAGTGCCAATAAAGACATCAGTTTTGATTAAAGAGGCATGGCTGGAAAGGTCTTCAATCTATCGCCAAAGGTTTTTTGTAGAACAGCCTTCCCTACTATTCACCGTGCATGCTAATGGATTGCGTCTGCTGTAATAGCAGCCGTAAAAAAAAATTATGGTAGGAGCAAATTAGGAAACAAATGAATGGTCAGAGTTCACAGAGAATCATGAGGAAAGATTTGACCAGTATTAAATTTGAGTTGTCTTGTTTTTATGTATTGAGATTTGCTCCCTCTGTGATCGTTAAAAACAGCAAGTGGAAACATTGCTAGGAATTTGAAAAATTTTATATTGCTATGCCATATTCCTTAAACTGTGTCAAATGCATTAACCTGCATTTTCAATTTATAGCAGACCTGAAATTGAAACAGAAACTGGAAATAGTGTCTGAGAACGTGGAATTGAAACGTAGAAGTGGGATTCCAACTTGCAAAAAAAATGCCATACAGAATTTTGCCAAACTTTCTTGGCAGTTTTTAGCTGGGAAGTCCCTTTGCAGAGCCTGTGCACCAAGAAGTGAGGCATTCGCATGGCAGCGCAGTCCTATCCGTCCCCTAGTCCTATCAGTGCTGCTTGATACGTGAGAAGAGGGGCTTTGATATACATGAGATCAATTCTTAGACATTTATTTGAGCACTGTAGAATTTTGAAGTTAATTTAGTGATGAACACACGAAATTTATGCAGCAGGGCTCACACGCAGAGACGGTTTACTTTGATGGCAGCAAATGGACCTAAATCTGTTAGAGGAGACATTCTTTTGTTCCTATTAGAGTATTGGGAGATGTTTTGTCTTAGATGTATAAAACAAACTGCTTATATGTTCCTCCACTGGCTTGTGAGCTGGATTCTTTATTTCCCAGCACAAATGAGGAATATGCATACAACGGAAAATTTTCTTAAGCAAAACATTTGACCTATTGCGACAGGTATTTTTCCTTTTCTATGAGTGAGGAAATCCAGATATCAACGGGGTTACCTCTGCTTCAGTCCTTCTGCTTCCTTTTCCAGCATCATCTTATGGGCCGACGCCGGGGTCTGCGGTGAAAGCAGAGCGCTTTATATACGCAGCAGAGAGAAATGCACTTTGCTGAGAAACAGTGTTTATTAGCCTAGGTGGAGCGCAGCGTTAATCTGCGCGTAGTGCTGCATTGTAGACATATTGTCTATGTGTGTAATGGCAAGAATTGAAAGTGGGGGTGTGCAGCAGAGGCGGGGGGGGATCAGTCTGCCATTGGAGTGATGCCGGTGCCAAAAGGTGCAGAACGAGAGCTGTTCTGCAGGAGCGAGTGGGAGGAGGAGGGACGGTACAGCAGGCTGGGAACAATCAGACTGCAGCTGAAACACTTGGTAATTAATAAGCAGGCTGGAGAAAACTTAACGAAATCTGGTTTTGCTTCTTTCATCTGCTTTTTGATAATTTCTTTTTTTTTTTTTTAAAATCAGATTAAACTGAAAGTGTGCTTTAGCAAAGGCTTCTTAAGGGATTGTCTGCCAGTAGCTGGAAGAACACCCCCTTGCCCTTTAGTGCTTCTGATGGTTACATGGGCTAAAATATGCAAAATAAGTAAGTTTGAACTGTCATTGTTGCACACAAAGTACTCTGGTCTAGTTTATTTCATTATCACACGCTTATTAAATTGTTTATTAAAAATTAAGCTGAGGTTTCAGAGTTTTCCCTCAGTTGGGTGCATTTTTTCCTTTTTCCAAGCTCATATAATATTCTTTCTCGTTTCTTCAGGCCTCTTTTTATTATATCGTTGACTATGAATATTTATAGCAGCTCCCAAAGATTAATTTTATTTTCGTGCCTCAAATGCCACTTCCAGGTATAATTAACAAAGAGACTTAGTAAGACTGAACTCAAAACCAATCCAGCTTTACTTCACTAACCTTTTCCCAAGACCTGTCACGTTGTCCCTTATCTTTGCATTAGGTATGAAGTGAAGTGACTTATTTAGATTACACACTGTGGTGCCCACGTTGGAGGTAAGTTGACGTGAAACTCAAGTGTTGGATCTACCCTCAGCCTGACTCTGGCACGACAGGGCTACGTGAAAACATGGTTTTAGTCCACTGAAAAAAAAAATATTCTGGTTCATTATGGAAATAGTAAAACTAGGCAATAGGAATGGGCCGGAGAAAACTCAACTACAGGAGACCCTGTCAATATGCCGGTGCAGTTAAAGTACTGAAAGTATTAAGTGGATAAGGGAGGTTCGGAGGGTGGAATGTGGGAGCAGAAGAGAGGAACAAACAGGAAGGACACTGAAAAAGCACATAGAAGAGGTAATAAATGTAGCAAGGAGCAAAGCGGTGCTCATAAACCCCCCTATATCAGCATCCTGGATCTACAATAAACTGGAATTTGCCACTCCTTTAAAAATGCCATGTGCTCCCACCAGAGGCTGCATGGAAGAGCCCCAGGCAGTTTATTTTGGCAGTGTAAACCACCGGTTTATCAACGGGGAGTTTATCAATTGGGGAGCCCACATCGTGAGCTGGAGTGGTGGTGCTTTGTATACACTGTCACACTGTGCATTTATTGTGGTGTCTCCCCCTCAGAGCTGACACCCATCTCACAGACTGAGGTGTCTAAACCTGGTTTCCTACTTCCCCTGAGGCGGCCCAAGGTATTATTTAATATTTCTGTTTACATTTTTTTTTCTTCTTGTATCACCTCCTTCTTCTCTTCCCCTATTCTTCCTTGGGCTTTTCTTGCTGAGAGTGGTGGGAGCAGTGGGAAAGCTCACTGCAGCAGGAGGGACCTCTCACCACTCCTGTCTCTTCTACGGGTCCATAAGCTCCTGTCTTGCTGCTCAGTGTCCTCTTTGAAGCTGCTGCTCTCAGAGCTCTTCTCAGAGGAGGTTCTCACTCTTTTTTAAGGCCAGCTCTAAGGAGGACATTGAAAACTAGCCTCCAGAGCTTGGATTTCATGTGATATTCTGCAGAAGACCAGAGTGTGGGGTGTGGCATTAGGGCTATGATCTCATTGCCGCTGAAGATGTTAAGCCCAAAACTCTTTTGTATAACACATAGTGTTTTGTCCAGGTGAAAAAGAGGAAAAAAAACATTGGGAGCTGGGTATGAAGGAGAAAGACAGGACTAACTGGGTACCTAGCTGAAGTAGTTGGACTAGCTAGTAGCTGAAGGGTTGGACTAGGTGGTCTTGAAAGGCCCCTTCCAACCATTCAAACCATTCTATGATTCTATAAGTAAGAATTCAAGTCTTTGGGTACCATTTTTGCAAAATGGGCCTGGGTTTCCAGGGGTTTGCGGGATAAATGCTTACTAAATCTGCAGTGAGTTACATACCCAAATTTCTTTTCATACCGAAATCACCTGCATATTGTTAAGGGCTTGATGGTTGTTCCAAACGCAGAAGGCACTGGGCTCAGCAACTGCAAGTGATCTCGGAGAAATCAAAGTCTCTTGCTGGTGACCCATTTCCAGGGAACAAATGACTGAATGTGATGCCTTGGCAATAGCAGACCACTATGGAGTAATTCCTTCTGTGTAAACCACTGCCATTTATTTATCCTAGTCCTTTATTCTTTAGATGTTGACTGACTTCCTTTTAATATTTATTTAATTTTCATCGAAGAAAACTTGCTGGATAATTATTGCAGAAGCACAGAATGTTTTGGGTTTTTTTTCCCCCCCTTTAAACTTCATTAGGTCTGGAAATGTCACCAAAGGAAAGAGAAATATTTCAGAATATATTCAAATAAAACATTATGCAGCATAAGATTAATGTATTAGAAAGAAAACAAGCACAATGAATATTGCGGTGACTGAAATGAAAACTTGGGTGGTGCCTTATTGGTACATTTGTCAGGGCTATTAAAAGGTTTTATTTCAATACGTTGACTGCTTATTACTCACCTTCTTTCTTTCATTGCACTTGAGATCCCAGGTTTTCATGTAGAACAGCGTGAATAACTGACTTCTCAATTTTGCTGCCCAATGAAAACAAAGTAAACGACGATTTAAGGGGAATAAAATTGTTCATGTGAACTGAAACATATCAAACCTCTTTAGTGTTTTACATTTAAGTTTGGCAACTAAAATACATAGTTTTCAAAGCAAAAACCAACAACCTTTATTCTGCAGTCTTTTAAAACAAAATCTTTTAGTTTTTCTGGATTCCTTTAGATTTTCTTGGGACAAAGTTTGACCTAAAATTAAACTTTAAACTCCCGTCTACCTCTGCGTGCAAACGTGAGATGTAGAAACACAGCTGCAGGGTATCTGGAAGTGGCAGTCAAGTTACCCACCAGGGTGTGTGACTGAGGTACAGTATTCCTTGGTAGCAATTCCTCGGTGGAATATGGGGTATGTAGACTCAATTTTTACTACTCATTTCCCACTTGGCAGAGTTACCGATGCTGTCCATAAATTCTCTACTTTGTGTTGTTTCTTTGACGCTCACAGCTAGGGGAGGTGGAGACGAAAGGCAAAAAAAAAAAACCCACAATAAACCAACAATCCTAGAAACAGCCAAGTCAGGGGCATTCAGCCCCTGCCTGCCTCTCTCCTGGCAAGGCAAATTAACCCAGACAGAGCTTCATGCTGTCAGCTTGCTTTGGGTTTCCAGGCTAGCATGTCTAAGGTCCTATCTGCCTTTTAGACCTGACCTTCATTTTTGAAAATTGATCCTGAGTTCCTTATCTCCTTCAGTGTTTTTGCCAAAAGTCTAAAGGCAACCAGGAAAAAAAAAAAGCAGATTGGGGTAGTGCTAGTTGGGTTTCACTAAACTGGATAACCACAGATGAAGCAAATGCACATAGTTCTTTTTTATTACTGAACTCGGCTTGTACACGATACACCATCTTACGTCTATTTGGTGAAAGGAGCTTATGTTTCCAAAGTTGCCTCAATTTGGCTGTTTATCTTCTCTTTTCAACTATGTTCATTTTATGACTCACAGGCAGAAAACTTGTCGCTTTGGCCAAGTTATTAGTCATGTAAATGCTATTGGAGGTGCAAGAAATGTCAGTCCAAATTAGGAAACTTTTGAAAATCCAGCCAAGAGTGTATCAACTCATAGTCCACAAACATTTAAATGAATTTGCACTGGCAGTTACCTCAGCCACCAGTGCCTTTTTATTCATTAAACCTCAGGAATTCCTATTTCGATGACGCTGTAAGACATTATTGCTCTTTTCATGTTTTCCAGTCACTATTGCTTGAGGCGGGTCGCTTGTGATGTTAATATGGCTTTGGGAAATTTTGGTTGCTTTCAAAGGCGCTCTGAGATTTAGTGCCCTTTCCTCCAGTCCTGTGATTTATGGTTTGTCCCAGTTTTCACCTGTTCTGTTTAGGTGGGGTTTTTTCGTTGAGCAGGTGTTTTGGATTTTCTTTCTTTTCCATCCAAGTGGTCTAAGCCGCTTCCAAGTATAAAGAAAGAATACAACATCCATGTGTGATCATTGCAAAATCACAATGCACATCCCTTCCTAAAGCAGTGAAGAACTGTCCGCCGGTCGCTTGTATTTCATGGATGAGTTCATCCAGCGTGCAGACTCAGGACAGATAAAACTGTACCCCACCACTTCTAACTGATGTTCTTCTTGAGGGTGACAATTCCCCTGGCCTTTGCTGATGGAAGTCCAGTGAGTTCTATGCCCCGCTGTCACAGGCAACCATTTTGTGTAACCCTAGGCATAAATTTACCTAAGCTTCTTGTCCTCACAGGAGAGACCCTTCTGCCTGGGAGCTGAGAGGCCATCATTGCCAGCAGCTGCTGCTTTGATAGGTGCTTTTAATTCCTTTGTAAGAAAAATAGTTCTGAAGAAACCAGTTTAACTACAGTTTAAGAGGGAACAACACATCTAGTAAAAATTTAGGCTCCTAATACCAGCGTTGTAAAAATTAGCTTCTTTTTGCAAACAGAAAAATACTGCAGGGCACGGAGGGAAGAGTTCCATAGGAGAATTGAGATTTCAAAATCTGGAAAATTTAATTACACCATTGCCTTTAATCTTAAGCATTGAATGGCTAAGTCACCATGTGATGGAGGAAAACTGTAACTAATCTCTCAGAGAGATCACTAACGAACAAGTGTGCAGTCAAAAAATACCTTCTCACATATGGCAGGGTGGACACCCCACCACTGTAGCTTTCTCATTGCTCTTGAACAGGCTCCTGAGAGTCACCTACCCCGACCCTCTAAGGAGACACGGATAAAAGACCGCAGTGATGCAGAGGCCGAGTAGGGATGTGGAGAGCGTGGAGAGCAGTCATGGGCGGCCCAGTTGACGCGGAGACAGGAACAGGCAGGTAGTTAAAACTGCCATGTGGGAAGACGAGGGTTCGTATTTTTTGCCTGTCTCATGAAAAAAGGGTATGTAAAGAAGAAATATTTTTCCTTGTTCAATGGGAGGAAGAAAGAAATCTCAAAGAGTAGCTAAAGGAGTTTGCTGTTTCTTACTCCAGCGACCCCTGAGGACCTTCTGAGGACAGATTGCCAGTAAATAATGGAGGTCATTATCAAAAGTAAATTATCTAGTATGGGCTTTGCATCTTTTAGAAATACGTTGACAACTTTGACGTCTAAAATCGAATCCTGAGAAAGCTTTTCAGCATGCAATCCGTAGCAGTAAGGCAAGTGCTAGATATTTTTTACAAGAAGAGAAAAAAACCCAAACCACTAAACCCTGTCAATTCATCATTAAAAAAAATACAGATATCTCTTGCAGTTCTTGCTTGTAAGTTAAAACTCCACGAGAAAGAAAGATTATAGATAATTTTGAGTGTTATTATTTGTCTGAAAATACTGTACTTTATTCCAATACAAATTATATCAGTTTGAGTCAAATAATACCAACAGAGTAATTCCAGATAATACTAGTGTGACAAAAGGTAAAAGCAGGTTCTGTTGTCTAGAAGACATTTTTTAGAGAGACAGAGAGAGCATGTGGGAGGAGGTCTCAGTCAGGATGTGCCTTACCAACTAGGCAATGCTGGGTTTTTTTAATGAGTATTGCATGGGCTGTATGGATGTATTTATTTTTATAAAGAACGTTTTTTTTTTTTTTTTACTGAAATAAATTTCAGAAAGGCTCTAAATGTGACCTGCACACAAATCCCACTTAAATTCAGTGAATAATTACAAGCGAAAAGGGAAATCATTGAGAATCGAAACATTTTGTTTTGAGGCTGTCAGTTTTATTGCGAGATGCTGGTCTTTGCGTCGTGAGAAACTGAATAACTGCTCCATATTTACTACCTCTACAAAACAAAGTCAGGGAAATAAAATAGGAGACTGCTGGCAGTTATTGATTACAGCCCCTAGCCCAGTGCTAGGATCTCAGGCTGAAAAGTTTAGAATCACAGAACCATAGAATGATAGAATAGTTTGGGTTGGAAGGGACCTTTATTGCGGCCTTTTAATACTTAAAGGGGACTTATAAGGAAGATGGCGACAGACATTTTAGTAGTACTTGTAGCGATAGGACAAGGGGCAATGGTTTTAAAGTAAAAGAGGGGAGATTTAGACTAGATAGAAGGAAGAAATTTTTTACACTGAGGGTGGTGAGACACTGGCCCAGGTTGCCCAGAGAGGTGGGAGATGCCCCATCCCTGGAAACATTCCAGGCCAGGTTGGACGGGGCTCTGAGCAACCTGGTCTGGTTGAAGATGTCCCTGCTCATGGCAGGGGGGTCAGACTAGATGGTCTTTAAAGAAGCCATGGCCCTAATGAGTGATTTCCTACCTTTCTACCTTTAAACTGCATTTCCTTTTTGATATGTGCGTCTTCTGCAAATATTGTCCTTAGTTGACCTAATTAACAGCTAATCTTTAGGTAGCTGCAATGAAAGAGTATTATGTATGCGAGCAGCCTGTCTGGAGACGACGCTCAGTTGGTGCTTTACAGGTTTTCTGCAGCGGTGTGGGAAAGTTGAGCAGTTGCCATCTAGTGGCAAATGAATTCAAGGCACTGAACTTGTCCAGCTCCATCTCTAGCATGGGAAAGCCGATGATGTGGAATAGCACAAACCAAAATAGTGCTGTTTTCAGTGAGCAACTGGATCAGAATATGAAACATGAACAGATCAGACTTCATCCACAAGCTGCATGGAGACCTAAGCTATATTACATTTCATCTGCGTCCAGTATTTCCCACTTTGACTTAATATCTATTATTTTCATACATTGCGAGAGCTCAGCATAAAAAAATATACTTTGTTTCAGATTTCTTTCAGAACCAGTGTAAAGCAGAGGAAGTTTCACCCCTTTAAAAGCTAGGCAGTTGTTGTACGCTGCATTTTTCAACCGGCTCCTTTTTCCGACTGCCCTGTCCCACATCATCTCTGCAGGGCAGCGCCTGATCTGACACATCACTAACAGTGCCAACTCTCACTCTAAGCATACAATTTCCATTTAGCAAATGCCTATTTCTCCCCTTTCAAGGGCTTTGCCTTCATTAACAAAGAAAACAAACCCTGAGCTAGTAGAAAAGCAGGTACCCTCTGGGCTTGGCTGTTCCTCGATTTCCTCCCTGTGGACGGCTGCCAGCCGACTCTGTCTGCAAAATCCCTTATGTCCAGAGAGGCAATGGATCTTGGTGAATTAGTGCACCCGCATTACTCTGTTCTAGCATGATCAACACCTGGTGTAGAAATGGAGTGGCACAGGCCAGTTTCACAGAGACGTCCTAGTGTCTCTTGTCCTGCTTTCCGCCCTGGTGAACCCCAATCCACCTCTCCTCCAGATGTCCAGTCCTGTTCTTAGTGGAGACAGGAGACGGAGGAGGAAAGAAAGCGCTGATGGAAGAAAAATAGAGTGGAAAAGGCAAAAATGAGCTGTATTTTTCCCTGTCTACAAGGACTGGTTTAATTAAACTCAGTGCAGAACCTTTTCTGGGGTGACAGAAGGTAAGCACCAGTTTGCAGTGAATGTTTCAATGAGCATCAAACATCTTGAGGTTTGAAAGAGCCTTGTTTTCCTGGCCGTTCCTTGTGTTTGAGTATCTAGTGCTCAGCCTACACTGGCTAATGTGTAGCCTGAGACTGAGGCTTCACGTTTCCATCTGTAGTTCTGTTTAGGCTTAAGTCCCTATCCTGTGATTTCACACACTGCATGGTGCAATGGAGCCCCAACTTCATCTGGAGTCAGGAGGTGGTGGGGAAGAAAGAAGAAATGGTAGTTAGATAAAATATGAACAACAATAACATCAAGATTGTTTCTCTTCTGAGCCTGCCCCAATTGCCTCTGTTAGACCACAGATCTACAGAGAAGAGTACCCAGATGGCATTCCCTGTGCGGCTTTGGTATCACTGTGGTTTAAGGTGGGATTTGCCTTCATGCTAGCTGTCTGAATGATAAATGTCTAAATCTCTCTGTGGTCAGTGGAGATACAGAGAGAGAAGAAAGGCTATCTCAGAAGGATACTTCTACTCCAAACAGGTACCCAAGTTAAGTGGAGGAATTGCCCTCTGGAGGTGCCTCCCTCTCTTCATTGATTTTAGAGGAGCTGAGGGTAGACATAAGTAAAGAAGCAGCCTGAGGTTGTTCTTTGGCCCAGAGCCCTACAGGCATGGAAGACCTTACAGCCATGCTGTTAAGCTCTACTGTTCTCCAAAGTGATGAGGATGTGTCTAAATGCCTATTGGGAATAGGGCTTGGCTCGTGCTATCTACTGAACCATGGCCAGGGATTGTCCGGGCCAATGTTGATTGACATGGGTCAAAACCTTGCTAGAAATTTTCATAACGTAACAATAATGTCAACTGACTTCTAGAACCCAGAAAATTTTGGTAGTGCTGTTAAGTTTGTTCATGTAGGTGTATCCAACATGACTTAGAATAAACACCAATATTTTAAAGAACTCAATTTAAATAAAGTAAATTTTACTATTAGCAATTGTCATATACAGTATTATCAATGTGTAAGTAGGAATGCGACTCTGTGAATACAAATGTAGAACTATTCAGCATATCTCTTAGGGTCAAACTGGCCTCTTTTTCTCAAATAATCAGCAGTCGCAGAAGCTGCTCAGTGCGAAGGTTTCTTTCAAGGACATACCTGCTTTCTCATTGTTTCCAGCAAGGTTTTACAAAAGAATTTGTTGGGATTTTGCTGATGCTGTACAAGGAGGACTACATTACAGTACAGATGATAGGGATCATGTCGGAAATCCCACAAAATAATGAATAACCCACTATCTCTGGTAGGAGCAAACCTATCTCCAGTTGGCCTGCGGTATTTCTGGAAATAAATTTGTTTCACTCTTTTTCTAGAGGGAGGTGAATGTTACCTCATCACCATGCAAGGAAGGAATCATTAATATTCATTTTTTGACTTTCTCTAACTGAAAAGTCCAGGCAAATGTTCCCATGTCATGTCTAGAGGCCCGGAGTAGCTTGGAAGATGGAGTTGCCCAGTACTTCAGTACCCCCAGTCCTGTGTTTAATCTCTATCCGCCTTTAAAACCTCTTGATTCCTGCTGATGGGTAATATCTTATAAAACTGAATTGTACAATCTCAGCTTGATTCTCCCTCATTAAAAACGTGATAGTGCAAGTAATGGATTGGCAGACACATTGTGGATGGACCAGCAAGGAAGGAAATAAATACCTGAGACTCAAGAAGATCCGAGAGCTGTACCTCCTCTTCAATAGCTCCTTTAGCCAAACTCCTCCCTTACTAAAGAAAGTTCACTTAAAAAAGGTTTATTTTATTTAGAAAGAGTAGACCAAGTCTGTGTTTATATATTTTCCAATGGGTGGGTTGGTCTGTTATTATTATGAAATAAAGTGGCACATAAATGGAGTCTGTTCTTTTTCCATGTCGTTCAGGTTACCAGCATCTAGGGGTGGTTCCTGGGACTGGAGCAAATGGACTTTATGTTTCCTCGTTATGAGAGAAAATAGGTTAAGAATGTTTACAGACACTCCCCGTTTGTCCGAACAGAAACTATTCAAGCTGATAAATGTCTAGATTATAGCTTAGACACTGAAAATTTGGTAATGTTGCTTTGTGCTGTTTTTACCATTCACACTTTCAAGTTGAGAGATACATTTCCTCATTTTTATTCTTTCCGTGAATACGTTTTTATTACTGAAAAAACCGCTTTCAGTGAAGAAAACTGAAATGAGATAAGCTTTGGGTTTGTTTTTTTTACTGCAGCTTCTGAGTATAGGACTATAAAAGTTCAGCAAAAAAATAGCAATTGCCATTTACTTCAGACAAACCGTGAGGTTAAGCTGTGGTTAGTCGTGAAGAAAACCCATCACACTTACCCGTATCTGTGCATTTATGTTTCTCCCAATGGGCCAATTAGCATCTGCTTCTGCCAAGCACTGATCACTTCCTGCGAAACGAGAAATATCCGCTCCTCTTTCTGACTAATGGACGTTGAGGGCACTAAAACCCGCTATCAGCATCTGGCCCTTAGAGATTAATGGCACTATGCAAAGAGTATTACTAAACAATATACAGCACAGAAGGCATTTTTGGAACACTGCAGAAATAGAGTCCCATTTTAAGACTCTCATTACTGTCATATAAAACAGATGGGAAAGATATGAAAGTTTAAGATTATAGTAAAAAAATAAATCCTGTGCCAAATGCAACTTCTGAGAAAGTTTGCCATAGATTGACAGGAACTAGATTTGGAAAAAAAAAAAAAATGGAAAAAAGTTGGCAAGCATGGCAAAAGAGAAGACTGTATCGAAAGAAGTAGCCAGAATAATGATCTAAGAAACAGCAGACTCTGGAAATGTCAGAAAAATGGAAAAATATGTTTTACTGCTGCTTCCATAGAAAATCAGAGGGAAGGATTATAACTTAAATGCAATAAGAATCAGAAATAAGAAGACAAACATTTACTATTTGTAAAATTTGTCCACAGCAAAACTGGTGTCACTGAGCTCTCCAATGAAAAATTCCTGTCATTGTGTGTATTGGCTTTTTTACAGTATTGGGGTCCAGGAAGTGGAAAGATATAGAAAAGGTAGGCCTTACGTAAATTGTGTCATATAGAAATTTCGTTGTATGATATTAAGCTTTCTGTCTTCGTTCATCGTCTGCATGAGCGCACAGGGATAATGATAAAATAGGGACTAATTTTCAAGTGTCTGTGCATAAGATTATGTGACTAAGTCTTTTAACAGGAATACATTTAGTACTCATCTTTTGTCACTCACCTCAGCGGACAAACTTAGGTTAATTAGCTATGTTCAGATAGCCAGGTTTAAAATGTGTGCCTTTATGTGCCATTTTAATTAATGGCTCAAGTTCTGAGTTGCAAGCATTTTCCTTTCTTGGCAGATCTTGTAAAAGAGACAAGTTTATTTGTGTTTAAGTACCAGTTCCCGGTATATCAGTGTCTGCTTATGCATCTTTCATTCTCCTGGGGACAGGTGATTTGGGTTTCAAAACTCATTTGTAATTAAAACTTCAGAGAACTTTTACCTGTGGGTCCGTACATGGAAGCTGATAATGCAGAAAAATTCACCCAACCTGTGTGAAGGGCTGAGTCCAGTTCTGCAACTTGAGTGGCACAGGAGACGAAAGCCTTTGAACATTTTAAAGCCATTATTACAAACGTGGCTGCTATAGATGATGGAAGATGCCAGCCTGCTTCCCCAGAACTGCTGCCCCTCAGGAGCTACGCTTACTCTTTTCTTTGACCTTTAAAGTTGACAGCAACGGAGCCAAATGACAGCAGACGATACCGGAGTCAGCAGCAGTCAAGTCAGTTTGTCAAACATTCTTCTTTTCACAGCTCTTAATGCAGATTTAACGGCTTTACCAGAGCAGATGGAAAGAGGAGTGGAAGAGGAATCGATGGGAGAGCAGGGTAAGGGTCATCACCCTCCAAGAAGAAAGGTTTGCGAGGGAGGAATGTCATAGTTATAAGCCGTAGATTACCCAAGGAAGGAGAAAGCATGGCTCACAAACATTTGTCCTCTTAGTAATAGTGTCTATCATGCTTGATTTTTTTCTACCTGCTCTCACTTCGTATATGTTGAGAATGTCTGTATGAGCTCCAAAACCGACCCTTTCCTACATGGAATTTAGCAAGCGAAAATGCATCTAAAAAGGTAAGAAGTGCTAAGACATGCTGGAGAATTTTGAGAAAGGAATTAAAGCTGCACAAGCAAAGGGCTCTCTCTAAATTCCGGCTTGAAAAATACACAGATGGCTTTGGTGCAGGAGAAAGCCTCTTGCAAGAAGCAGGGTGAGTGTTGCGTTTTGTGCGCTCAGATGAAGGGAAATTCAGAGAGTAATTCATGAATTTGCAGGTTATAAGCTATACAAGTTTTTTATTTTAGGGCTTGGCAGCTAGTATCCAAATTGTTTTATAATTATTTCCAAGTTATTGATGTTTTTGGCGTTATAATTATAGCAATCAGTGTTAGTAAGTGCTTTATAAGCTCTGAATTAGTCATGTTCAGAATTTTCGATTTTCACTTAGCTCATAGGCTGTATTGAGACATTGCTCTGTCTCAAGAAGGCCTTAGCAATCCCAGCAGTCAGCTTTAGCGCTTTGCCATTCCAGCGGTGAGATCTGTGCTCTCCGCTGACAGGCATCTCACGCATTTCAGCAGTGATTTAGTTAAAGTGCCATTTAACATGATAACCCAGATGAGCGTGAGTGAGTCGCTACTGTCGTCGTATTAAATAAAATTACTGAGTTCCCTTTGTCACTTCGAAAGTCGATTTGCCCTATACATTTTTCTTCTGGGGTCTAATCCACCTAAGCCTATAGCTCAGTCGGCACATTTGCAAGCATTTAGTTTGTTAACTAAAAAAAATAAATGTAGATCCCTCTTTATACAGTTATTTGATGTCAGAGCATAGGATACAGTGGAATATATAGCAGTGATCATGTTTGCAGCCCTACAAAGGTATACGTTCTGTGAAAACTGGTAAAAAGTGGACACAGGGAGGGGCTGGGTGTCCTTTGGCTGGCAGTACCTACTGAGCTGAGGGGTATTTTCAGCTGTGACACAGTCCCACCACAGCAAGTGCTATGGAAATTGTGAAGGAGTGCAAACCCCAATATGTAGCATCACTCTGGGACTTCTGAATTTGTCTTCAAAACATCGCGTTCTCCATTTTTCTTCAGAAATCCTTGTTTGAAGCAAGTTGCCATTTGCCCCTTTCATCAAGTATTGTTAAAATTTCAGTGAAGGACCCTGACTGCCCTGGAAGCACGACTTGCAGCTGGGAGCAAGATCTATAGGCTTCAAATTATCCACCTTTGCTGCTGCTATGTCAAAAGAAAAGAAAGGAGAACAAACATCAGCTTCTGAGCAGCAAACCTCTGCCTTTGTGACTTTGGTGTCAAAGGTGTCCTTGCCTCCTTTTACTTGTTTAGATTTTATTTATTTAGGTGTTTCTAGTAACTTCTGCCTGCAAGACTGCTTTTGTAACTTCTTTTGTCCCATTTCTCTATTTTAATTTAACCTTTCTGATTCTTAAGTGTCTTCATTTTCCTGGTGGCAATCTGTTTCTTTTATTTTCTTGGGGTGCGCTGGCTTTTCCCATTATCTATTGCTTGTCCTTCAACCAGTGAATAGGCTGCAAAAATGGTGTCAGTGACATCTCCTCCTGCAGAAGTGAGCAGACAAAGGGACCCTCTGTGCTTCTGACACCTTGATTGTGACGGGACAATGGCTGCTCTCTGCCGGGACCACACGCCAGTTGCTCCTCTACAGCTCCAGCATAGCAAGCCCACAGACACTAACCGAATAGATGCTGATGGTATTGTTTTTTTTCACAATCACAAACGTTACATGGGAAAATATATTGGATTCTCTACCGTGGCTAGTGTTTTTAGATTTATTTATTTTTTTTCCTTCTTGATTTTCCTACGTTTCGGAACGCCATTGCAATCAGCTAGTACTTCCCCACAAATTCGAATAAACTACAGAATTTGGCATGAGTGGTTTGTGGAAATGAGGAGACATTGTTACACGGTGTTTTAGTCCGGCACGATGCCTGAATGCCTGTGTATAAATTCTAGCTGCATCATTTATGGCTATATTGCGGAAAGTGATGGCCCCCACAGCTTCCAAATATGCTTAGTTAGCTTCCCAGTAACTCAACAAGGGATGTTTTCGTGACAGACAAATGGTTAATTGCTGAAGCAAAAATTAGTAGTTGCCTTGGTAGCAGTAATCATGGTCTGGCTATATTTATACAAACAGAATGTAACACCAACCAATTAATTATTTTTAATGCATTATTTTTCGGAGGTTAAAATAACTCCTGGCATGGCTGTGAAAAGGTAATATCCTCGAAATGGCAAGTTTTAGCGTAACTTGGAAGTGTTGAATGTCCTGAAAATCATGTCTCAGAAAACACGGTGAAAAAGGTTTCCTTAATGAAAAAAATCCCAAAACAACCAACCAAACAGGCTAAAGGGGAGCGCAGAGCAGCACTAAAACAGAACTGATACAGAAACTGTGGAATAAAAGACAAGAAATATGTAGAAGATACAAAACTGTTGTCGTTAAAGGAAGTTAAAGACAGCAATACAATGTCTACGACTGACGAAATTAGGAGCAATGAGAGGCTAAATGTGTATAGTTGGATATCCATTTTATAAACTGGGAACAGCAACAAGGAAAAATCCTAGTTTGGATATTCCAATGAGAGCCTCAGAGAAGGACTCAAATAACGCTGTAAGCAATTTTTCCAAAATGCTGTTCTGAGTCCAATACTGCGACTAGGAAATGTGGTGTGACCCTTGGGCGAATAAAAAAATTAGCAAGAAATAGAAATGTGGTCTAACGTTTTGTGTAGCACTAATAAGATACTTGCTAGAATTTTGTCTAAGTCGCTATTTTAAGGCAGGCGTGGAAGCAGTGGAGAGAATGAAGAAGAAGATGGAAAAAGAATCCTTCCCATAACAGGCTAAAGGACCTCAATCTGTTCCACTCGCTGAAAGGGTGGAGGTGATTTGATTACTGGGCTTGGGTTCCCGCGTCAAGAGAAAATATGAAGGGATTTTCCAGCGCACTGGGAAAGGTTTAAAATTACCCATTGAGCTGAAAGCAGAAATCAGATAAAACGGCACCACTTAGCAGTGAGGGTAAACATTAGAGCACCTTACCAGTTCTTAAAATGAGATTAGATAACCTTCTTTAAAGATTTGCCTTAAATCTGGCTTCTGGGAGACGTTTTGTGCCCTTTGCTTGCGGGGGTCTGGCTGCCTCGTTCCTTCTGACCTTGCTGTCAATGAAAATATGTGTCCCATTTACCCGTTTTATGGGTTGTAGCCAGAAGACAGTAAGATCAGCGTTGCTTTCAACACGCTCCTAATGCTTCCTGGTCAATATGAAGATAATGATTCTCATCATTGTCTTAATGACTTACAGTCAATAGCTATAATTAAATCTTCGTATATACATGTGGATGTATGTAATAATGAATGGTCTAGAAAAGATGTAATGGAATCAGGTCTTTGGTTTTTTTTCACTTTACAAAATTTAGTGTGTACCTTATGAAAACGTTAAGCACTAGATTTAAAACTAAGAATCTCTGCTTTCTGACAGAGTGCATAATTATACTGCATAAATGTATAATTATAAATATTATGCATTTACAGAGGATAAATCTATCAATGGATATTAAACACAATTGTGTGAATACTGTATCTAATTCAAGAAAATATTAATTGTTGAGAACTGGGACAGTTTTCCAAAAAGAAAGATCATATATATATTGTTTGCAAAATCCTTGCCAAATATTAATTAATAGCTATTGTCAGAATCAGAAGAGGTGGTTCTGTGATCCAGGACAGTACCTGTTCTGTCCTTAAACCTCGTGTTTTAAGAATATGCAGTTGATCACAAGGTTCAGGAGGGATTATTTCCCTCCATGATCCACGTTGAGTATGTACGCTCAGAAATGAATATTTCTTTTCCCTTCCCTTCCCTTCCCTTCCCTTCCCTTCCCTTCCCT
Organism: Stercorarius parasiticus; assembly: GCA_013396915.1. Taxonomy (NCBI): domain Eukaryota; kingdom Metazoa; phylum Chordata; class Aves; order Charadriiformes; family Stercorariidae; genus Stercorarius; species Stercorarius parasiticus. The sequence continues at coordinate 32,621 of VWZL01004598.1, forward strand.
TCCCTTCAAACATCAATGTTGGATGCAACTGGAGAATACATGCCAGATTGAACCTCTGCTTTAAACGCTTGGCTGGTACATTTTAGCCAGCTGGTGAGGATTAAATTTATCGTGAGACTTGGGGACAGGGATGAATTCTCCACAAGTCAGATTAGAAGGAACCTTGGGATTTTTTTTCAGTTTTTGTTATAGCTTGGAGCATGGATCATTTCTCACCTAATCAATTCCCTGTTATTGTTGAAGCCCAAGGTAACACCTTGTTCTTTTCTATTTCCTGCCTATGGCACTTAATAATTTAGTTTTTCATGGCCTGAAATGATGTAGTTTAGCTCAAATTACTGGCTCAGTACAAGGCAAATGGAGGAAAATTAATGTCTTGTGTTACAGAGCTCAGTCTGAGTCGTCTAATCATTCCTTCTGGTATAAAACATAAGACTTTGCCTTGGCAAATTAATTTGGCCTGAAAAGTCAAAAGTGGAAGGAACTTCAGAAAGGTTGTGGGGAGTTTTCCTGCAAACTTTGAAAACAGAATGCCATTTTTTTTTTGTTTCTATTGTGTGACTAACACAGTTTGAAATCAAATCTTTTATCTAACATTTCCTGTATATTTTCCATTCAAATTCCCCATGTAGTTCAATGTACTTGAAGCTGTAGGTTCAGAATGTATAATGCAATAATAACAACAATATAGTTAGAATTTGGAGTTCATTTTAGGGATAATTTGGGGCCAGCCCTGCTAACAATGATTGAAGGAGAATTACCCGTCTGCTCCTGGGACTGTTAGTGCCGGTTTGATCCCTGCCTATAGTGGGATCAGGATAAGCTTTCTCATTGCTGTATTTCTCTGCCATGACAGTATATAGTTGTCATTATTTTGGTAGGGAAGTCCTTGGATAACGTGGTATTAACCATGCTGACTATGCCTGCCCCATAAGGAAGACCTTCCCAGAGGGGACCCTTGGTTCCCAGGCTTGGTGATACATAGTGCCTGACTCCTCGAGAGCAGGTATGTCGTACCCACACTGCACACCCAGCTATCTTCTGGACCTGATGTATCTGCCCTGGGAACCTAGAACAACTCCACCTTTTTTTAATAGGTTTTTCAGTACAAAATACCAGAGCACGCAGTGTTGCAGTCCAGCAGTTTGATACTTCAGCGGAAAGCTGAGTCTGTGTGTGGTGTGCTCCAGCATGTGGGATGAGCTTGAGGGCACATCCTGTAGACATAATGTTGGGGGCCTGGTCTAAGCTGTCCAGCTAGAACTCAAATGTCATCTCAAGGAGAACAAATTGTTTTATTAAAAAAAAAAAAAATGCCATTTGAGAAAATACTTAGAACTTCAATAAAATCCCGACTAGGACCAGCAAATGAGCAGAGGAATTAAGTTATTTAATAGTAGAGAAGCAGACAGTGTTGATTGTTCCCCCACTCGGATGCTGGGGACGAGTAGCTGGGGAAGGAGCAGCATTCACAGGTTTCTCAAGTCATGTTCTGGCCTTTATTTTTCTTTCCCAGATGAGAAGCTAATTGCCACGTGAGTAACTCGGTGGTGGGCAGGAGATCTTGGCCCTCACAAAGAACAGTGACTATCTTTCAGTTTGTGAATATTATCTTGATCCTGTGTCAAGGTGCACTACAGTCAAATGCCTTCACCCACCTTTGCTCCAATTCTCCATCAAGAAGGCAAGCCCCGTTTGGGAAGTCAGCCCATTCTTTATCCATTGCTTGGTTGTGAATTTGAACGAAACAACTGGCTCAAAAATACAGGATAATGCGTTTTGGAAGGGGGAGGATGGACTTCAAGCGCTGGTGTATTGTTTTATTAGAAAAGTACAGTGGTTTTGCATAACATTTAGCAAAATCAGTTCCATTTTAGGATTGACAGAAGCAAGTGTATAGCACAATTGTAGTATGATAAGTAGAAATCACAGTGTTTCTTCTTGATAGACATTGTTTAAGCTAAAGGAGAATAAGATCTATTTTTTCAGCATTACCAAGATTTTAAGTTCCATTGCCACAGCACACACGTAAGAGATATTTGAAAGGTATAGCGAAATTTATTGAAATTTAAGCTTCTTATGAGAGCTTGATCTATCCCAATAAAGACACGTGGGCTGAAATTTAGCTGAGGAGGGAACTAAGGTCTTCTTCAAGGGACTGAGAAAGCAATATGGGAGGAATAGTTGTGCATGGGCTTGTTTGCTAGTTATATAAAGAAAACAGTTATCCAGAGTAAAGGTTTGGGGAAAGAACCGTTTTATGTCACTCTGGAAATATTTGTTTGAATTAATAAATCCCCTTCTGAGGATTTTAAGCAACTGAGTGTAAAACTGAAACACCAAAACCACCTTCATGGGTCCTTGACCCTGGACGCACTGGAAAGCTGCAGAGACCCCTGGTCTTGCCCATAGCTTTGGTGATGGGACCTTGGTGTTGCTTTGCCATCTCTTCCACCCCAGTGTCACCTTCCCTCCTGGAATAGCTGGTCGGGCTGGCTGGGTTTTTTGAGTGGGAAGAATTAGTCACTGTTAGATGGCAGAAAGTCACACATAGGCTCTTGTCTCCGGTAGTGAGCCACAGCCTCAGCTGCTCTGCTGGAGCTGGGCTTCCCCCTGGCAGTCCTGGACACCAGGAGCAGACATCAAAGTCTGCAGCTCCTCCTCATTTCTCATTCATGTTCCTAAAGCATACTCCAGAAGCCAGGAGATGTGCATTCCCTCTATCAAGAGGGGAAAAAAGCTATGAAAAGAGACATTAAGCCTTATTCAGTATGACGAAGTGAATATTTCTGAGTATATAGGTGTATATGGGAGTTTAACTTGTAATCACTAACCTGTACGTTACTTTGGCAAGTCACAGTCAAGTTTTTTCACCATCACCCAGCCCAAGACCAAATATGAAACCAAGCTGGGATATTGAATGGAGGCACCTCGTTTCCATAGGCTCATGTGCCCCACGTCTTGCCAACGCAGCTTGGATGCCTGAAGGAGTTCCTCGGGAGACGTTCAGGTCCCTGTCTAAGGCAGGGAAGCAGTATGAAATAAGTAGGTGGGCTTAGTGCAGCATCTAGTGGACAAATGTCCACATCACAAAAACCCTTGTGTTTCTGTCTGACGAATGCAGGAAGAATCAGCAAAGGACCAAGGGACCATGGAGAAGAGTAAAATCCACTTTAGCTGTAAGAGGCATCACTCCTCCTAGCGAGGCACACTGGCAGATGGAAGAAACTCATCCTAATATTACCCATTTCATAAAGGTGAAATAGACAAATAGGGAACCGAGGCAACATCGACTGATTTAAATCAAAGTGAATTAAATCACTGGTTGTAATCAGCAATTAAATCGGCGGCAGGAAATCTTTGGTTAAACTGTGATTTTTTTATTTCGTTTTCATTTTGTGTCCTACGGAATCTTTCTCATTGACTGGTCCAATGACTTAAATGTGGTGGTGCAGAGACAGATATGGTTTTTACGCAAAACCTGATTATCCTTATTTCCTAGCAGGAAGGATGCATTGAAAAGGTGCACAATATTTACACGTTCATTGAATAAATTATATTGTTTATAATATGTTTTCTCTGCCCTTTTTTATTATTGTTATTTTTACATTGCATTTGTGTTTAACTGGTTGCTGAAGTAATTAGAGAGTTGGTGGATTGAAAAATCTGGTGTGTTGGTGGCGTCTAACAGAGCAAACAGGTAATCAGTGGGATTTTCAAAACCGTTAAGCAGCCAGGCACTTTGTTCTCAATGACATAAATGTATCTGAACTAAATCAGAATTAGGTGCCTAGTCTTGGTAGATACTTTTGAAAGTCTCACATTTTTAGGTTCTTGAAATTTTAGTTATTTTCTATCTCGTATTTTCCTATCTAGCATTTATTTATAAATTGGAAGAGAACAGCATGTCTGCTAATTCATTGCTGAATCATTTTCTCAGATTTCAATGGATTAATTCACAGGAGGAAAATATTCCTGCTGCAACTGATAATAAATAGAAACTGAAAGAAATGAAGGCAAATGCTTATTTACACAACAAAAGCAGAAAGTACTGGCCTTTGGAAAATATGTAAATATTTACATTCAGTCCTTCGTAAAAACTACAATACATGGTAATGTGATGTTATTTATGAAGTTTGAACTGTCATAAAAAATAGTAATTTCCCCATTTCTGCAAAGTCACTCTGGAAAAAGGTAGCACTCCTTAACTCTTTCAAATCTGGTGCAGTACACTTTGTTTTTCCTTTACCAGGTTTTAGTAATTTTAGTAAGTCTAGACTTAGCATAAGTTGTCATGAGTCTGAATTTTAACGCTTTTATTTTTAAAAAGAAAAATATATTCAATTAAAAACCTCAACAAATCTGATTTTGAAATGTGGGGTTTAGTTTTTTATTTTTAAAGAGTTTAATGGCCCTACTGACCACTGGGTCATTGTGGACCAATGCCTTCTTTGCCCCATATCTGGTCTCTGGATGTGAGGTCTCTCCTCATCGGGGCCCCAAGCACCCATGGGATGTCCTCACCAAATTTCCCTAGCCTTGGGCATTCACATTGGCTGGAAGATGGAACTTGGTGTTGGAGGGAACTCTGTGGAGAGTGAGGCCAGTTTTCTTTCCTTCACGCTCACCAGTGGGCAAAGCCCAATCAGTTGGTTCTCTCATTTTCCTCTTCTCCTTTCATCCTTTCTCTCTCTGGGAGGGCTTTATGGCGCAGTGACAGTAGGAGGGTTTCTTTAAAGGGAGCCTGTGACCATGGCCACTTCCTATGATCTTTCTGATCTTTACAAATTCATTCTGGATTCCATCCTCTTCTTAATCCGGCTTCTTCTAGGTCATTAAAACTGTAGGTGTCTGTAGGGTTGTTTTTATCACATCAGACATGGCTAAGATTGCCATAAATCTATGATAAAATGAAGAGACATGTGAGTGAGGGGTACCCATGGACATCATTTACTTTGAAATCTACAAGACTTTTGACATGCCTCCTCTTGTATCCAGGTTGGGATATGATTGTTTGGATGGCTGGACAACTAGACGAGTAACAGACTGGTTGAATGATCAGACTTAGAGGGTAGTGATTAGTAGGTCTCTCTCTACCTCAGGACTGGTGACAAGTGGAGTACCACAGGAGTCTATCCTGAGACATGTCCTACTTATCAATGGATCTTTATCAATGACCTGAGGATGAGGAGCACATGCTCGTCAAGTCACTGGACATCACAATTTGGGGAGAAGTTGACATGCTCATGGACAGAGCCGCCATCCACAGAGACCTGGACAGTCTGAAGGATGAGGCCAACAGAAACCTCAAGAAATTCAACACACATGAACAGGAATAGAGCCAGTATATCACGGAAGTGATTACCTCCCTCTTCTCAAAGCATGTTAGACCCCATGCACCTTCCAGCACAAAGGAAGATGTTGAAAAATTCACGTAAGTTTAGCAGACATCCACCAAGATGGTCAGAGTTGGAGCACTTTCCCTTTGAGGAAAGACTGAGAGACCCAGGCTTGTTCAGCCTTTGAAGGGATGGCTTCAAGGGGAACCTAACCACAGATCCCAGTGGCTACAAGTTGGTCCTCAAGGAGATAGAGCCAGGGTTTTCACAGTGGTGGAAGGGTGAGAGGTAATTGAATATATTGAAATGAGAGAGGTTCACTTTCACCACTGGAACAGCCAAACAGTCATCCAGGTTGTCAAGAAAGGCTGTGTAGTCTCCATCCTTGGGAGTTTTCAAGACTCGGCTGGTTAAACCCCTGCGTAACCTTGTCTGACTTCATAGTTGGTCCTGCTCTGAACAGGAATTTTGACCAGAGACTGCCTGAGGGCCCTTCCAACGGGAATTATCCTGTGATTCTGAAATCTAAATTTCTTCACATTAAATAATGCATGGCATAGAACATTCCTTGTTCCTAGTAAAAACACCCCAGTTTTCAGTCTTCCTTCCTGTAAAAAAGGAAACATTTTTTAGAACTGTCATATTTTCTCATGGTATGAGAAATGTGTCTGCACTGAAAAGTGGCAATATATTCCATTGCGCAAGATAGCTGTAAGAAACCTCTACAGAAACTTCTAATATCAGGAAGGGTCAGTTCGTTAAGAACTGTGTTTCTTTTGAGATATTTTTCAGTTTATCTTTCTTTAGAACAGAGTGGTGGAAGTTAAAATTAACCCTGTTTTGGTTGTAGGATGTTTTTAACCCACATAATTGCAGAGAAATACTTTAAAATATGGCCTGCTTGGACCCTGATGTCTCAAATAAGAGGAACAGATTATGGGTAGTTTCCATTTATGCTTTAACTCCTCTGTAGGGCCAAGTTTCAACTGGCTGATATCACAGCATCAAAGTCTGCCCGAGAGCAGTTGGTAGGAGACTCCAGATGGGCGTTTCTGGCTGTGATATTCATAATGGATCAGCAACCACAGTAGTAGATATAATTCTCCCACAGCTACCCAATTCTGTTCAGCTTCTCCGCTTTGTGTTCTGGTGCCAAGATGTGACACAAGCTTCATGATATTCTGGCAGAGATGGCATGTGCTAGCGGGGAGGGAAGAGCAGACTGCCTGGGACGTGGAGGGAAGGGTACAGGTGGCAGGAGAGAACAGTTGATGGAGCCTCAGGATGTCAGCCTACGTTCATGTGGATGCAACATCACCTGCAGTTACAGCAACCCTGCAAATAGTTCTCTTAATTTAAAGGCAGCTCAGGTCTACAGGCAGAAAGACCTCCCAGATTGTTACCCAAATATGGGACATGAAGTGGCGGGGAATCTTAGGCGTAACCAGTTCATCCTGGGAAAGTCGCTTTCACCAGCAGGCAGAAATCCCATGTGGATGTCAGAGGGAGGCTCAGCTGTGGCTTTGCGATTGTGCCGTCGGTTGTAAGGCAGTTTCCCACCTTCTGACTCTTGCTTGATTTCCAGCACATGCCTGGCTCAGCCTGCCCACTCCAATTTACAGAACAGCACCCTTTAAAGCTAGACAGTACTGAATTTCAATCTGGCATTGGTATGTGGAATATTAACATGGGCAATTCTCCTTAAAGCCAAGAGTAGTTATGTTTGTCCCTGGTACGTTGATGCAGGATTTGGCTGTGTGAGCATCCTTAAACTCTGAGGGGCTGCATACCTGCTATTTGTTGATGTTATTCTCATATGCTAAATTGTTTAAATCTGTTGTTACACATAAAGATGCAGTGAGGGGAGTATAAGTGAAGGCATATTGGTTTTATCACTGGCAGTATTCTGCAAAGCATATGTAAGTATCTTCTTGTGAGGTACATACACACGCATATAAATTGTGTACTAATAGTTCAACAATTTGTTTATTAATTCTCTGCCGCAACTATAAAAATCACTTGTATGTCGCATTGACACAAGCAACGAGCATCATTTCCAGGTAAACAGCTGTCTAAGTGCTCCTCCAGGAAATTTATGTAACTTTAGCTCCTTCCTATGGCTGAAAATGCAATAGTCTAAAACAGACATCACCGTTACATATCCTGAGTAAAAGAGGTATAATTGTTGATTTCGGCTGGCAGTTTATCTTATTCGGAAAAATGGTTTCATGTTAAAAGAGCGTAATTCCAGCACTTCTGTTAACCATCCAGACTAAAACAAGCTGGTATATATATTCAGAGATGAATGAATCTGTTTCTTCAAACACTTTAATTTTGAATAATACCTGCAGATGTGGTTGGGTTTTTTTAAGTTTTATATATATGTGTGTGTGTCTATATATATATATACACATTTATGAAAAAAAAGTTTTTCAACTGTCCAGAACAATTTTGATAACAATTTTCATTGGTCTAACCTTGATTACTAGGCCTTTGGGGAGGTGTTGTCATCTCTTATACTGTATAGTACAAAACCCATTAGTAGCAATCACTAAGTAACAGACACAGATAATGTGATTGAGAGTAGAAACATAGACTGGATGAACACTGACATTCACCTTTGAGAAACGTAGGAAAATTCATATGTTACAGAGTGGTAGAAACAACCTAAACCAGTTATTTATCAGAGGACAAAGATCTTTAAAACTTAAAAAATTCTGTGATCATGTTGAAACAGAAGTAGAGGTAATAATAACAAAAGCTAAAGACCAGAGTCCTGCACATTCATCTACATATATGGAAGAATTTGAACTCGTGGCCAGGTTACCACACATTAATGTGATCTCACATGTCTGTTGAGCATGGGATATTCTGTGCCTGTGCTCTTTCCTTGCAGTGAATGTGAGGTAGTGCAATTTGCATTCACTTCCAGTAAAAGAGGAGTTTGCTGTAGATTAGGAGTAAACATACGGACTGTTACCACAATTCATTTGAGGCAAAATCAATTGTTAAATTAAGGTAATCTGGCAATCGATCTGAGTGTTTGCAGACTTAAAAGGTTAAAGAAGTCACAACAGAGTATTTTTGGGCAATCTACAGACAAATGGTCATAAATGGTGCCGAACACAGTGTTTGGGTAGATTTTGAATATCCTAGATCAAGACTCGAGCCATGTTCTTTTGAGCAAAGGATTGGTGAGAAGGATCATTTTCCAAATCTGGAGATCCTGGGTGCCACATCTCAGCTGGCTGCCAGGGACCTGAATATGATTCCTGCTGAGCACGATGACCCATTTTGATAAAAATCCACTGTTAGTCTTGCTGTGCACATCTTTAGTTTCCCAACTCATTCCAGGGTCTTGGTCCTCTGACTGTACATATTGCGTATATGTTAATTCACTTGTTGACTGGCTTTTGAGGCCAACCAAAGAATGCTGGGGCAGGTTCCCTGATGGGGCACCATCCTAGAAGTGCTAGAGAAGAAAGTACATAGTCTGGAGACTACACAGCTTTCCAGGACAATCCCAGAATGTTTTGTGCTCTCAGACACAGATGTCACAGGAATGCAACACAGATCTCCAGTGTCATAAAAAAACCCAAGATCAAGTGCTGTGTAGGATAGACTGACCTCTCTGAATTGTAGGGGAAGAGTCCTGAACAGTTCCAGTATGAGGTATGTTGAATTTCTTAGCCTGAGGTGGATGCAGTTGGAAATACATTTTTTGGGTAGGGTCTAGAGTATGTGTCCAGCTTTGGAGTCCCCAACATAAGAAGGACATGGACCTGTTGGAACGGGTCCAGCGGAGGGCCACGAAGATGATCAGAGGACTGGAGCACCTCTGCTTTGAGGACAGGCTGAGAGAGTCAGGGTTGTTCAGCCTGGAGAAGAGAAGGCTCCAGGGAGACTTATAGCAGCCTTCCAGTACCTAAAGGGGGCCTACAGGAAAGATGGGGAGGGACTCTTTATCAGGGAGTGGAGCGATAGGATGAGGGGTAATGGTTTTAAACTGAAAAAGGGGAGATTTACGTTAGATATTAGGAAGAAATTCTTGGCTGTGAGGGTGGTGAGGTACTGGTCCAGGTTGCCCAGGGAAGCTGTGGCTGCCCCACCACTGGAGTTGTTCAAGGCCAGGCTGGACGGGGCTTTGAGCAGCCTGGTGTAGTGGGAGGTGTCCCTGCCCAGGGCAGGGGGGTTCGAACTAGATGATCTTTAAGGTCCCTTCCAACCCAAACCTTTCTACGATTCTACATCTAGGAATCATAAACTTAACCACGATCTTTTTCCATTGTCCAGACACCGGAGTCTCACCTTGATTTAATTATTTCAGATTTAATCTGGATTCTGGTAGCAGCAATGTGGTGATGATCATGCCTACAATTCACAAATACCCTAAGAACCTTCTGGGTGACCACAAATCCATCAGTTCTGTTGGTGAATCCTTTCTAAGTTGTGGAGTGTTTCATTTGCAATCGTTCATTAAATGACTTTCATAGTTACTTATGCCCTAACAATACATTAGAAAGAAGAAAAGAGAACCTAAAATTCTCTCTGTATTCCCATAAAGGAATAATTTACTTAACCGAAAAAAAAGTAGTTGAGACTTTAAGCAATGCTTTTATTTAGAATCGACCCTAATCTCCACCATGAAGTGATAAATGGGTGCTAAAGGCTAAATAGATTATCCTAGGAAAGTCTCCGTGAAAGTCATTTAACAGCTAATCATATGTTAAGGTCAAACATTACCAGTTTCTCATGGGAAAGAAGTAGACATCCCGTCTGATTTTCCTGTTGTGAAACAATTTTAGGAATATGTCCAGATTCAAGGATTCTGCGAACGTCCCCTGAGAAATACCCCTTCTGTGACACTTTTCCTGATTTTGAATTTCTCTCAATTTGATTCCGCCAAAATCTAGCCCAAGGGCAACAGAGGCCTCACGTGTTTGGGAGAAATAGAGTACGTTGTTTTCATTTTGTTTCACTCACAGAAAAGCCTGGCTATGGGAAAAGCACCTCCATTGCCCCAAAACGATTTTGCAATATGGTTAAGGGGGAAAGGGTATGGAGCTGTGGGACACCAAGGCACACGTGCGGACTCTGTTCAGTCTCTAGTTCAGTCCGTCTTCATTTTTTCAGTCTCCTCAAGCTCTATATTAAAGTTCATCTGACAATACTTACCTATTGCACTCAAGCGTGAAGACAATCTAGGGTAAATGTCCTGCAAATTTTAAGCAGCTCTGTGAGTGAAGTCCACAGTTAGGTGAATTGATTTGGGCATTCACGGAGGCATAGCCGGCACAACCTGTTTTCCATCTTAACTCGCTTTTCCACACTCTAAGCTGTAGTCTTGCCTCAGAGGAATCAAATTTCATAACAAGGAGCTGAACACTATAAAAGGATGCGATCGTATCATGATACTGCTTGAAACCTATTTTTTCTTCTTGTGAATGAAAGCGCTTTCCTTCCAGAGTGGAAAGGAACATATGAATGTAGGCAAGACGATGACTCACAGCTGTAAAATTGCTCACATGCGTAACATTTATGAAGGACTGAACGCAGCCGGTATGTGGCTGCGGTTCTTGTAGACGTGTACGAGCCAGCCAGCCGGGGCACCAAGAGTGCTTTTGTGGAGACAGTCCAGAGATGAACACAGGCTGCAGAACCCACTCAAGCAGCGGTGCAAGGATTTGGGTGGCCAACCCTCACTGAGTGGTGGTTCCCATGTCTATGTTGCTTTCTACACTAGCTTATCTCCCCAAATGACAGTTTTGTTTGCACTGTTGTCCTGAATCTGACTGGTACAGCTAGATTTCCTAAGGTTTTGTTAAAAGACACGTTAGAGAAGTATTTTGGTCCAGACAATATGCAAGTAAGAAGCAAATGAGAGATCATGGCTTTGCAGAGCTGTGAAGTGGGGTAGATGGACAAGGAAGGAAAGCAAAGGCATGGGAGAAGGATACACCTTTATCCCTTTTAACAGAAAATGACAAAATTCTTCACCCATTTTCCAGATGAAGGCAGGGAATAGGCAGTTTTCACTTTATAGGAAGCTTTTAAAATGACATATTTAATAAACAAAGTGACCTTACAAATCCGGAAAGGAAGAGTGTCTGTCTTTGCTGAGGTGGAGGAAGGAGCTGGAGGAACCTGCCAGGGTTAATGAAGATCAAACAAGGCACTCCAGCCAGCAGGACTGTTGTGTAGAAACCACATTAAACCACACAGACTTTTCTGTCACACACTGAGTTGGTTGAGGTGACTGTGCTTGCTTATTTATTTGTTTATTTATTCAATTTACAAGAGGCTCTGGTCAGCACACTCCCTTAGGGCACATATAATAAAACCAGTACATCAATTAAATAGCGATGTTTACAGCATTGACAGAGTGCCTAACGAAGGACTTTGAATTACTTTAGGCCTGTCCCTTTGGAGAATACTCAGCTTGCAACTCTCACACATCTGGAAGGTTTGGAGGAGAAAAAGGCTGCGTGAATACGTGGATGTACCTTGAAGCATGGCTTGAAGGACAACAGGAGCTTCAGCTGTTGTCTTATAGCTGTAAGGGAAGCGAATTCTCCAGTTTGGAGCCCTACATGAGATAAACTTGAGATTTTTGAAGCTATTTATGTGCCTACAATCACAAGTAGGCACTAGTGGGTGTTCTTACTTGCCCTGTTTTTTAATTTTAATTCCAAAGTCGTTCAGCCTACAAGTGAAAATCCCACGAGGTACCAGGCTGCATCTATCTAGCTTTAAAATCTGGGCCTTGGTAGACTACTGCTACAGCATTAGCAAGTCAGGAGAGAGACAGCCTCTGAGGTCTCTTTTATTGCTGTTTGGTCGAGCACACTTAGTGGTAAAAGTGTTATGTTTATTAAGGGTCTGCCATGTAACAAAAATATGCCCTGAGGGTAATAAAGAGTAAATTAAACAAACCTCATATACCACTCTGTTAACGTCAGCTCCCAGCCATGCAGTGTGTCCCACGTGTGTCCATGGCCCTGCTTCCGACCTGTGTCACCTATTTTCTCCACTTTGTAAGGCCGATGCAGAGTTAGAGTGGCCCCTGGCCATGAAAGGATGAATGCCACTCTCAGAACATCTGTTCTGTTTCCCCAGTGGTGGTTTTTATAGTGTGGTAGTGAATCCAGCCAGGGTGTCCCATCTTGTATTCCTTCAGGCCGTGCAGTCCAAGTGATCCCTGGCCAAGAAAAGTTTTATTTTCGTTCAGAAACCCCAACTCTCTGCCAGCAGGTCCACAGGAGCCCCAGGGGAGCCCACAGGGAAGGGGCCCATCCAGATGCATAAAGAGAAAGCAGGGAGACAAGATCTAATTAAACCTGACTCTGCACTTTTCTCCTTAGATATCTTCAGATGGAAAAGCCAGCGTTATCCTAAAGGCTTAGCGATTTGGGGTGCCTCCTTTTGGGGATTTCCAACTTGAAATAGCCCTGGGGTTAACTGTTAAAACCAGCCGTGCGCTGTTAGTTATAAGGGGAGTTACGGATGCTCTGCGCTGTCAACGTCAGTCTGCACCCACAAAATCAGGTGGAAAGCCTTTTGGCTCAGGCACCCTAAAGACCTGGGCTACTTCTGCACAGGTTACGTTAGCCCACCTCAGTTTCTGCACTTGTAAAACTGGACAGATGATGTTTAACTGCCTTGCTCAAAGGGGTTTCGCGAAGATCAATTAGCTAATGCCTATAAAGTGCTCTGCACGTATCTGGCGCAACCGCTGTCGTGGCGAAGCGCTGCCCTTCCTCGCCATGCTCAGTAGGAGCACTGTTGCTTTAAAAAGGGAGCTTGTCCAAGCTCTCCTCCTCCACTGGATCTAAGATGGATGCTCCTGCTGCAGCACAGCCTGTAAGCAGACTTTGCCCAGCCTGCTTTTTTTGTTTCTCCTGGAAGCTTGCTCCAGACAAGTCAGCTGCAGTGCAGACTGAGCAGAAGCAGGAGGGCAGCTCTCCGCAGGTAAGCTACCACCTCCACAAAGGTGCTCCTTCCCACACCTGGACGGGGCAGCACCAAGGATGCTGCCATCCTGAGAATTATGGTCCTCTCCGTCCGTGTCTCTAGCTGACTCACAACAGCTCTCAGCCAGGCAAGAGTCAAACAGCCCTGGGCCTCTGCTCTCTTCTACTTCTTTCCTGGCTGACTGGCATTAATTCAGTTACCAGGAGGAGAGGGAAGCTCCACACGCAAAGCTGATCTCGTGCACGTTCCTTTGCATTAGCATCACCTCCATGGAGGCGCTCCTGAATGACATGGGAGCTGCCTGCGGCATGGCGGTCCCGAGGCCATGCTGGAGCCCGGCCGCAGACTTTTCACCCCGTGGTGAGGAGGTGGTCTTGGATCACCGGAGAGAGCCAAGGGATTAGCTCGTAAGGGCTCTGCAGGCTTTCATAGGCCTGGTGCCACCGGGAGCAGCTTAAGCTGCGTTGGCTCCTTTTCCTTCAGAAATGCATTGATTTTCCACTAAGCTCCTCTTCTTTCAGGCATTAAAATGTTATCTTTAAAGTACTGCAGACTGGGCACTCCAATAACTCTCCAAAGTTTAGCTTTATTTCATCTTATTATTCCCATGGACGCTTTGGAGGAGACACTCTCTCTGTATAATGTTCATTTTACGAAGGTCTTTTCCTTTCCCCCCGGGTGGTGGAGCGTTGGAGGTAGGAGATGTTCCTGACCGACACAGAGCTGGAAGCAACGTGCTTTTCCTTAATGACTTCAATTTACAGGACTGTTTCACCTCACCCAACAGTAACAGACCCTGCTCGTGTTCCCACAACCCCGGGGACAGAGAGCGCTTGTGCAGTGCCAGCAGGGTGGAAAATCCCTGCCCCGACTTTTAGTGCCATTTTAGGAATAGAAAGGTGCTGTAAAGGGCCAGTGGTCAGTGCTCACCAGGAAGGAGCAGAATAGGACCGTTGTAATCAGCCCTGTGCTTCTCCCTGAACACGTGGCAGCGGAGGGTCGAGCGAGGACTGCGAGAATCGGAGGAGAGCCTGTGCCGTGAGAGTGCCCAGTCCAGAAGCTCCCATGAATGAGGGGATTGATCGGATTCCCAGGCAAGCCAGGATTAAGCTTTCTCCTCCTCCACCTGGTTTTTGTGACCCACAAGGCTTTGCAGTCTTGCTTTTAAAGTCGTGACGACGGGCATCAGCCCATGGAGGCAGAGAGAAGCTGTTGTCTGCGCCACAATATTAAAAACGCAAAGCCAGCACCCTCCCAGCTTTCAGTGGGTAACCTCTTCCCGCTGTGAAAAACTGATCGGGCCACAGAGCAAGACACACAGGAACTTTTGAGAGGAGAGGGGGAAAATCTTTCAGAGGCATTTTTCTCCAGTAGCCCCTTGCTGTTATTAGCGGCTCAGCCGGTTGGCATCTTTGTGGGGTTTGGAGCCAAGGGCAGCCCAAAAAGAAAAAGATGGGCATCGATGGTTTTCCCTTGTTGAAAATGGTTGTTTCCCAGATGTGGGATGGATGCACGTACCGGAGGGATCGGCAATCCCTGTTCCCCAAATTACACTGTCATGGTCACGTAAGGGGATCCTGTGTGCCTGCTGTGTCCAGGGCCAACATCCATGGCCTGTCCTGAGCACAGTGGAGTCAGAAGAGCTGGCAAACAGAGTCTAAGCAGATGTTGTCATACGTCGGTTTCTGCTATAGGGGTTTTTTTGAGTTTTGTCGGAAAACTTGCTGTAAAATTTAACTATGACTGCAGTTGCATCTCTGATTTGCTTTCCGCTGATATTGCAATGAATGAAGTTTAGGGTTTGGGTTTTTCTTGGGTTTTTTGGGGTCTTTTTATTGTTGGTTTGTTTGTTTTGTTTTTCATGGAGTGAGAATTTCATAGCTGAAAAGCCATTGAATGCTAAAAGCTGTGAGAATAGTGACATTTGCCAGAAATGAACACGGAATTTCCTGCTAAGAAAAACCTGAGGAAAATCAGTTACAATCTTCCTGACTGCTGGGAACTGCTGGAAAACACTCATTTTTAATGGGAACAGGGAAAAATGGATGCATCGATATAAAGGAAAATTGTTCTAAAAAAATCAAACATCTGGTTCATCAGGACTTCCTTCTCGGTGTATCAGGGAGAATTTCTGAGCAAAAGAAAATCCTCGCAGAGGCAACCAAAGGTGTTCTCCTGCTTCTAGCACATGTGCCAACAGCCTGGGTTCATCTGTGACATGAAATGTGTGTCTGGTTAGCACCCAGGCAGGGTGCCTGCACCCTTACCCATTCAAAGTTTTAACCATAATAATACGGAGCGACTAATGTAAGACTTCACAAAACAGGGTTTAGTTTCAGGCTCGGTCCATTTCTTTCTTTATTTATTTCTGTCTGCCTGAAATTATAGCTTTGTTTAATGACATTTTTCAATCAAGATATCCGACTTTCTTGCAGAAAGCTAGTAATGTTGTGAAAAATTCATTTCTCCAAAGTGCCAAAAAGCCTGACCTTCTCATGAATTGTGATGCATCATCGGTTTTATTTTTACTTCGGCTTTCATCAAGTACTTTTCCTTTCGGCTTATCGTTCCTCTCTAAATAGTAGTACCATATGACACAAGAAATGAAGGCTGGTTTCCGGTGGTTCCTCTCCGGAGCTGCCAGCAGCAGCCTGAATTGCTCAGTAATAGACATGGTGGTATATGCACTGGCTTTCCAATAAAAGCAAATTATGGGCGCTGCATCTGAAAATTAATACCAGGCCCTTATGAAACCCTTTCAGGAAATGGCCAAGGTAATAATAATGATTTTTTACTTTCTTTTTTTATTTGTTTTTGATTTTGTGACTTCTTCTGTCTCCTAACTTTTATTCAGATGATAACAGCACTTCACGCAAAAGAGATAGACTCCTTATTTTCCTTCAGCCAGGTATAGTCCCTATTGTTGTCCCACCTATATGGGCCACTAATGATCACCAAAATTTGAATTTCATATGATCCAAAAGCAAAGAGGTCTAAGCAGTGTATGTAGCTTGTCAGTAACCAGAGACACATTTCTTGAAAGTGGACTTCCCCTTTGAAATCTTTCTGGGCATGTAACCCGCTGTGCTCCAGCTGAATGCCTGGAAAAATTGCTTCCAAGTATTTTTTATTAAAGTCCATACCCTGAGCACACTAGAATTTGCTGCAGGAACAGCACGTGTGAAGTTGAACGTAAATAAATGGCCTGAAAGAAATAGCATGAAATACAAGTGTGAAGTATTGCATGTAGGAAGGGACATCCAGTTGCATGAAAACCACATGTGCGTTGATTAGCCAGGCAGGAGAGAAGGATGGAGTGGGGTTGGGCAGAAATGAATCTCAGAGTGAGTCTCAGTGAAGAATGTGAGGCTATTGCAAAGCTAATCTAAAAAACTTGAGCTATATTTAGAGAATTACTGTAAGCGAGAGGTGGATGGAATTATTCTGCTGGGCAATGTCACGGTTTGGATGCACACTTTGAGAGGGATGGAGACATTCTAGAGAAAAAGACCAAAGGTGTATGAGTTATGAAGTTTGAAACGATTAAGTAGAACAAGTTGGGATAAAGAATGACCATCTTCAAACGTATGAAGACCGAGATCTCTTAGTCTACAACTTTTCATTATGGATAAGCGCTCAGTTAGAGAGGATACAGCACCAGTTTAAAAGATCGTGAATTACATGGAGAGGATGAATAGGAGTTGACTGTTCGTTCTTTCTTCCATTGCAACATTTTGGGACAGCTGATAAAGATATCAGGAACAAGATTAAACATAAACAAATACAGACAGATCATCATAGGAGAAGTGGAAGGCCTGAGGAACTCCTCACCCTAGGGTGTTATGGAAGTAGAAATTTACATGGATGCAAAGGGAGACTGGAAAATTACTGGAAAATTACTCACAAATGTTGTGCTTCCTCCTGGGGGAGTCTACTTGCAAAAAGCAGAAAGGACACAGCTGCGGACCGTGGCCAGGCTCACATCTCTACTTAATGCACATAGTAAATATGTGTACGGTGCAATAACTTTGGCTTATGTTGACATAACTCAGCTAGCTAGTTTAGTTCTCACAACAGTGTAGTAACACAAAATTCAATGTAGAGTAACCCCCCTTCTGCCCCAGCGGCCTGGGTAAATACTGAAGCTCTTGGTCCTTAGTGAGCTCTAGCATGTGGTGGCTGAACTGCTCATTTCAGGCTCATTTAGGGGTATGTGTATTACACTATAATCACTTGAAGAAATCAGTAGGTCTACATAATGACATTAAAGTGGGGCACATATATTCTGAATGTGCTGTGTGCATATTTTCACTCTGTCAGCAGGACCAGGCCTTTATTTCTGTTTAATTTGTCACATAAAATCTTAAAAATTCTAACACAAGGTATAAATAGGAATCTTCAGGAAAGCAGAGCTGTTTTGTAGCTATGGAGGACTGGCAGTAATATCCTTGGGTTTTTTTCCTTCAAGTTGATATTTAATTTGAGCCATTTTTCTCCCATCTCTCATTTTTCTTTTAAATTTATACCTGGCTAAAGAAGTTATTTTAAAACATTATATACAATTGGTGATTTTGTAAATGACTTAACAGATCAAAATTATTTTCAGAAATAATTCAAACAGTTTTCCACTCGTTAAAACTCACAGAATCAGAGTCACAGAATGGTAGGGTTTGGAAGGGACCTTTGGAGATCATCTAGTCTAGCCGCCCTGCCAGAGCAGGGTCACCCACAGCAGGCTGGACAGGAACGTGTCCAGGCGGGTTTTGAATATCTCCAGAGACGGAGACTCCACCACCTCTCTGGGCAGCCTGTGCCAGTGCTCTATCCACCTCAAAGTAAAGAAGTTTTTCCTCATGTTGAGAAGGAATTTCCCGTGTTCCAGCTTGTGCCCATTGCCCCTTGTCCTGTCGCTGGGCACCACTGAAGAGAGTCTGGCCCCATCCTCATGATGCCCGCCCTTTAGATATTTATAAAGCATTGATGAGATCCCCTCTCCGTCTTCTCTTCTCCAGGCTAAACAGACCCAAGACTCCCAGCCTTTCTTCATAAGAGAGGTTCTCCAGTCCCTCGATCATCTTTGTAGCCCTCCGCTGGACTCCCTGCAGCAGTCCCCTGTCCTTCTTGAACCGGGGAGCCCAGAACTGGTCACAGTACTCCAGATGTGGCCTCACCAGGGCAGAGAGAGGGGGAGGATGACCTCCCTCCACCTGCTGGCCGCTCTCTTTTCAATGCACCCCAGGATGCCATTGGCCTTCTTGTCCACAACAGCATGTTGCTGCCTCATGGTCAACTTGTCCATCAGCGCTCCCAGGTCCCTCTCTGCAGGGCTGCTTTCCAGCACTTATGAACATGAGTACTTTTTGTAAGAGTATTCCCATTAACTTAAAAATCACTGTTTATGTGACTGTGCACGTAGAGATATGGGCATTTAATTGGAAGGCATTATCTCCACCTTCAGGGGGAGACATTGAGTCATATAATGCTTTCCGAGCTGCCTACTGCATCT
The DNA here is from genome assembly GCA_013396915.1 of Stercorarius parasiticus. Lineage (NCBI taxonomy): Eukaryota > Metazoa > Chordata > Aves > Charadriiformes > Stercorariidae > Stercorarius > Stercorarius parasiticus. Next base: position 51,437 of record VWZL01004598.1, read on the forward strand.
GAATCCTTGCTATATAGGTGTTTTTCAGAGCATCCGAGCTGTCCTCTGCCTACCTATCTGCCTCCATCCTGTGATCTCAAGGTGCTCGAGGAGAATCTCCGTGAGTTGTCCATGCCCTTGTCAGTTCTAGGTGAAGCAAAGCAGCTCTCCATCAGCAGTTGGCAGGAGCCAACTGGCCGCTCATCCCTGTCTACAGGGAGTGATTTGGGAAAGCAAAGCCAGCTGCTACAATCCACCGTGTGAGATGTAGCAGCTGCTGCTTATGACAGTGGAAGAGGTGGGTCCTTTGTCCCCTTCTTATGGCAGGGTTGGCCCAGATTTAGTCCAGTCCTTGAGTCTTTGGGCACCAAAAAATAGCACAAAATAGCAGCTCCTCCACTGATTTTAGCTGCTCTTGAGCTAATACCCAGTGACTGCAGGGTCTTTCCTGCGTGGGCTTCAACGATAATTGTTCCAAAGGCAGGTGGATTTTCAGGCAAACTAAGCCCAGGCTTCTGATGCTCACCAACAGACAAATATCAGCAAAATAAAAGCTTATCATCTTTGTTCTGTTCCCCAAAATGACCAGCTCACATAAAGCATAGACATAGATGAGGTCCTTGAAATGCCCTAAGTAGACTTCTTCCAAATGACAGGACAGCTGTGAAGAATTTGGTTTAGACTAGAGGTTTGAGACTGTTTTGTTCTTAAGGAACATGTGACAGGGTTGTGTGCAGTCATTTCTGTTTTGATGGGGGATCTTTCAGGTTCGTTTTATATTTATATTCTCTGGTTCCTTTTGTACATGCTGCCTGTGGTGTAACAAGCCTTTTTCTTTCATCTAAGATGATTCTTTGAGAAGACAACTTCTCTTTAATCACTGTCAGAGACAGGTTTAGTTTTTAGGAGGCGTGATTAGTGTACAGGGAATTCAGAGAATAGCAACAGAGAAGGTGATTTTGAATTCTAACAAAAGATTAGACGAAATTAAGAATGCGTATAGCTTGGCCAAGGGTCTACAGATCATCTCGATCTTCTGGTATCTAATGGATGTGGTAAGGGGTTAGAGGAATTTTTCATGGTGTAGCAACGGAACAAAAAGTGGAGTAGTGAAAATAAGGAAGGGGAAATACACAAATCTGTACTATAATACCAAAATTTAAGCAATTTCCTCAACAGAAATGGCAGGGAATTTGAAAAAAAAACAGTCAATCAAATATCCTAATATAGTCAAGGGTGAATATCTAGAAAATGTTTGTGACTCTCCAGGTCTTTATTTTTATTTTTATCTACAGTGGTCTTCTGGATTCTCACAGGATATGTCAGGTGCAGGGCTAAGCGTCGCTATTTGAGCTAGCTCCAGTGCAGGAGGAGGCATATACACATCAGGTGAGGAAGTACCATGCAAACATGACTGTAATACTTCCAGAAACGCAACTCAGTTGTTCCAAGTTAATTCATCTATTTCCCCGTAATAGTGCACTGTGAAAGGCAGATATCATCGGAGAACCTGGAAAGGTTGGGTGAAGGCAGCTGCCAGAGAGACTGGCAGAGCAGGAGAAATTTTACCAGCTGAACAGACCAAATGTCAATGATAAGTGGAGCAACAGTTCTTGCTCCTCCCAAGTACAGCAGGTGAGGGAGAGAGTAACTTTTGCGAAGACCGAGCTCAGACAATAGCAAGTGACTTCTATTCACTGGTGGGGTCATTGCGCTCAAAGCTTCTGGCAATAATTACACCGCAATTTGCTGGGAGCGTCCCCTTTTGCTGACAGCCGAAGAGGTGCGCTTCATGGTGGCAGCACAGCGGCTGCCAGCAAGCGGGCTGGATCGGTGCGCTCAGGTCCAACGAGAGGTGGAGGGCTCACAAAACTCAGCAGATCTGGGAACCCTCTTTTTCACACAGTGACACCCACAATGCATGTTCTTCTGCGTCTCCCATCAGACAGAGCGAAAATGTGGACACAGATTTTCCAAGAACCCTTGCTCCCGCTGTATGACTGTGATTTAAATGCTTTTCCTGGCAATTAGCTATTTACTACTGTGCCTGTGATGACTGCTGTTGGGGGGCGGGGGGAAGGTAGAGGAGGATCCCTGAGCAAATGTTTTCTTATGGCAGTTTTCTATATGTGGTTGTCACTTAATTGAAATAAATGTCTTGGCCCATTGCGATATGAGTTATTATTCCAATCTGTCATCGGAATGAATCTTCCTTTTCTGATCTTTTCCCAAATGACTGTATGTCAGGTAACTGTTTTTCACTTGAAAGCAACAATTATTTAAGTGTGAAGGGATGTGTTTCGTGCCTTGTGCAGTACTCTGGTGATTGGGGTTTGGTGCATCTTAACACTGAAATGAAACCACAAACGAAACCTGTTCTGGTTGAAAGTCTGCAATAGTGTCACATGGAAAATCAGGGACTGGGGCAGAAATGGGAATTTTAATCAGCAGATATGTCCTCCCTTTCGAGAGCACGAGCCAGCTGAATGCAGCCAGATCCAAAAGATCCAGGAGGCTCACTGGCTGGTTTTCTTGCCCTTCCTTGAAATCTGAATTTGGAATTAAATGCAGGTGATTTTAATTAGGCCCTGTGAACATTACTCGGAAATCACGTTTGTGTGATTGTCAGTCCAGTTTTACATGAGAACATCGTGTTTAACACGTTGAAAAGTGCAGATGTGATGTATTCTTATATTAGAAACGCTAATGATTAGGACAGATGGAGGGTGTTACTGATCACTTAAATGTCTAAGAGGGGTGGATATTAGAACTGCTAAAACAGTTAAATAGCGCAGATTTCTGGCATTTTGTAGTAGTGTCTCCTAAAAATATTGTCGTGCCACCCCCGTCCCAAATTAACGCTTCTAAGGCCAGTGATGTAGTGTGCTCACACCTTAAGGTAGCACAGTGATTCATGTTTTAATGATAGTGGCTGCTGGCTGTAACTATGGAATGTATTGTCATGGAAACTACACTTTTCTATATTTACACCGGGGCTGGTTATGCGAGAGACAGTGCTTGAAAGAAAATCTATATAACGTATAGCTTAATAACGAGGCAGGCAAGCTAGGAATAAACAGATCAAAGATTCGGCGATGTTACGGCTGCCGTTTGTCACCATGGTGCGTTTCTAAACAGGCTCAGTCGCCGCTCCAGATGACAACTAGCACGGCAGGTCAGAAAAGAAGTGCTGGACCAACTGGTCAGGCAAACTTAGATTATTGATAGCTGATTGATTGGCCTCCGCGTAGGGAACTCCCATGACACGTAACGCTCGTGTCCAGGCTGTTAGGGACAAAGCATGAACTGAGTGAATTGAGGACACCGGGTTGTAAGAGCCTGTTATTTGCGAGAAATGAATCTTTCAGAAACGGAACCGGGTTGTAACTCTTAACTGTGGAGCCGTTCTGTCTGTCACTTCAATCCAGAAAGTATTGCCATTCTCCTGAGCTGGGGCTCTTTCAAGCTCTAAGTTCAAAAATATAGAGTGAGAAACAATAATCAGAAAATATTATACCAAGTTGAAATTTAGCTACACACAAAAATTGGGTAAAAATAAAGTCATTGTATGGCGCAAGAGGAAGAGTAGGATCAACGCTGTTTAAGAAAGTGATTCTTTTACGGTTTTGAACTTTGCAAAGTGAGGGTAAGTTATACTGAAGAAATTGTACTTAAAATGTAGATGTATACGTCCATGCAGTACACACACACTTATATACATCTACACAAACATAAAATCCTGATAAAGGAGGTCTCCTACATTAGGGTCTGCAGTGTCAGGTGGATCTTTTTGAAAATTCTGGGCCGTTCACCCTCTATCTTGCTTGACCTGGCTGCACACAGAGACCTCCATGTGCCATTTTCTCCATTCTGTTTTATAACAAATTCCTAGTTCGGGTTTGTTACAGAAAATTGTTTCAGTTGCGCCTTAAGAACTCGCTCGCGATTGCCAGGGAGACAAGCTGCTCTCATTTCTTTAGAAAGAGTTTCTAATTTGATGGGCAGAGCTTAGTGAGTCGCAGAAAAAGCAGGGTCGAGTCGCTGTGAAACAACTGGGTTTACCTTGCTATCGGCTGTGAAATCATTGAAGGCATCGCTTCACTTTCTATATCGTAGCCTTTTCCTTTTATATCTGTGTGTCTGCCATGACCGAACCTAAAACTGGAGGATATATTCATCCAACTTTTGATATAAATAATCCTCTTAAAAAGCACAGCTAGCGGTTTGCTCATCCAAATGCTTTATTATGCATTTTCAGCTGGTGTTGCTTTAACTGAAGGAGCAGCGACAGCTGTAACCGAATCCAAACCAGCGTTCTGCTCCCAAACTTCTGTAATTATTGCATTTCTGAAATACAGCGAGCCGTTTGCAGGTTATAGGATGACAGCCCTAGCTGGAGTCTGTAGTTAACATTGCCTCAAAAGCAGAGTTTAAAGAGGGTTGCGTTTTAAGCTTCGTGCTGGTGCATTTTCCGTGTAACTTCATATCTTTATTCAGTGTCTCCTGCAATCCTTCAACCTGTCTGTTTGTAAATTTGTGCCTGGAGAAAGCTCCCATGTGGCAAGCCAGGATTGGATAAATGTTACTTGTATTTCTCTGATTGCAAACTCCCAGCATCGGGGATTTTCAGCTTTGAGTACAGTTTGTTTCATGCTGAGATTCATCTTTTTGGGGAAAGCAAAGGTCATCGCTTCTCCGGAGTTGCAACTGATTTGATTTTTTTTTTCTCGGGGAGGCGCTGGAAAGGGAATCCTTACTGGAATGCATATTGATAAAGGCTGAGGATTCTGGCTTCTTAGATAAGTAATTTTTTTTTCTCTTCTCTCCCCACAATGACTATGTATTGCAGCAACTCACTGGCTTTTTACCAAATCAGGAGCTGCAGTATTTTTCTTCCGATGGAATAATTTCAGCCCACTTCAGCTAGCATGACAATCTTATGTGATTGTTATGAGTAGGCGTTTACATCCTTTTACATGCTAATACTGCCACACCTGCTAGTCCCCCTCATTTCCATTTTGCTTTTTCTTTTTTTTTTCTTTTTTTCTTTTCCCCTCCCCGATGTAAAAACTAATTTCCCGGAGGAAGGGAAATCCTGAGGTTCGTGATCGATGCTGCATCGTTGATTCATCAACAAAGAAGGGGATGGCTGAACGGGACACAGGTAGCGATGCAAGCAGGCTGCTTCTGACCAGCAAGAGAAAAGCTAGCTGTTGAGCAGCGTATGTTGCCACTCCATGTGCTGTATTAGCTACTTGTTTTCAGCCTTCAGGAGGCTGCCACTACTGCAGCACTAAAGGAATGTGCCCTATTGTTAAAAATCCTGACTGCTTTACACCAATGATTTGCCACTGCAAAGTTGCATGCACCAACAACACTTTATCGTTGATGTTTGGATGCAAGGTAGGATGTGGTTAATGTATTTAAATGCATGCTGTAACTCCTTTGAATATCTGTGCTATTTAATTTCGTGTCTGACTGGAGATTTCAGTGCAAATTGCGATACGTTGGCTATAATTTAGGGCTTACAGACGATACGTTTTAAATGTTAGGAAAAAAAGATCAGAAGGAAAGCTTTCTTATTTCCCAGGGTTGTACGAGTATAGATTTACATAGGAGAATCTGACGGATTGTGAAGCATTTGTCCTAGAGTTGATTGTATACTTAGCTAACAGTGCTAAGATTACCAAACCACTACTCTGCCATTTGCCTGGCTTTATTGATTTTGATGTGTACACTGTTATTACAAAAACACAAACCGGCAAGACTGAATATGTTTTTTCCATTTATATTGCTGAACTGGCTGTTAACCGTAAGAGCAATACTAAACCATACAGCCCTGTACTTCTCTGTAAGAAATAAATAAAGTAAACTCCCGAACCCATTTTTAAGTCTATGGGAATATCTTTAAATAAGTGTTTTCTTCTAGGGACTGGACAATCATTTAATTTCTCTTTTAAATTTAAATCAAGAGGTGGCGCAGTTAGCCAGAGAAGTTTCTGTTCCGGCTGTGTAATGCAATCCCACCCCATTTTTTTTAACAAAGGTGTCGGATTGGACTATATTTTTCCCCATATACATCCTGACTTGATATTAGAGTATAACCAATGTTGTTTGTTATTTTACTGAAATAATTCAGAAGTGATGGCATGTTTTTAAAACTTATTTTCTTTGGGTAAACAAGTTTGGTTCTTGGATCAATCATGATGATTTTACGTGGGGGTTACAGCTTTGTCCCATTCCTTTTCCTTGCTGTCCTTAAATACTGCCTATTACTAAAACTGTTCTGCTGTGTTTAAATAGAGTAGGAAATGAGCAGTTACATAAAAAACGGTTGTGATAGTAACTATTTTTTAAATCCTCTGTGTAACTTTTTTAATCCTCAAAAATGACTAAGCTACAACAAACGAATTTGACTTGTACAGTCCACAAACTAGGGAACACAGTGTAATTTTTGGAGTCCCTATGTAATAGACCAGCCTAAATAAAATGAAGTGACACTATGAAATAGGTTATAGGTGACTCAATGCTCCCTAAACATAGTTCAGCAAGAGGTTAATGACAGATCATTTACTGCTTCGAATAATATACTTAAACTCAAACTAGTTACAGTAAAACGTTTACAAATGATTTTTCTACCTTTTCATTTTCCTCAAACTACCACCTGCCTACATCTCCTGTTACTTGAGACTTCCCTGAACTAAAGTTTCTTGTTTCTTCACTTCCATTTTAAATAGGCAAAAATATGTTCTATTAGCGAAAGGGTTATAATTTAATTGCTGTGTCATGATGCCACTACTGATATAAATAGCATCAAGAGTTTAAAAGCTTTTTTAATTTGCATCTTTTTCATAAGAACAGTTCTTATTTCTTTTTTTTTTTTTTATTTTAACTTTAAAAACTTAAACCCTCTTGTTTTCAAGTGTTACATTATAACTAAAAAGGTGAGTTGCTTAGTCAAGGGAAATTAAACGCAAGCCACCCTTCTGCAAAGCTAGGCCAGTGGTCTAGGGACTAGTATCCAATTTGTATTCCTGCCTGTAAGCATGATTTTCAAAGGATATTCTTTGATGCACTTAAGTTCTTTCATGATTTTCAGATCCTGTTAGGAAGAAGCAAGAGAATAAAAATCATAAATTTCAAACTTTTTTTTCCTCCTCTTTCTTCAGCGCTTCGGGCTCATTAAGTTAGTCACAGTCAATGTTTTATCTTCTTGTGGTGGTGTATGAACTACTTCTCAAATGAAAAGTGGATGTGTGGGATAGTGATCATTTTCAGAAAGATGAGAAGGAGCACGAACGAACTGAGTTATCTTGAGTTGGTTCAACACGTGTCGGATTATTACCCTTTGATACCAGCATCAAGCAGGAGATATTCTGTATACATACCAGTGTATCACCTCACTTCAAACGTCTTTTTCTCATTTCCACTTGTTCTACAGCCCCTATCTCAGTAGATGTCTTTTTGCTTTGGACACACAGGGTTTTATTTCTAGATTTTTGGGTTCAGATCCATTGTTAAGAAGCAAGGAAGTTTGAACAAGAAGGATGTTTCTTTTTAGGAAATCTCTTAGTTACATGGCATGAAATCACGGATCTAAGCATGCTCATAATATTATGACTTCTACAATCACGTGGTTCTTGAACTCGGGAAGGAGAGTAATATACTGGAATGACACTTTATATTCTGGATGGCAGATGAGAAAATAGGTCCTCAGAGTAGAAGAAGAGATTTAAAATACAGATAGTGGAATAGACAACAAAGGAATTCAAAGTTCTGGCAAATATCTCCAAGTGATAAAATAACCAGGTCAGGTTATTAACTATCTCCTTTGGAAAGGACAGTGCAGGTTACAGGAATGCAATGTTGCTCACACTCTTGATTTACACTTTTTACTTTTAATTTTGTGCCAAATACAGTCGTCTTCTCCTATGGGCACAGAAGTGAGTGAGAGAAATGCACCAATCAGAACCATCGCACCCATTTTTATCTGTTCCCAATGCAATAATTTTACAGCCTGCTCACTCTTAACAGGTGGTGCCAGGGAGTTAAACTGGGGGGGCAGGAAGAGGGTGTGCATGTCTTACTACACCATATGTTGCAAAGAAGGCAGTGGAGGAGTCTCGATTGTGCCTGCGGGAAGCTTTCCTTTACAGCTTGATTTCCCGGACTTTGATAGTTGACCTTGTCCTGGACCTTTGCTTTCAATGATGCCCAGTTTTATGGTCCTTGACCTTGAAATTGCAAAGAATTCAGAGCAGTTACATTTGAAAGGCAGGGTAGGGTCGACTTGAAGTGCCACTAGTGCAACCTACTTTAACATATTTAAACCCTTCTCCCTTTTCTGGTAGAGACATACCAGCGTTTCCATCACAGGGGTAGGGAGCTGAAGCAGGGAGAGGATAAGCAGGTTTTTAAATACGGCTCTCAGGTGCCAGGGGGTGTTTTGCCGAACTGTCTTGTTCATCATCTTGCAGGGCTGGGACATGAACGTGTATCCCCTGAGTCCTAGAGTTGCTCCACAGCTACTGGATGGACAGATTTGTGTCTGTGGATGAAAGGAAGGCTTGTGCGCGAGATAGACCTGCGTTCACAGATCTCCATCGCGAGGAGTGCCAAGGCATATATCAGATTCTCACTGAAGATGATGAGACTTAAATGCACGCTTAAATGTCAGTGTGTGCTTACTCACTTTGCTGAATTGGGCCCTGTAATAGTTCGCTCAGTATTGCAGAAGAGTTATCTCCCGACTCTTAATATCCTGTTCATTTTGCTCTTATTAAGAGTGCCGGGAAAGGATTTCAGGTGGACTGAGATAATTGCATTTCAGCCAGAATTCTGACGCTCACATGGAAATGTTTTTCTGCTTTATGTCCTTTACCTCTGTATATTGAAAATAGATATTGAGGAGATTCCATTGAAAGATGAGTGACTTCCCTGTTTGTTGACCTTGACCAGGTATTTTGATAAATCCTACCTTCCTTTTGATTTAGGGCTTTTTTTTATATCTGTCTTAGCATAATTTAAAAGTGTGGTGGTTTTTTTTCTAAAATGGGTAAGATATAACTCCTTCACTTCGCTGTTTTCTTTCTTTCCTCCTAGCACGTTTATCCTAACCAGCCCTCCAGCACAATAGCTGATTTTGGTATTTTTTTCCTACTATTTCTCTGTTTTAGCTGAAATAGCCAAATAGCAAGCTATTCCACTATCCAAGGTGAGCACGAAAGGAAAACCACTTGTTTCTTCAGCTGCCCAAACTTCTAGGTTTTGCAAAACTGTTGCAATACAGAAGGTTTTATTATTAAAACAAATAGTAAGGGGCATTACTGAATGTCTTGACATTCATATTTATTATTTTTTATCATGATAATACTACTAGAAAACTACTAGTTTTCTGTACCGGCATTATTAGTCTCTTGAACAAAGTCTGGTGTGTCACTTAGTTGAGAATAATCTCTACATTGTCATAGTCTGGACCTGGTGATTGTAAGAAACAGTAATTTTAGATGACAGGAAAATACTTCTCCAACTAGGTCTGATACACAGTGTATACACCACGTTCAAAGCCTTGTATGCTTTATCTTCTTGATGCACGTCCGTGAATTCAAGTGGGATTTTACATTTCATGGGACAGTTTGAGGTGCATTCTGGATGCAACCAGACAGAATATTCATTCGAATTATGAATGAGCTTTTAAAATTGGTCTCCCAGCCCTGCCCATGTGTCCTGTGTTGTTTTGCATTACGGAGTAGGCTTGGAGGGCGCAATGGGATGTCTTTTTGATGAAACTAAGCAGAAGGATGCACTCCAGGAACACACCAAGTACTCTGCAAAATCTTATGGGTATTCAGTTTATAAAAACAGAATAGCACTATTTCAAAGTAAAACACAAAATGTGTGTGTAATGTTGTAGTTGGTTCCTTCTTACCAGCTCTTTGTTCCGTGGATCCATTCCTGCTGCTTGCTGACGCGGACATGACCTCTGACTCCACTGACACATTTCAGTTCTGATTTTTTGGGGGGCCAGGACTGGACAGATGTAAAAATACAGTGTATTCATGGTCATTCTGACTTCTGTGATCCTTCCATAGAGACTGATGCATTGTATAGGGTTCCAGAACTCTCTGAAAGAGTTTACTGCCTATTCATAGACAATCAGCGGAGTAAGTCAGCTGGAACATTGCTGCCACTTGCTATGCATAGCGTTTGACAGTGGCACTGAGAAACCTACTTCCACATATTATTCTTGTTAGGCCACTGTGGCGTTAAAATAGAAATACTCAGCAATAGAAGGAGCCACAGAAGAGATGCAGGATCGCCACTGGCAAGAGTGTCTTGAGTATGATCAGTTGTGTCACAGAGGATTTGTGCATTAGTGTATAGCGCTCAAGGCAAGGAGAGGCTTCTTCTCTGGCATAGCATCTATGCAAGCTAGACATGGGGTGTAAGCCCAAGCAATTTCAGCCGGCCATATCTTTTTTTTTTTCTGGTAGGCATTGCCTAACCCCTACATTTTAACAGTCTTGGCCTAAGAACAAGTACAAGCCCTCCCCAGCAGTTCCCACCCATCGGCAATGTGTGTGGGAAAAGATGAACTATACATTGTACTCAAAGGCCACCAGACCGAAGCTTTCTGAGGCCAAAATAACAAGTTATAAGGCTGTGGGACCCTGCCAGAAACTCCTCCCAGTATTGAAAAGTTTATAAAGTGCATCCTACTTTTTGGAACTTCTTGTTCCCAACCGTTGAGGAACATTGCACTGGTGAAGTACTCTGGTATCAAAGGTGAGTAGACTGCGACTTCATAAGTGATCTTGAGTTTGTTATCTTGAACTCAGCGTGGGTGCTGCAGAAATCAGTATTCTAGGAGGCACAGGGATAGCAGAAGCCTCAGGAGAGGTAGGAGGCAGCAGCAGGAAGATCCAGGTGGGGCACGTGGAGGAAAGGCAGCAGCTCAGGGACAGGATGAGAAGGCAATGGCCTGGGCAAGGTCCTGAGGAGGCAAAGAGAAAGCAACACCGGTGAGGTCTGGCTGGATTTGAAATGGGAAAAAAAATATGTTAGATCATGAATCCTCTCAAACGATGGGCCCGTTGCCTCAATCATGTAGGAGTTAAGTCCCTAGTTAGGGAAGGCAAAGAAGCGTTACCATTTCAGTCTTATTTGGAGTGAGCTCGCTCGTTAGCTGTCACTCACTGGCATTGGCCAACGTCTGGGCGGGTGGTGCCCAGGCATTTTTCTAAAAGCATCAAGATCAGATGTTAAAAATATTTCTGCTTGTGTGAGAATATCGTGTCTTATTTGTTGCCACTGTCCTGCCCACGAGCTCCCTGTACTCTCTGAAGGAGATGGGTGGCTGGTAGGAGATTCCCTGAGAAACCATAACAAATGTGCAGATAGTTTAAATTAAGAAAACAACACTAAAAGTGGCTTTTTTAATAAAGTCTTGGTTTTTTTTTTTAATAAAAAGTGTATGCACTGAAAGAAACTTCTGTTGTAGGTGGGCTCGTCAGTCCCTACGTCATTTGAATCACTGGCCTTTTTTTCCACATTTTGCCAGAATATCTGCTTCTAGCTGCTGTCAGGGGCTGGACACTGGACTGGATGGACCACGGTGCTTGCTGTGCATGCTCCTGTCCTCGCAACAAGAACATTTAGTGGTAGCACAGCAGTGGAGTCTGATTTTCATCACTCTAGATTACTTGAAGTTCACCTGCAGCTAAAGGATGCTCTGAATACCCTCTGTATTGTACCTTTGAGCATATCGCCATGGTGGGAAATGGGTTTCTTCTTTAAACTAGTAATAAAGCAGAGTTGCTTGTGGTGGTTCACAAGCACTGGGTTAGAAATACGACAGTAGAGTGTACCTATGGAAAAAGCAGAGCAGGAGACACATAGCTAAGGGTTATTGAATATTTTGAAGGAGAAGTTCAGAGTTTGCTCAGACACTCAATGTTTTAAATATATTTTTGCTTTAAATTATACATAATAGCTCCATAAAATGAGGTACTTTTGAATCGAAATATATAAAGACTGGAATGACTTGATGCACCGTTACATGAGCTGCTTGATTTTGCAAACTAATTATTGACTAAGAGAAGGCTATATATAGACATTCATCTTAACTGTAACATATGTCATAGAAGAGAATGGTGACAAAGAGGTGTTATATAAATATATTTAAGTGATAACAGCAATAAAACTGAATACTGTCACTGAACAGTTCTCCTGATCTTTGAAAAGTAGCTTTAATGTTTCCAGTGTAGCTGTCAGAAATAGTCTCATGATTAAAATATAGGTATTTATTACTTTCACTTTTCTGATCATGTTTCCTTCATCTTTAAGCATTTGATGCAATATTAATAATCATTAGGGACAGGATTTTTCAAGAGAGACTAGCTGGGGGTTGTGGTAAATGCACTGGAAAGCGGAATGGGAAGCAAGATTACTGATGGGGATTCCTGTGACTCCCTGTAGAAATTAATGATCCGTCGTCCCGCGAGAGATGGCACAGAATGAGCTGATGAAGTGTTACGACAGGTTGGGCTATTCTTTTGGGTCACTTAGCTATCGAGCGTATTGAGAGTATCATTATCAATCCATAAGGTAAAAACGGCCCTCTTCACCCAGCTTCCATGAGGAATTAAACCTGTTGGCTACTCAAATGATCCCCGCCAAGTTGTACGCGGCCAGAAAGGAGGCTTTCTGGGAAGATGTCCGACTCTCAGTGAAACTGCAAATTGTTGTTTTTCAATTCTTCCTCAAACTGGCGTTTCAGAAACCTTGATTCTGAGAAACCTGATGCATCGTTTTGGGGAGATTTCCTTCAGGAGGTGCTCACAGCTGTTCAGTGTAATTAAGACAGAATATGCCAACTATGAATTTTCAGGAAGACGTAAGCTGGTGTCAGCACTGAAGTCCACGCAATGAATTACCCGGAGGCTCTGTAGCTATGGCAAGTGTGGTACACAGCCTATGTCAACACATAGCTGCCTGCAGAAGACCATATAGACATACACAAAGTCACTTTCTTCGCAAGATGTGAGCTCATTCCTTATGGAAACAGGCCTGTAACTACGGATCTTTATAGACAGCTGCAAAATTTTTGGGATATACCTATATTGCTAAGTAAAAGAGGGCTAATGAGTATGCTCAAGTACTCAGCTCCTGATTGCATATTGCAAAATTGTTGGTTTTGTTCCTTGGCTGTATTTTGGGGTGCTCCCAAGTTTTTTTCAAGACAATTCGTAAGCGTGACTTGAAGGATTGTTCACTCCTGGGACTGGAGGGAGGGAGCACGGATGAGACTGCATCAGGGAAGATTACTTGCAGCCTACAGCCAGTCCTCGTGGCTATATCTTCAAACAGCTTCCATCCCTGCCCCTTGCCTTTACATGGTATTTGAAAGCCTGCAACACATCTCCTCGGTTTCATTTAATAAAAACACCACTTTAGTAGTAAGATGGACATGACCATCTCTCAACCGCTTGGCCTGGGAACCAAGAAGCATGCTAAAAAATGGCTGTATTTCGCACAGCAGATGTAGTATTAGGGTCTTGGGCATGATTCCACAACTGGGAGCTTGGAAAATCTAACAGATAGGAAAGAGGCCATAATAGCTAGGCCAGGCTTGTTTCTTCTGGACCTACCACCACCACACCTGTGACAGCCCACCTGGAATATACCCAGGTATATCGTGTTAGAGCTCCAAGGCCAAATCGATAAAAAACCTGCCTTGGACTCAGCAAAAGGCAAGAGAGCCTGTGTCCAGCACATGGGGGTAGTCCACCCTGGAATACTTCCCACCAGCTTAGCTATATCCACCTACACTTTATTAACTTTGGATCCCGCAAGTAAGAGAGAAGTTTGAATTCAGTGAACTAATTGCATACCTATTAAGGCATTTAAATTAGTAATGCACGCTTGTCTGCCACCTCGTAAGACTGGTATACGGCTTATAATGACCACCTGTTGAAGTATGTTGCTAAAGTATGTTAGTCCTGGCACTTACACTGTTTCTGAGAGGTATTGTCAGCTGGCAGTGAGATGCCTTCAAATTCTTGTATATCCCAGGGGTATTCCAGTCTGTATTAAACACAGTTCAATAACAGGATAATCACCCTCATAAAACACTGAGAAAACAGTCGCTGCCAGAGAGGGGTTTGTGGCCTTGATTTGGGACAGGGGACAGGAACTCCTTATTTCTGTTTCTGGCTCTCGCCTAGCATTCCTGTTGTGACCTGGGGCAAATAGTGCCTTATGTCTCTTTCTAGAAAATCAACTTGGTAATAGCTGCCTCGGAGGAGTATTGAGAATTAATAATTATTGCATGTATGCAGCACTGAAATGAAATGAACAGTGTGAGTGCAACGCGCCATTGGTTTTAAGGACCAACCTAAAGCCGTGGCGAGGCTGAGATAGGGGAGGTTACAAGTGAAAATGGAAAGATATTAGTAAAATCAAAGCATTTCCTCCGTTTTTTTTTTTTTGCTGTCCAGCCCTCTCCTCACAGTATTTATTTCAGGTATACCTTGAAATACTATTGTTAATCTTTTTTTAAAGTTCTCCCTCCAGGTCTGAGTTTTCAAATCCCATATTTCGCGCACAGCAAATTGTTATGGTTGAATTGCAAGTCCCTGGAAAAAGGGGTTTGCAATGAAAGTACCGACAGACTGTTATCTCCACCCATCCAAGTAGTGCTCCTGTCATCTAATTTATTATATAAAGTTGCTGCAGGGGAAAAGCACTTTCCAGAGCTCTGGTTACTTGAGTTTTAGTTTTGCAAAGGTTGTTTAAAAATAGTCATAGGATGGTATATGAGGCAGGAAGCAGACAAGCAGATGAACATAAACCTGTTGCAAGGAGGCAAATCAGTAACTGCATCACACAAATTTTGTGACCGTTCAGGAATTCTGGTGAGGCTGAGCACTAGGAGGGACATTCAGCCCGGTTCAGAGGACCATACGGCTCTCTTAAACTGCACGTTAAATTCCAGATTCTGCAGCCCACCATAAATTAAAGAAAACGCTATAGAGTCCTACCAAATCCAGGACACAACAGTCTGCAGACCTGTGACCGAAGGTCTTTTCAGTGCTGTAAGGAACAGTGTTTTGCACTGTGCCTATAAAATAAATAAAATTTCTACCCTCCCTACTCATTACATTCCCTTGCCTGTGTTAGCGTTTGCACTTGGATTTCTGATCCTTGTCTTAAGTAAGATAAAAAATTACCTGGGTAGGAACTAAGCACTTGACAGCATAAGAAAACATAGTAGACTTTTGCACTGACAAAGTTAATATTCCATACACAATAGTTTGGGATATAAAATAACCAGGGCAATATGTTTTTATAAGACAAAGTTTGGTGATACATTTTGAAACGTGTATTCCTTCCCAGAACAATTAAGAAAACACAGGGGAGGAGGGGGAGAGGAGAGGAGGGAGAAGAAGATGACCCAGAAAACGCACTTGCGGATCTAATTTTGTGTGTGTGTACGTATTACAGACGAGCCTGTTGCACCTCCTCCCGTAAAGCCCTGGTGTTTTGCACTCTTTACTATATGCATCAGCCCCCCTGTGAGTTCCAGGCATGCAGCTCTTTAATTTTCCAGCATTAAGGGCATGTCTTTCCGGTGTTTTGAAGTTCAACAGCCTTTAGAGGTGTTGGAAGCCAACAGAGACAGAGGGAAGCGAGACTTTGTGAGGCAAAATCTTCGGAGGATTGCAAGATCTGGTTATGAAGAAGGAGCTTTTCTGTTAAAAGTGTTATTGTTGTAGGTGCCCTGAGCTTCACAGTTGCTTCCTCCAGTCAGATACAGCCGTAGGGACAGAGGGACATCGTCTCCCTCACAGAGCTGGGAGTTGAACCTCAGGCTGTTGCATTTTATGCTGGAACTGGCTTCCTAAAACAGAGGTTTAATTTACTGTCTACAGTTACTTAATCTGTACGAATCTGATGCGTAAATCTCTTACTGGTGCTGGAGTGCGGCGCCTTTTCACAGAGCATTAGCAACTACTACTTTTCCCGTGTAATTGGAATAAAAATGTTCAGCGTGCTGAGCCAGAGAAACGGAGCTGCTCTCAAACTAATCCACAGTCTGTGTGCAAACACCAGCTATTTCTTGACTCTTTGTATTCACTAGGAGAGGCAGCATAGGGCCTCACACGTTCATAAGGTTTCTGTTATTAAATGAGGAGTAGTTGTTTTTGTAGGCTGATGATTTTTCTTCTGCTGTCTTCAGTTTATTCATAAAAGAAAGGAGCCTAGATAGAAAAGGGTCAGCTCACATTATCAGAATGTGGACGAAGTAATCACAGAATGGTAGAAATGTTGATTGGAAAGGACCTCGATAAATCACCTCATCCAAATTTCACTGAAAGCAGGAGAAATGAGAGGTGATTTAGCATGCGGCCGTACACCTCACTTTGCAGAAGAAACTGTTCGGTTTTTAAGCAGCGCCAGCTGAAATGTCTCTTCAGCTAAAAAAGAAGGAAATTTGGGAAGCATAATCCAGAGTTTAAAACACGGGAAGGGAGGTTAAATGTTCTGAGAGTCACTCCCTGTTCTTCCATTGATTCAATAGAAGATGGGGAGAGAGGCAATTTAGCCCCTTTTGATAAAATTGGGAGTGTTGCCAGGGGCTCAGGTTGTAGGGGCTGCTGTTACAGGGGTGGGATTTCACCTTTTGTGCTTCAGGTGGAGTTTGTGAGACTCTGAGGTCGCGATCCTTGAGATACCAGCCCCCTTGGCTTTTGATGGCAATTAAGCACCTTCCAAGGATCTGACCATGCGGTGCTCCTCTTCCTCTGGTGCTTCCTGTGTTCAGCCCAACGCCTTATCGCTTGCTTTGCTTGGCTTTACTTCTCAAATATGCCTACGTGCTTTCTTTGCCATGACTGGCTCTCACTTAAAATGCACTGTTAGACCCCAGGTCAGTGGATGTGGTTGAGGAGAATGAAGTCAACAGGGCATTTCTAGAGTAGATGGCAGACAGGAATAGGGAAACGTGTCCATCCCCTCTCACATATATGTACATACGTACAAACAGGTCACTAAACTCTGCACTTACCTGGTGCATTAGCAATACTCCCACTCTTAAATTCTGAAAATTTGGTGACTGTAGGCCTTGGATGCGATGGTGGGTGGGTGGGAGAAGCGGAATGTCTGTTTAAGGCTGTAAAGCTGCATTTGAAAGTGTCAAAAATGTTTGTGATAGAGAGGGCTATTTGCCTTATATAGAAAATGCACATTGACACGTCCCTGAATTTTCTTATGCAAGAGTGAGAAGTCAAACAGGACTTTGAATGGTGCAGTAAATAATAACACGATTTGTTGTCAAAGCTCGAATAAGTTAAATCCTGCCAATATGTTTAAAGCATTTCTTTCTTAAGAAGGTTTTGATTCCTTGAATTCAGAGCAACTAAAATTAAAATAAGCCAAGAAAGGGAAAGGGAGCAGATTCCGCTTTGAATGTCCTACATTATTTATTCCCCTATTTAGATAGTGAGAAGCTGATGCGTAGACCAAAGACTGATAAAGTGTATTGTAGTAAAATACCTCCATATTAGTAATTCCAGATTTGGCTAAACCATGTAAATGACTGATGTAAAGAGCAAGGCACATCGATTACTAAGACATCTACCCTTTGATGTGGTTTAGCTTCCGAAATTAGGGTTAGGGCTTTTGATTGAGATGCTTATGTGCAAAATTTTCTCAAACATCAGTCAGAGTTGGTACCTAAAGGAATTTGGTAATTTGGTCTGAAAATATTGCTGCCTTTTTAAAGGGTACGAGGCTAGAGAAGATTGGCTTCTCTTGCTTTTCCTGTAGTGCTTAGATAAGCTTGACGAAAGCTCCATAAGCATCAGATGACTACAAAGTACAACATGACACGTGGTCCGTTGGTATCTGTTGGATTGTAGTTGGAATTAGGGCCAACAAGTTTTGGCACAAAATTTACCAAAGAGAACTAATGTAGTCATGAATTAGATGGCATTTTTGAATACAAAACAAGACATGCAAAAGTGATAAGTTAGAGTAAACACAGTATTTTTTTGGTGTTCCTTGGCTATCATACTGTTGTTTTCTGCATGTGAATAAAATTCTGATAATCTTCATTTACCAACTGCAAGGCAAAATTCATTTTTTGTGTGACTAATATGGAATGGTTTCTTTCATCCAAAAAGACTGGTGGGTACTGCAAAGAATAAGAAAATAATGAAGCTGTAGCAGGACAATAGAGAAGGTGCTGAAAACCAGAAAGAGCTGAATAGTTTTTGAACTTGTTACTCTGCAAATTACATTTTCTGTGCGTGAAGCTTTGAAAATGAAGTGAATTTCTCCCCTTTATAATAATGTCCTTGAGCCTACAGCGTGTGAGGAAAACAATTCTACATCCAACACATGCTTAAATAACAACATTTAAAGTTATAGCGCCATTCCCAAATGAGAAAGACCTTGTAGGCATCTATCAAACATGCAGGTCAGCAGGGGAGATCCCAAAAGAAGTGCAAAGCACTTTATTTTTAATTTGTTCGATGTGTTATCACTTAGCATTAAGCGCCACAAATACCAGCAGAGACACCTGAGGACTTGGCAGCTTTGTGGTTGGAAGCAACCAGTCTTCAGGTGGTGGTGGCCTTCTGGCTGTGTTTGCTATGAGCTACAGCTGTTTTCACCGCTGCTTTGGCTGTAGATAACCTGTTGGCCTTGCCTGCAGAGTTGGTACAAATGACCATTTAGCGACTTGCCGCTGAGCTCCCGCTTGACCCCTAAGAAAAGTGCAGACTGTTTAGAGACGCGTCAACTTGCTGCTATTCCCCGCTCCCAAATGCACCGTTGTGCTTGGCTGCTGTCTGCAAAGATCATTTTCAGGTGCGATCCCGCAGCAGAAAACACATTTTAGAACAAATGCAGCATGAAATACTGGCAAGTGCAAAAGGCTCTGAATTTTTAAAGGAGCTCTGTTGCTGCATTTTTTTGGTCTGAATATCTGCCTTTTAAAAAAATCCTTTATTAAGTGTATTGAGAACTTCCAGTCACTAGCCTTAGGGCAAAATTCAGTTGGGCTGCTTGATGTTTGTGCTGGGAATGCCTCTGGGAAAGGGCTGTCCATCTCTTTGTCACATACATGGTGTGGGTCGAACTCGGGGAAGACAGGAAGACTGTCCTATCAGTCTTGGTGACCATTCCTTGCTTCTTCTTGCCTCTCATGTCAGCGCAGGTGAGTATTGAAGAGCGCGCTCTGTTTTAGTCTACCCAACTCTTTCAATCCATGAGTCCCAATCTTTTGAGACTTTAGGAACAAAGCCAAAAAGTAGTCTTTTCCCCTTCACTTACCAAGAGAGGCTTTGACTTACCTAAAAACAAGATACCTGTACTGTTCTCAAACTCCTCAGAAAGCCTCGTATGAGTAGAGTAGACATAAGGACACCTTCGTTTGGCATTGTGTGGAGGGAGAAATATGAAATTGGGTAAATATTTCCAGTTTGGATTAACCTTATCTTGATTTCAGTTGAGATTTTTGTTGGATTACAAAGTTTGGTACAAACTTCTTAATGAGGAGCTTCAGGTCTGGGTTTTCCTTCTGGAATTTCTTCCGTGGGATGTTTTTCTTGTATCTGAAAAGACAAGCATGGATAACAGTAATAAAATTAGAAAATACCTGGTGTAGCCCTTGTACGTGGGTGGTTTCTTTGGCTTTGTTTTGTTTTCCTGGCTTGAGGAACTGTACATCTCTTCTTTTATCTTAAAAAAGGAAAAAAAAAAAAACCTACAAGACTGACAACAGCTTTAATTTGTGCTATGCTGTTCCACTTTCTAGAGATGCAGTGTACTGTTTTCAAAATAAACATGTCCTCTTCTCTAGAAAGCTTTGCAATGTATTTGAAAATCCAAGAAGTCATTCTCCTGTCTTCACCCTATGATGGAGTAGTAACCTATCCTCCCATACATCCACTTGATTTTTCAAGGCCTTCAACTGGATACTCAAAAGCTGTAGCTGTTGATTGTGGTTTGACTTACTGTGAGTAAAATCGTATTTGTTTTTATTGTACCCTTCAAACTGACTGAGCTAAGCAATGATGTGTGGCTGTTCGTTCTTTTCTGTGTGAAACGTTAACCCTTGCCTCAAGGATAGATTGAAGCTCTGATTTCTTCTATTCCTGGCCCTGCCGCAGACTTCAGTGTATGACCTGTTACTATAGATACATGCCAAGTATTGCATTATTTAATGCTACTATCTAGTCCTATTTTCAGCACCATGATTGATGCTTGCAGGCGATTCAGTTTTATGCTGATTTCACCAAAAGCAGTAGCAGCGTTGCCATTGTGTGGGCACCCAGCTGGGGTTGCATTAAGCAGGCAATCTACTGCAGAAATACTCCTACAGTCCGGTCAGTGGCAGAGGTAAGAACAAAGCAAACACAGAGCTAAATTGGGAGGTCCAAACAGCACCTCTTTTCCCCCAAGTACTTAGGCTTAAGCATCCCCACTACTAAAAATGTTGCTGATTATTTCTTTAAGGGAAAAATGTTAATATACAAGATCTAATTACCTCTGTCTAAGCTGATACGCCTACAGCAACTTTTACATAACCCAAACACTTGAGTTCCAATTATACAATTATATTTTAACATGTATTAAGTGCTATTCCTTTAGGGAGGAGACTTATACTGAATATTTGAACTAAACTCCTTGCTCAGTACAGATCTACATGGTCAGGTCTCATTTCATTACAGTGCCAGAGACTTTGTTTCTCTCAGTTCCTTTCCCCTTAAATACACCAGCTGGCTCTTCAGAAAGCACTTTTTGCACGTGTGGAGCACTGACAGCAGTATCTGTACATGTATATCAACTGCAGGCTATGAAGCTAATGTTCTCGGGGTCAGTAGCAGCAATGTTACTGCAATTAGGTCCATAATCCTTGCACAGCGTGAGTATCCTCTGTTTTGCATACAACCTATGGCAAGGTCCAAGTCTCTAGAGGAAGCAACATGTTCAAACGTGGAGGAAAGGCCGCTGCTTTTAGTCCCTCTTGCTCTGGAGACTGATAGCACAAAAGATTGAGTTTCCCTTTACTGAAAAGACAGGTGACTCCAATGGCCATTCTTCTTTTCTTTGTGTCTTTGTGCAGCTTCTGTAAGACACAGAAGCCCTCATCTGGAGGGAAGGCTTCTTGAGGAAGGCCATTTGCTGCATACGTTCAACTGTTAACATCAATGAGGTTTGTAGGTCACCTCTTCTGAAAACCGAGAGCCTAATTTTAGCGTGAGGAGCCTGAGTGTATTCCTACACTCACAGCTAACTCAAGTTTTCTGAACATCCAGCCAAAGTTGTGACTTGGCCTGAAAGAGCATAGGAGAAAAAAAGGGATGAACCAAGAAAGAGGGAGTGGAGGACAACCCCGGTGAGCAAGGCTGGGGACTGCTGGTGCTCCTGATGGTGAATTAAATGCGTGCGGGGCAATGGCTGCTGGTGGAGGGGAGGAATCAGGTCCCAGAAGTGTTCCGCTTCTTCCCATCCCTCAGCATCAGCCTATACCAAAAGCTGGCACGGCCTATGGTGCAACCACGCAGCTTGTGCTAAGTTCATTGCTGCCGTGGAGTTTATCTTATCAGCAGCTGAGCCACCTGGTTTAACATTAACGCAGCTATTCCTATGCTATACTGTAGTCATTCCTGCACAGTGACTTCAGTTTAAAATAGCCCCTGCTTAGAAAACCAAGTTTTGGAAATGCTGAATAAAGTTGTCGCATTGGGCTGTACCCATCGGATAAACCGAGTTCCTGCCTAAAGAAAACGTGATGAACACGATTAATCACAAGGTAAAACTAAATTATTAAAACATTAGGCTTGTGTTATTTTAATTATACAAAACCAAAAAGTCTGGAGGTAAAGTTCCCATGGCAACCTTAGCTCTGTCTCCTGTGTGCAGTGGATGTGTGTGTACGTTTGTGTGAAATAGGATCATTCATTATCATGGTCAGGGTGATTTAGGACTTGCTGATCAGGAAGATGTTAATCAGACCAGAAATCTCATCTTTAAAAGTGATTTATTTTTGCTGTTCCTCTAGCCAAGTGTTGCAATGTAGAGGAAATTTTGGATTTCTGTCCAGTCTGACAAGTATTCATGCTAAAACATAATGCCTGAACAATCACTAGCTTGTCATAAATCTGATTTATTACTTTTCAAATTTAACTACGATTGTGGCAGACACCCTGCAGTCATGAGTCCAACGAGCTAGTAAAATGAAATTGGCACCCATTTTTTTCAGATGAATTCACTGGTATGAAACATTTGATTACACGTTGCACTTTGATGCTAGCACTTAATACCGCAGAGCTAATTTCACCCATAGAGGTTTTGGGTTGTTTTTTTTTTTCAAAAAGGGATAGGCATCATTCCCCTATCGATCAAGGATTACGGAGGATGCAGCAGTCTGGTGACGTAGCAGAATTGTCTCCAGTCCTCCCGTATCACCTGAAGGAACGGCGTTCCTCGCAGGCGTTCCCATGAGACGCTGCCTTAATCTCTTCGTCTCCATCCCCTTCCTCGCCCACGTTCAGGTTTTCCCAAAGGTACACATCAGCCATCACTCTCATAAATTAAGGTCTTAGCAGAGCAAGGGGACTGGTGGTCAGGGTGAGGGAGGTGTTTCGTGCTGATATGGGGAGAGACTGACAGCTGTAAGAAATCTGAGTTATTTTGTGCAGGCAGAGTGAATAAAGGAAAGTTTTGTGAAAAAACCCCCACATATTACACTATTGTGAAATGTGTCTAGATGCTGAAGGCATTAAAGGCTACTATACATTTTTATTACTGTCATGAAATTCAGTGAATGGCATATTCGTGGTAGTGAGCTTTACAAGTATTATGTAAAGTACTTTTCCAAACCATAGCTTCTTTTTCTTTTTTTCTGTGGTTGCCCTGTAACTCTATTTTCAGTGACGTACCTCTTCAGGGTAGTGGCTCAGAAAGAGGATTAATACTTTAGAGGAAGAACTGAGGGTGTATCATTTTTTCTATAAAAATAAATACACATCCCTGCATCTACTGAATACAACCATATTCTTGCTGAGCTGTTGTATAAAGTCAATAGAGATAACATTATGTACACAAAACATAAGCATAATGTATGTAGAAATATATTCTGAGCAGACTCACAGAATAATATGAAGATTTGCAGGCTTCTAAAATCCCAAAGATATAAACCGAAAGACAGAAGGAGTAAGAGTTCACTCTAAGCGCTCTAAGGATATAAAGGAGATACAAGTATTAACTCACCAAGAATTCATCTAAAGACAACTGAGAAATATTAAGATAGGAACTTCATAAAAATTCTGTTCTCTTGTCATTGGGGGGATTAAATGTTAGAACAATTAAATTTGGGAATGGCTTTAAACGACGACTCTCCTTTAAATATAGGAAAGTTGGATTTACTGAGGTAGAGCAATTATTTCTGTTCTTTAAATAGACATTTTTTTCCTGTGATTCATGAGGTCAGTGTCTGATACTTAGCATCCTGCTAAAATTAAACAGCACAAAGATGTCCTGCCAACATATTTCTGAATTGGTATATTTCATTTATTTGGATATAGCACAAAAGCTAAAATGTATATTTATACACATTCAAAAATACAACACAGTTATACTCCCCAAGTGTCTTTCATCGCAATTCCTTTTCTTTTGTTTGTAATAACACTTGCTGTATTTTGTTAGAAAGAAAGGTTTGAATTTAAACTGTAAAAATGGGTAGGATTTATTTGAAACAAGCCTCACGACAGACTTCTTTTAGGTTAGTCCTCTCAGATAACCAGTGAATGCCTCTGTGTTCATGTCAGTAAGACACAGTCTCTGGGTCATGGCAGGTGACATCAGATTTCTTTGGATATTCCCAGCTAGCTGAAACCAGACATAATCTGAAGGAGACCTCTTTCGAGCATTGTCAGAACTAAGGGATTGCTGAGCATGAGTCGTAGAAGGAGGTAAAAGGAACAGAGAAAATACACGGAATAGGAGAGTGGAACACTTCAAAGCCAGCCTCACCAGGGCTGAAATTCTCCAGGAAGGTGGAGGACAATGAAAGCAACACCACTCTACTTTTGCAAGCAGTGAATGCCAGCAAAGGGCAGCTTCTTTTCTTACAATTGCTGGTTTGAAATCCTTGATATGTTTGATAGTTTTTGTTGCCTAAGGCAAAAAGTCTATAAAACTGAAGTGAAGAAGGATGCGGAATGCTCTATACCTCGTACGCATGAAATATCAATAGTGGTTTTAATCAGAGATACAAAAGGTTGAGGTAACTCTGTGAGTGAAGAGACATTTGGCGTTGCTGGTGCGTTGAGTCTCTGATGAGAGATCGTGTTGGTTACATGTGCATTGAGATGTAAGCGTAGTCTCCCGTGCTCCCCACACTGCCGATCCTCGGCGTGAGCCGTGAACACGTGCTGACTCTATATTCTGTATTACACCCTGTGTTTGTTTTCTCCCAGTCATTCAGCTGGAGCTCTTCCAAGAGCACATCAAGCCTGCTTAGCTGTCCTGTAGCAGAAAATAGTGGAGGAGGGATTGAGTGTGCCCAAGTCACAGCCCAACACCGCTCTTGTGATTGGGAGGGTAAAAAAAAATCAGGAACGTCACTGAGAGTCTGAAAAGCAAAGATTTAAGAGTTTGACAAACAAAAGAAGGGACAAAGTCCAGACTCAGGGTAATGGGTGGGCAATTTTATCCTGATTGAGAACCTCAGCACTGTAGGAGTTACGTGGATGTCATCACAACTCTGACTGCAGCAAAAAGCATGTGGGGTTACAGAAACAGAGTTAGTTAGCAGAAGCCAACCCACTGGGTGTCACAAAAGGAAAGATGTGAGAGGGAGGATGGATTATATCGCTTTGCAAAAGTTGACAAGAACCAACGATGTGTTTTGCTCAGATGAATCCTCATAGGAGCAACGAGGAGCAGTTCATTAGGAGATAAATACACCATTGAACTAGAACTAAATGGGACATTTATGAAGCTGGACATGGCACACACATCAGAAAAAGTTGTTTTCATTGTTAGAAAAGTACAGGCTTGGATACTGGATAGTAAATTTACTATTGATAGTAAATTAAAGGAGCAGAGCCACATCAGCGTGCAAAAGCTGAGCAGGGAGAGAGGTCTCTGAAGAGCAGAGTTTACCTTGGAGACCCCATATTAAAGAAGTATTGAACTAGCTGGACAGATGATCAGCACCCTTGAAGACAGTCATCTCTTAATGGTACTAAGGAAAACATACTCTTACTAGCGGAAAATATGAGAGCTGTTTTTCCTTATCAGGGAGCTGCATTCCTAAAATGAAGGAAGCAGAGTGAAGGCTGGAAAAATATTCTCCAGGAGTAATAAACCTACCAAAACACAGGCATTTGGCAGCATTTTAAATGCCATTGAGCACCTAAGACATCCCCCATTGTGTCTGTGGTAGACACGCACCACACCTAGGAAACCTGTGCTTTCCCCAGTGGCAGGTGAAGGGCAAACAGGTCTTTGTTATTAAAATGGCATTAACACCCTCATCTCAGCAGATAAGCACGATTATAATCTCCAGAGGCATCAGAAGAGATAATGGAGACCAACCAATCTCCAATTCATGCCTTTGGGTAAATATCCCGTACCCTAAGAATCAACAGAGCAAGTACCTTTATGAGCTTTGTTAAGAAAAAAAAGATGGGAATGATGATTTGGAGAAAATCTATGCCAAAGGTTTGTATGAGCTTGGTGCATCGGCAGCTGCCTTAGAAAAACATGCTTTTTCCATCCCTGGAAGATACTCTTTCCTTATATTGCCATTGGAATTATACTGGACAGCCAAAATGTTTTTCCAGGAAGCACATCTGTGATATCCTCACAAGCAGTAGGACCTAGAAAGGTTAGAAAGCCATGACCAGAAGCTCTCTGGAAAAATGTGGACTCCTTAGTCAAAGCTGAACTACGTCCTGTTATATGTTGTTATGTTATTTGCTTTTTGGGAGTACTGGTAGATCATAACAGCGATCCATGTTGGCACCTGTATCCTCAACGCACATGGTTTCTTTGAGGGGAGAGCAGCACAGGGACATGAATGTTTTAGTCTTACTATATAGAGTTTAGGAAGCTGAAAGAATTAGAGGATCGTATTTCATTTATGATCTTCATAATTGAAATACTAAGTTCTTTTCAATCCTCTTATTCCCCTCTGTGAAGCCTGGAAATAGATTTGGCATTACAGGTGATAAAGACTGAACAGATTGCCGTAATATAAAAGATTTTAGATTGTGGGTGCAAATATGCCATGCCCCTGTTCATGGGAAACCAATCTAAGTTAATATTGACTACAAACGAATTGCCAAAAGGGCTTGGGAAATCCCCATTTTTCCACAGATAAAGAACTTTTTTTTCATTAAAATGTGCGATTCATGAACTGAATATAAACTTGTAAGAGAGCTGCTGGTTGAAGACAAAATCTCTGATGCATTTGACAAAGGTTTAGTAGAAAAATTGTCCCGAGCCTAAATTTGTTTCCTAATAATCAGATTTTAATAACCAGCCTGGTCTCAGGGGAGATGTGCAGAGAGGCTGCCAGAGCAGATTCAAGGTGAGACACTGGAAAATGACTACATTTGGCAGCGGCATGTATTTAATCTGTACTACCAATTTTGGGAAGAACTCCTGGACCAGATAGAAGCTGGGCATCAGAAAGACGATCTACAAAATGTTACAGAAAAAATGTATTAAAATGAAGGTCATTCAGAGTGAACAACCCACAAGAGAAAATGCAAAATATAGTGAATTGGCTTCAGCTGAAGAGTGGTATTGTTGATCGGAAGCCTCGCAGTA
Source organism: Stercorarius parasiticus (assembly GCA_013396915.1). NCBI lineage: Eukaryota > Metazoa > Chordata > Aves > Charadriiformes > Stercorariidae > Stercorarius > Stercorarius parasiticus. The sequence goes on from VWZL01004598.1 coordinate 78,269, forward strand.
TATGCAAGCTTACATTATGCAGAAGGGCTTTGTGTTGATTGTTAAAAAAAAATTGCTTCCAGGAAAAAAAAAAAATCCTTAATTTTTTTACATTTTCAGGGGGAAAAAAAAATTCCGCAAACCTATGTATTTGTGCTTGACTATTAGCCTTTATCAGAAGGTGCTCCTGTGAAAGAGGAGCTCATGCGTATCGAATCCATTTTTGCTGCAGAGTAATATCAGAGAACAGACCACAGTTTACTGAGCATGTGTTTAAGTACTTTTCAATAAAGGTTAGGTTTAATCATGTAATCTCTTATCCCCATAGCTCCCTCTCTAAATGGCTGGTGAAAATAATGTAAAAAAAAAAAAAACAACCCAAAACTGCTATTGCAAAATCAGTCAGACTGTGATCCATAGCCAGCAGTTTCAAATTCCAGGATGTCTCTCTCCAGTGAAGTGAAGTCGCCATCACTGATAAATGTGATTAGTAGAAACCTGAAAACAAGTATATTTGCATTGCTAGAAACCACCCCTAAACTCATTGGAGACTTGCAAATGCGAAAAGAAAAAGACATGGCAAAATAATCGATACAATTTGAAGTCTCGGGTACCTGATCCTCAGGTAATGGTATTGTGCACCTCTTGTAGTAGAAAGCGGCTGTCTCTACACTGCTGATCAGAAAGTCTGTCTGCACAACCTGTCTCATGTACCCACTGCTTAAGTCTGGCTCCTTCTAGGGCAGTTTTGGCCTGGAAGAAGACAGCTGGAGTGACCCAAGCCAGCCTGGGCTTCAAGTAACATCTAATGGTGAGGATAGTGAAGGTCCAGCCTTGAGCTGTTACTCAGCCCCCTTCTTTTTGGTGATGCAGCCATTTCCAGGAGTAGTGGTGTTAGAGTATCGCAGCAGGCTGAACTGATCAGCACGGGCAGCAGCTTGGACAGGGAGCAACCAAAACAAGTGGTTTTGCATGCATTTGACAGCAGTAGTAAGATTGTCAAGCATCGGAACAGGCTTCCCTGGGGAAGTGCTTGAGCCACCATCCCTGGAGGTATTTGAAAAATGCGTAGATGTGGTGCTGAGGCACATGGTTTAGTGGTAACTTGGCAGTGCTAGGTGAACGGTTGGACTTGATGATCTCAAAGGTCTCTTCCAACCAAAATGATTCTATGATTCTATGATTCTGTTTGAGTTGAGATACATTGGACAGAAGCAGCAGGTCTGAAAATCTCCAAACTAATTATACTCCTCTGGTAGGGTTACTTATTAGGTTGACCAAAATAATGTTAACTTACACAGCTGGTGCTTTTTTACCATTAGTTTTGGCTTGGGAATGAAAGGCGTGTTTTGGAGACTGTTGCTTTAATGGCTGAGTTTCCCAGACAAAAATCTTGTGTTTCTAAGCCTTGCGGTAAGTACCGGACAAAGGATGAGAAAGATCTCTGAGAAGACCCCTGGGCACCAAGTGATCACTGAATGCCACACGAGCATCGGTAGACTGAATTAATTTTATCCATTTCATGAATGGAGTATCATGCTAGGATTAGAGAGATGTGGTTTTGCAATAGCTATATCAATATTTGGTTTTATGGAGATAATTAATTGGAAAAGGAGGTGTTTTATGGGATGACAGTTTAGAAAACATGATTTTCTAGAATAGCAGTGGAAGGTAGGAGGTTAGCAACAGAGCAAACATATACTTGGTAAACCACATGAAGGTCTGACATCTCTGGTCTTGTTGATACAGTTCTTTCACTTAGTTCTTCACTTTCTTTTCTTTCACTTGTTCCCTTACTACCCCCTTTCCCTCCAGCTCATCCAAGATGGTATTAAACAGTTGCTGACACTGTATACCAAGTAACCAGAATCATCCTTGATGCATCTATGCGGGCAGATACATATGTTAAAGTGCAGGTCTGTATTAAATGCCATAGACTTCTTTGGACCCAGTGATGTGTTTTTCCATGGTTCCTCAAAACCACTTTGTTTTTACAGAAGCAATTGGCTTAAGGGAAGATAAAAGCCATGATTTTTTCTGGGTTTCAGTCCCAATGTAGATTTCTTTTCTCTGTCAGCTGCAGTCATTCTTTTGAACCCTTCTTTTTCTGTGCCTCTGTGCATTACTGTATGGCTTTATAAGTTCCAGCTTTATTCCATGTCACAAATATTTGAGTCAGTCAAATATAATGATAACACGGTAACAAGTGCAGAAGCTTTAACTTAGCCATAACTGGCACCTGACAAAGCCATTTTTTGGTGGATTAGGAGATGAAGCCAGAACTGTCTTAAATACAAACAGAGAAGTTGTTGCCTGTTCTTCTGGGCCTTTGGGACTTTACTTTTCCTTCAAAACAACAGGGCATGAGACACGGAGGCAGTCAGATCCTGACTGCGGACATCCTAGATGCAGCACGCCACCCTAATTCCCACACCCCGATCAAGAATTAGAAAGGGAGGCGATTCATAACACAGTTATTATGTAAAACATACACACAAAACGGAGGCATTGTGTACACTGGCATAATTATCCACTGCTGCCAATGAATATGCTGGTGCTGAATGTGATTAACCTGCAAGCACAGCCAAGAACTATTCTTGTTTCAGAAAGCCCGTGTTAAACCTGCCTGCTTGTAAAAGTGTGCTCAGCGCGGCTTTAATTGCACCCGTTGCGGACACACATTGTCCATAACAAGCATTTTTGCTGCTGTAGACCAGGGTAAAATGTAAGGATGTTGCAGCGAGCCAAAGCCTGAAAGCCCTCACTTAGCTTGTACGCTCAGGATTTAAACTACTGGGGAAACTTTATGTCTCTGGCTATTTATTGTTACATACAACATGTTCTTGGAAACCACTCCACATTTAACAGCCGTTAAACCCATCTGCTGCTCCTGAATTCTCATTTCATTCACAAGCCTGTTTTAAAAGTATTTATGGACTTATCGCCAATGTGCTATCAACTGTTTATTATTCTGTGGCAAGTTGGTAAGAAGAATGACTCAAACGTTAAAAGGAAACTGTAGCCTCCTATATATTTTTGAGCTTTTCGTTGAAACTTGCCTTCCCTTCATTGTCTGGGATAATTGAAATTTTTAGTTTAAAAGCAATTATTTGCCCCAAAACTTCATCACCTCATGCTAAATGTCGATTTTAGTGACTTGTAATTGCATATGTGTAAATTCTGCAGAATTCATCTAGTAATTACATCATTGGCATAAGGAACAGGCTTGAATTTAGCAAAGTGATCACAGACACCGTTCAGTATATTGAAGTTCCTGTAAGTGCAATAACTTCTATTGTTTTATTTAAAGACACTATCACAATTTTCCTTACACATTTCTTCTCCCTATGTTCATGTTTTGTTCCTGTTACTTGGCATAGCAATGCTTCGGTGCCCTCTACATAAGATTAACAGGAACTTTGTAGTTCCTTGAAATTTTCATGGGATCTTCTTCGCCTTATGAAGACTTTTTTTAAACAGAAAACTTTATTTTCATCAGTCTGTGTGGCTGACTTGTATCATACTGTATCGTGTTCTTGTACAAAGGTAATTTTTGTTGGACCAAGGAACTTCCTAGTATTTAGTATTTGACATTTTTTTTCCATGGTACTAAATTGGTCCTTCCTTAATCTGAAGATCAAGGCTTTCCAGACAGTGATCCTGCAATAGGTATATATAAACCTTCCTAAAAGTGGAATACTTGAACACTGAAATGAGTTTGTCTCTAGGTCTTGTGTAAATCTTTGGGTTTTTAGAAGTGAGTTCTCCCAAGGGATCACAACTGTCGTGGTAGCTCATACCATTTAAGGTAGCTTGAAACTTGATTTATTTTTTTTTTTTTAGTTCAAGAGCAAGAGATTTAGATTTTCTATGCAATAAACCCCAAAGCTTTATATTTAAAGCATGTAGCAACTAGTATCAATGGCAATATTTACAGCAAATAGAAAGCCTCCTTACTAAAAAAATAAAAATCTTCATCTTTAGGTGAGATTCAGTCCTCTAAGATAGGCATCTAGTGCTATTTTATATGTCCTGCAAGATCTGAGGTGTGCATGTGGCTGTCAGAAAAGGCAGAGGGAAACCCGTACCTTTCCGAAGCAGCAACTGGAGAAAAAATTATACCTTAGTGCATCTAATGACACAAGGCAACTTTATCTGGGAAACTCAATCTCAGCTTTGGGGATGTCACATTTGTAACATACACTATGATGCCGGTGAAGAATGCTGTTTAAAAATGCTGTCTCACTTCCATTTGAGTAGAGTTTATTCAAGAGCCTGTTTTTACAATGAGGATTACATTTCTCCATTGTATATCCACTTCGTGCCATTCGTACAATCTTGATTTGAAAGCAAGTATATTTATTTTTCTTTAAAATTAGCGCAGAGGAAAGTGCCTTTTGCTGTTAGCTGGCTGTTAATCATCTGGTTCCCAATTTCAATTGCTGAAATTACTAGGGAATAAACTTCCCTATGGATGAAAGCTATGGAGTCACAGCATGTAGGACTGGAAAGGATTTGTTTCAGTGTCTCAGCACCCGAGAAGTTGGAGGCTTTTTTCACAGCAGCAAATTTCAGATGGTATCTCTGGATTCTGTCCGTAGTGGAGACAACAGATCACTTAACCCCATGTAATATCTTGTTTTCAGTCTTTGCTAGGCTGTGATTTCTGAATTCGTCATCAGTCTTTTCCCTCTTTTGTAGATTTTCTTTGGCTTCTTCAGTACCTGTCTTAAAAAGCAGTGCCCCCAAAATGATACGGTTCTGCTGGTGTCTCATCATCAACGATCACAGCACAATAGTTATAACCCATGTCCTTATACACAGCAATGATTCACATTTTGAAGGAAGGCCATTTTGCAACGGAACTTCACTCTTGGCTCCTCTTTGGTTATTGATCTCCACATAGATGTTCCTTGCTCTGTATTTTTGCATTTGATGTTTCCTCCCTCGGAGCAGACCTTACCGCTCTGTAAGCATTTCTTCTATCTGTGTTTATGAAACTGCACGTTTCTTTTCAAAAGTCTCCAGAATCAGATCCACAAACTCAACCACATATACACAGAACCTTCCTGTGGTCCAAATGCATCATCCCCGGTGGACTTGTCCATTTAATACCTCCCGGTCACTCCTGGTAGACTTGCTCCTGATGTGTGGAATTCCACGACCACTTATTACACTGTAAAAGAAGTTACTCCAGATTTTGTTATGTTGAAAAAAATCCTGTCCGTATGAGCTCGGCTGAATATTCAGACCTCAATTCATCCCGCTTGGCGGAGGTGGGGATGCATCCTCCAAAGAGTGAGTCCGTGTGTTTGAGCTCTGAACCGCTCTCAGGAGTTTCCCTTGTCTCAAAGGACTCTGCTCCCAGCTGACACATCTCAATGCCTGAAGTTTAGCAGCCTCGGTTCTGAAGAACGCTGTTATATGACAGCAGTAATCCTTTTAAGTAGAGCTAAAATTCCCTTTTCCTTAGACTATATTTAACATTAACAAATATCATTCTCTAGAGTTTTTGCAATTAGTAGCCATTCTTTATACCGACAGTGTCTCAGGACTTCCCTGAATGACTTGTTAGCCTAGGGGTTTTATGCTTGCTGGTAAAAAAGACTTAATCTTGCAGGTGAGAGTGAAAAAGTGTTAATTTTCTTGTCCTTTTGGTTTTTAAAAATTTGTATTCTTTAGTAATATAGAAAAAAAAAGTCTCTAAAGCAATATACTAAAAGGTGAGGGTCAGCATAACATAAACATTATAATGAACATGGACTTCATAAAAAAACCTTTCAGTACCTTAGGTGTTAAACATTCTGCAAAAAAAGTTACTCGATGCTTAGCTACAGACTCGGTAGTTTTTCTGTTAGCAAAAACTGCAATCCTTGCAACATAAATTTCCTGTGATAAATTTCCCTTTTACTGACGGGTCTCTTCCACATTGTTGGTTCTTAAGAAGCCGTGTGTTTCGTACAACGGCATTGACGCATGCCTAGGCAGGAGCCTGAATTCATTGCAGATTTTCCGTTTCACAAAAAACGAAGCCTGGTGTTCATTAAAAGCAAATGTATAGTCTCCTACTGTTAAAACTTCACAGATTCATAGTGATAATTAGAGTGGGTTTTAAAATTTAGAAGTAACAGGGTTATTTCTAATTTTAGCTAGAAAGAGGTGGACTGTCAAGAGAGTGTTTATTTATTCCTTATAGACTTTTTGCTTTATTTGCTAATAAATTCCTTGAGATTGGTCGATGTTGCACACTAAAAATAAACTGAAATACAGTAGTACAGTATTAATTCTTGTAAAATATATAATCCTTGCTACTTCTCCCTTGAAGGATAAATAGCTATTCCATATTTATAATCAATCATACATTTATAATATTCCCGATTTATAACCAATACTATGCACCCACATTTTGAATATTATATAATATAATGCCATTCCTTTTTTGTTAAAAAGCCTCTGAGCAATTCAGCGTGTATTAACACCAATTTAAAACTTGAAGGGAGTAGATGGCATGCCAGTTTATTTCCCAAAGCACCAATAGCAAAAATGAGACCCCGGCCCCCAAAAAACAACGTGGGAAGCAAAACCACAAAAATGAGCACCATATGCAAACACAATGAAAAGTCTGAGTTTGGAACGTGTCCTGAGTAGATGTCTCTATGTACTTCCAGAAAGGCCAAGAGGAAGAAAATCCCACAGGTAGAGGCCTTCAGCTGGGACCTTTTCCTGAAATGGAATGGACTAATGCACAGGTGAGAGTAGTGAATTTTAGCTATGAGAAGTAAGTGAGGGAAGGAAATAGTTTCTGGATTGCTGCCTCATAGTTTTGCCAATTTTTCTCACCTATGCTCCCCTAGACCCAAAAGCACCTGTTTCAAGTTGAAAAAAATATTTGTGTGAATGCCTCAATAATTAATCGCTAAGATGCTGTGGCATATAAGAAACCTCAGCTACATATTGATCAAACTGAAAACAAATTGGGCTATTAGGAAAACAATTTGGCCTCACCTGACTTTTGCCATCTGAGGAAGTCAACAATATTGCCATGGTAGTCAACGGAGAGGCTCTTCCTGAATGCCGTTCTTCTAACCTCTCTTGGATGTCTCCTTTAGATGGAGATGGATCGTGCCCTGAAAACGATCGTCTCTGTCCATTGTCTAGACATTCTTTATGGTCAAATAACTTAGATGTAAATGTCTAGACTTTAGATATCTCATGGGGTCGGGAAAATTTCGCCTTTATCTTTTTGAAATTTCTTTTTATTGTCTGTTGGCCTTGCAGGGATGCAATCAGTCTCTGAGGTGTAACAGGCAGGACCAACCTGGAATATAGGACAGGAAGACGAAGTATATTTCTGTTGAATAGTGGTGCTATCATAGACGAGAAGAGCCTGACAGACAAGGGCATTGTTGAAGTTGTTTGTTGTTGGTTTTCTGGGGCTTTTTTATCAAAGAGATTTTTCAGTAGAGGAGTTGTCATTGGAAATAGTAGTACAAAAAACCTCCAAATCAAATGAAAATGTCAGTCAGTCTATTGCACCGGGATACTAACCTCCATAAATTTCTGTTATCAAAACAGTCAGTTTAGTTTTTGTTGCATTTGTGTTCTCAGTTTTCAGTGTATGACCTCCTGCCATTATGATAATAGATGTGTGAGAAACTTGATATTTTGATTGTTTGCCAGCTGGGTCCTTTGCAATCTCAGGAGGAAAAGGCGGCAGTTTAAGATATCAGGATAATGCACGCTAATGGGATATTTCTGGTAAAAGTAGTCTAAAGTGAAATATTGTTGACGTCCGAATTGCTGCCCTTTGATTTCAGAGTTAACAAGACACTGGGATAAATAGGGCAGATGATAATTCTGAGTGACCCTAGCACAGCTCTCTGCCAGCTGGACATCAATTTATAGCAGCTTAGGATGTCTAGGTAATTTTCCTAAATATAAGGGCCAAAAGTATGCAGTGCTTGAGGTGGCAACCCAGGATGAATTCACTGGCAAGTATCATGGATAATAACTCGTATAGTATATATCTGGACACTCAATTTCTGTCTCCTGAGATTCTGAGAAAGGTTTAATGAAGCTTATTTCTGGGTTTATTTTGGATGCACGTAACTAATTTTTGCTGCTTTTTTGTAACACCAAAAAGAAGAAGAAATGAAGCTAGTCAATCGCTGTTTAATTAATGGTGTCATTTATTCATGCAAAGATGAACAAAAACTCTGATACCTCTTCCATACTGAGTGGCACACAGTAGGAGGGAAGCGCTGTTTGCTCCTCAACAAGGCCATATGGTGGTAGGAGATCCAGTGTCCCTACTATGCAAACAGCACTGAATCTTTAAAAGCATGTTAAACAACATCTGCCAGTGATAAAATAAGTAAATGAGAAGGCTCATTACTCGATAACTTTCACCTAAGAGCCTTAAAAAAGGAGGCTGAAGAGACCTGTTGGAGTATTTTTTGAAATTCTAGAGAGATGGAGTGTGAGTATCATGCGATTACTTTTATCTTTTTTTCTTCTGCGGAGCAGGTTAGTTATATGTCAGTCCTGGAAAAAAATATTGCAAAGATTAATGAGGTTTTAGCTAAGAAAGCAAGCATACGAATGAATTAATGGTAGGAATAAATTAACGATAGCCAGCATAGTTTTAAAGCAAAGCAATTATGTTAGATAAACTTCATTTTGGAATGTGAATTTGCTGATGAATGGTCCTGAGTGGTGGTTAGGCTTTTGTAAGGCATTTGATTTAATTTTACATTGCATCTGATATAAATAAATAACAATATACTTTATCAAAATAATATTCCTTAAGGACCAATTAGCTGAGATCTCAGATCCCAAAGTGCTAATCAACGAGAAATGATCCTTACATGGAAATTTTGAGGGATAGTCTTCCAGGATTCAGAACTGGATGTAAACAACATATTTCAATATTTTCATAAATCATTTGGAATGTGGCACGAATTCTTGGATGGTAAAACTTGCAGATTGAAAAAGTAGGAAAAAAAAAAAAGAAGAGGACACAACAGTCAGACAGAGCAATCCAGTTACAGTCTAGCCTGGTAAACGGAGGCCACTTAAAACGAAGTTGTTATTCCCTAGAAGAGAAGTATTACAGAGCCGGAAGGAAGCAACACCAGCCATACACACACAAAGGGGATCCCTACGGTGGAAATAAGTGACACTAAGAAGGTTCCAGAGGAAAGAACAGACAACTCAGCAGGGCTTGTACTATGAACTTGGAATGTTAAAAAAAAGACTGAAAGTTGAGAAAAAGGAGGTGGTTTTATTTGTACGTGCACCAACAGTGAGCTTACGGAAATACCATGCCAAGTTTTGGAGTCTATTCTTTTAAAAGTTATTGTATTTATATAAAGAGAGAGAAAAGAGACTAGAGTAGGCAAAAATTCTTCCACAGAGAGACACGATTTAATCACAGCGTATTGCTGTGGGGAGACTGAGGATAAGAGGATTCTGCAGAGTAGCAGAGGAAAGCAGCATCGGTACCAGGGTGAACGCAAACAAATGCTGGGCAGGCGTGTTTAGCAGTGAGAATATATAGGACAAACTATTGGGTGACGTGGTAGATCTCAGTCTCGTTATGTGTTCCAGATTAGATGCTTTTCTGAAATAGGTATGCACACTTTAGTTTAAGACAAGTTATTGTTGTCAGTGTTATGAAGCTAACCTCAATGATCTAATGATACTTTCTGCCCCAAACCCTGAATCCTGTAGGTGGCTGTTCTCCGCTCCAGTGGAGTCAGCAAAAACTTCTTCAACACAGAAATGTGGGATTAGATGATACAGACAAGGGAGTTTCAACTCTTGTAACTAATGCAGTTTATCACCTTCTTCCCCAGCCACTAGTTCAAATGAAGAGATGTGGAGCTGTATTACTTGCTCTAATGAGAGCATTTACTTCCTTTTTACTTCCTTCCCATGGATGAATGGAGGCCAGCACCGCTTCTCTCATTTTACATTTTGGTTGGCCTGAGATTTGCAGCTTGCATTTTAACGCAAACGTGAATCGGTCAGACTGTATGTAGAAGCTAGAAGGCTTGCTACACGAAGCTACCGTTTGACATTTCAGTAGAAATAATTGCTGTTGGCCGCTTACCTGAAGAGGCTTCTCACAAAAATTAAGTGACACCTGTGTTCTTCGTCATCCACACTTCTGTTATTAGTGTCCCAGGGGAAAAAAAGGCACAATATGTTATGAGGCACTTAGGTTCACTTTATTGTGCTTTTGTTGGAGATATGTCTTTTTTTTTTTTCCTTTTTCTTTTAACTCCACAACATACCGCATCATATAAAGAGGTCACTACGGCCATCTCCTGGCCTACATGTGTGGAGGATGAAGTTTGAGTCCTCCCAAGGTCACTGATTTCTGAATTAATTTTCCTTCACTGGTTTGTGGTCTGGAGTAGCTAAATTTCGATTAGAACAGCAAGGTTTGGTTGAGAGGGTTCGATGTTGTTTCAGTGCCGTGTGACTGTCTGCCATCTACATCTCAATGGTATTTTATATAGCTGATTGAAGATCGGGTTGTCTTTGAAACGAGATTCCAGACTTAAGATATGTTGTCTCAGTTCCTGGCTTTGCAACTGTTCTCATGTCCTTTTGGGCAGCTTGCTCCATTCTCTTTGCCTTTGTTTTCTTATTTGTAAAAGAGAGATAAAATTTTCCTTTCTTTTGAAAAGTGCTTTAAGAAGCATCATCCTGACTGAAGAGCCTTTAGAGATTTTATGTGGTTTATATATAACTAGTTCATTATTGTACAACCATTACACATATTCTCAGAGCAGTGAATGATATGTTCTCATACAATAACATTCTAGAACATTTAGAGGGAAGAGGAAACTGAGGCCCCCTGGTCTACAAGTCTATAGCTGCACTGATCAACCCCTAGAGAAAGTATAATTAAAATTAGCTTTGGTTTTTTCCCCCCATTACACCCAATTATAGCATTGCTTTTCTAGCTCCCTGCTTTGACTCATACCTGAAATGAACTCCCTTCGCCCATTCCCATCCTACTTACCCTATGTCATTCACTGGGAGAAAGTGACTCTGTGATTCTCTGACTCTCCTCCACATTTAGGCAAGGATGGAAGGGTCCATTGCTCAATTGTGAAGTTTTTAAAAAAAATACATCTTCATGCTTTTCGTTCCGTTCACCAGCAAAATCTGTCTTAATGTCTGAACAAAATTCAATGTCTAGGTAATGAGGGGTCTAAGACTTTGGTCAAATCCTGCGGAGAACTATTGAATAATGGTTTGTGACTGTTGTCTCTTGATTACACAAAAACTCTCTGAAGCTTGGCCACTCCATTTTTAACTTCTGGATTTGCTGAAAGACTTCACCAGTGGAATTCCAGTCTTAACACTGACACTGAGATGTTATAGCGATGGATATAAGGCTAGTCAGAAGTCAGCGTTCGTTGCATCATCTTAACTTTTCACCTGGGAAAAGGGGAACTGAGCTCCTGTGCTCCTTATTGTAATGTGAAAAATGCAGTAGAGAACATAGGCAGAGTTTGAGTCTCAAAACTTGATTGTATTAAAGTAGAATTTCTCTGATGTACACATCTACTTCCTTTGTGTACTCAGGGACATATTTATTAACTAACACAGCTATTTAGACTTTTCCCCCGCTAAGTTTTCAGGAATGAGTCTTTGCTCTTGCCTATATACCCCTATAGAATTATCAACTCACACATTTCTCTGTGAAGAATTTTTGTGCTGAAAATATTGCATGGGTATCAGGAGGTTTAATTTTGCCTGCAGTACCTTTTCATCATTTATGATTTCTCATGAGTCGTAGAAGAAAGAGTAGGAGGTGCACTTTATAAATTTATTTTCCCTTTCCTTATGGTGTCCATTCATGTTCTTTTGTGGTCTTTGTCATGGACTTTGTCAGATACTGCTCGGGCAGTCCAGCTTACCACCGCTATGTGGTTGACCTTCCAACCACACAAGCTGTTCAGAATCATTTGATTCCTCTCCCACTGAAGCAAATGATGAAAATTCCAAAGACTTAAAGGAATCCAAGACTTTGCCCACTATTTCTAGATGAACACTTACAAAGGTAGACAATGCTTGAGAGGCTTTATTACCAAATATCTTTCTTCTGGCTTGAATGCTACTGAAAATGGTCTTTGTTGTTACAAAACATGGATTTATTGATATTAAAAAGGGACACTCTTTGTGGGTAATTCTTTCAAAGTGAAAGTCTTTAAATTGTTGGGTGGCTTCTGTTAACAATCATCTCTAATATTTCTTGTAATATTAGAAAATTAATTAGGTAAACTGTCTATAATGACCCCTGCAGATATACTTTATCTAAAATGATTTATTTCTGTATTCTGCTTTCCTGCATAGAAGAGTGTTCGTTAGTTACCAAGACTCTTAAACAATCTTACATCTCCTTTGCACTCAGCAGCAAAGGTAATTGCTGTTTTTAATCCTCGGTTAAGTAATTCTCACTTACTTTCCATCAGAGGTCTAATATTAATATCCAGATAATGTAAAAGAACATTGAATATAGAGATAGCAGCTTTGCTCAACAAAGCTGAGGAAAATAGTGGTAACATCAGTATTCTGTATTGCTTGCCTATGTTATACGGGGTAAAGTGAGTACTGGACCTTGAAATGAGTTTTTAAACCAGTTATTCTTGAATTTTTTTACTCCCGTGATGTAATGCAGCGTGGGTTGTTTAATTTACAGCAACAAAATGATTTGGGGTTAAGCGTTACAGAGGCAATGAAGAGGTCGTTCTGCTTTTAATTGATGCTGTGACCTACATTGTTCGCCCAGGCACCACAGACATTTTTCAGAAAAGTCTCCTGTTAATTATAAATTTACTCTGTGGTGCTGGGTCAGTTGTCATTTCCATTATATAAACTTTAAAAGCTAGGGGGTTTTAGTTCAGTTATTTTAAATCACATTAGGTAAAGATTTGCCATTGAGGCTGGTAGCTCAGATAGAACTGTTTTCTGAGACGATGGTGGCTTCAGTGTCACAGTCACTTCTCCATGAAGTGACTACGAAACCCTATATGAGACCCTGGAAGTTTTGAGCGGCCCAAGAGGTACCTGCCTAGCTGTGCAGTTGCTGAAGGCGCTTCCTGCATTCTTGAGAAACGAAGCCAAAAGTGCCAAATATTTGAGTTAGTTTAAATTCCCATAGCCTCCTGTAGAGCAAAAGTGGGGTCCTGACCATCCACTAGCCCTGGTTTCTGGAGTAAGCCCTAACCTCACTGCACTGCTGAATATGCTCTCTGTTTCCTCCCGGAGGAGGCCACGTCCATTCCCGTGTCCTGTGGTCCCCATACCATCCACCGCATGGAAACAGTGAGATGCGTATTGGTAACTGGGATGAAAGATGGCTTACATCAGCGTAAAGAAGTCAGCCCTTTCTAAGAAAGAGGAAATTTATTTCTCATCCCTAGCCAGTAAAACTTAAAGAGCTGCCAGACTTTAATTTAACCCTTTGCATTCCCATTCTTACGTAGAGAAGCTTACGTCGTCAAGTTATAACATCAGACTGTTCTTAACTTCCCTGAGAGGTTTCTTTTTCCCTCATGACAGACATAATATTTTTTATTTTAATTCATTTTTTTAATATCGGTTTACTCTGGATGAGGCTAAAGCACACTTAGCTCCATTATAACCTGCTTACTTGAAACATCTAGGATTTCTTGATTCCTTAGGTATAGAGTCAATTTAGGTTGGATCAGCAGATAGCTATCATCGTGAGAGCTACAGGGGCTTCCCAACTGTGAAAGACTGACCCACAGCTTCTGAAGCTAAAGAATCAAAAAAAGCAGAAACCTTTGTAATCTTGCGAGTTAGTAGACAATCGTTGAATTGCAGGAAATCATCTTTACACATCAGTAAGGAGTTGAGAAACTCAGCTTTGGAAAACTTCAGGAGCCTGAAGTCATAACTTGGATTCACGACCTTTTCAGACCTTTTAAAAATTTTGCAGCTAAGGGTAATTCTCCTTGAGAAACATAACTGCTTTCATTGCTTCTGGAGACAACTTCCTGATTAAATACTCCAAAATATTGTTAGTTATTAAAGTTAGAAAATTGGGAAATCCCTGACTATTAGAAAGGATTGATGTAATTCTTTTAGCTCTGAGTGTAAATTCAAAAATTAGACATAATTCAACGTGTAGCTTAAGAAAAATAGTTATTGCAATAGAAAAATCTTTCTGAAAAAGAAGTATGTTATATCTTAAAGTGTACTCCTATGTGCCTTTACTTTCTATTGATGCCTGCTGCCTCAGTAAACTGTCCTACTTATTTTTTTAATTTATTCGGTCTCCAACTAAGGGATTTGAATGATTTTTCTCCTTGCTTCACACTTGCAGATCTTCCCCAATTCAGAAAAGCAGAAAGAAATTGTGAATTATGAGCTATATAAACAGTGTCTTTAATTTTATTGGTAATACATGCCCTTTCTGTAGATAGCCCAAAGCCTGTTGATTGTTTATATAAACTGTTTATAGGAGGTTTACAGCTGCAAGTGGAATTTTTTCATACATTATTTGAAAAGTATTTCCCAGGGTAAAAGTGATCAAGATAAAATTGTATCTTTACAGTACAAAGCTGTGTTTCATGGAAACTCATATCAAATTGTACTTTTTTCTTTCTTGACGCAATAGAGAAATGTAGAACATTCCATAATGTCTCTGAAAAGAAAACGTATGGTTTAAATTTTTTCTTGATGTTGGACTCCAGATATACAAACATTTTTATTCAGACCCTTTATTCAGTGGAGTACTGAAAAGAGATATGGGAATTAGCAGACAATGTGGAGAGTTTTAAAGAACAAAAAGAAGCAAGTTAAAATAAAGAGCAAACTGATTAACTCTCCTGGCCTCAGCTACTACCATGGGAGATCTTTTTCTACAATGCCTTTTGCACCCAACCCTCAATAACAGAAAAACAGCACTTTTATTTTGTTGGGAAAAAAAAATATTGCTCGTTTACAAAAAACCCATTGTTACTGATTGCATTACAAATGAGGAATGACTGAGTTTAGCTTAATTTGTAGCTAAAGCCTGTAGAAACTTTAGACTTCCAGGAGCAGTTGAATCCCATCAACAGAGACGATTAAGGTACCCTTTCATGGTCAGCATCCTGAATGTGAGCCAAACACGCTCCTTATTTCAACCCTATTTAATAAAAATAAAAAAAGTTGTTCAATTGTCTAATTCAAGCAGAGAAACCCCAGAGAATTAAGAAAGTTATACTTTTCCTATAGTTTGGTTATCTACAAGGCAGAGTATATTGTTGGGAGTTAGAATATACATAGATTCTTTACTATGTAAGTCTACTGCCGTGGGTTTTATTTATCATTGAATGAGTTTGGTTTAGATCTTTCCCCACACATGTATAATTGTAATGTGTTCTACTTATCTAAGAACAGTTACAGCGCACTTTGGCCATAGGTATTTGAAAATTGCGGTTTTTGTTTTGACAGATAAAACTTCTCACAGTTACCTATTTATAACCTGACAGATGCAAGTAAAACACAGCTCATTCTTCATTTCTGTCTCATATTCCCACTTCTAATGAACTCTGAAGGCCTCTATCCCTTTAGAAATATGCAAATCAACTTATTGAACTAAATGTTCAATGACCGGATTCTTCCATTTTCCACAGAGAAAGAGTTGGACTCCCAGGTGACTTCCAGGCCAAATTGTAACTCTGTAATTCTATGATTCTGTGACTTTCACTGAAATTAATTAGCGATTGATTTTGAGGAATGAAACTATAGACTAAATCTAAATGTTGTTGACATCCAAATTTGAAAATCCCAACCCCTCTTTCCCAGCCTCACCTCTATCACTCTTAATTTTGATTCAGCTTTGCCTTTCCTTTTCTTCATTCTCTCTCCCACAGCGCTAAGCTACATTTTTCTGGTAATTTTGGAATACTCAGCCATTTCACTTTGGTTTTGCCTTCTCTTCCTCTGATCCTGCCAAGTCCCTCTTGGTAAAACCACACTACAAACTTTTTATATCATAGTGATGTCAGCGATAGTGCAACTTGCAGATATTATTTATGCAAAAAAATACATTTGCAGAATTGGAGTAAACGTTGGTGAAGTGCCTTTTCTGATATAATCTGCATTTACAATTCAGCTAAATTAATCCTTTGGTGAAATCTTAACATGTAAGCCAGAACTGGCAAATAAAATAAAATAAAATAAAATCTATTTTTCAAGCAGTTAAGGAGCTTTTCATTAATCAGTGCTAACACAGTGTGCAAAACCAACTGCTTCTTTCAGACAATGTTTTTCCCTGCTATCTTTATGGCTGTTGTGAAAACTGGGAACTAGAGGGGAAGGCAATAGTGCCATAGCGAACACAGAACGAAAGGACAGACCCTCTCCCAAATAGTTCCCAAATTAAGTAGGAAAAAATAAAAACAGGTGAAGTAGGATAGAAGACGTACAAAAACTGTTAAGACAGCACCAACTACTGATAGCTTTTAATTAATTATTACTCCAAAGAAAGTTGATGAATAAGTAGCTTTGTGCAGTGTTGCACTGTCAGATTTCAAGTGCCACTCGGGGGAACCCAGTGAGAAACTGAACTTACGCAGGATCCAGTTTTACTCCCCTTTTTGGGAAAGCTCTAAGCCCTTGTAACACTTGCAAAAAGAGTGTGTGTTCACTTGTAGAAGGGGTCCAAAAGTATCTACTAGAAGTGTCCACAAGGGCATTTTCATGTGGTCTTAGTGTAGCAGATGCTTCGGGACTTTGGGACAAAAAGGGATAAAACTTCTTCCCTGTCCATTCGGAAGAATTTAAGGCTATTTTTACCTCTGCAACACAATCTTATGGGGAAAAAAGTTCTTCCCACTGTGATGGATGCAGGTTGGCCTCCCTAGGCCAAGAGGTGGTGCAACGGCCAGAAAGTCAGGGGCTAAGTGCTAGCCACACATTTTCTATGTTCTCGTACTCCTGGCAATAACTATTTTTCATTTCTTCGGCAGATGAATTAACCGGGCTTTCACAAAGCCATTTCAAGCAGTAATGAGGAAAAAAGCCAGATCTATGGCTAAACACCTAAATCTTACTCACACTTCCCCAGTGTAACAGAAGGAAAGCTGTAATTTGGAGATGGTTGGAGTCTGGTATCAGCAGGTAGAAATTTCCCCTATGTTTACAGAGTATAAAACCCTTCCTATGACTTTTGAAACAACCGTATGACTTCTGGAGTTCTGAGTTAAGGTATTTTTTTGAATCTTTTGAGGATTTACTATTTGCTGCCCTTCTTCCTAGTAATTCAGCAGTTTAAATTAGGTAATTGCTGAGCGAATTCCAAAGTTGTAAGTTGTTCGTTGAATGTCAGCATTTGCCTTCTTTAGCTGCTGGGAGAGGTACTTCTTCTTATGTCTGTTGGTAAAGAGGATGACTTGGGATGAGAAAGAAAGTGACACTGGATAAATTAGGGCAAAAGAAGGAGAAATTGATGAAAAATAAGAGACACACAAGTTAAAAGGCCCCATAGAGAGGCATTGTATGGGGAAGAGTGAATCTGAACGATGTGAAAAAGAAATATATGGGAATGGAGGGAAAGGATGAAGAAAATACTATTAATAAATTTCCTGTGGAATGGATGTCTGATGTTTGCCGAGTAGAAGATATATAATAAGGTTAACTGGTTAAAGTTCCTTTCCTCTTGCTTTCTTAGTTTTGTGTTAACTGTATTTCCTAGAAATGCAACAATAATCTGCATCGAGGCTAAAACTGAACCACATCTAAATCCATAAGTAGCTTTTATTCTTATCAACACTTATAAATACTTAAAGGGTGGGTGTCAGGAGGATGGGGCCAGGCTCTTTTCAGTGGTGCCCGGCGACAGGACAAGGGGTAACGGGCACAAACTTGAGCATGGGAAGTTCCACCTAAACATGAGGAGGAACTTCTTTGCTGTGGGGGTGGCAGAGCCCTGGCACAGGCTGCCCAGAGAATTGGTGGAGTCTCCGTCTCTGGAGACATTCCAACCCCGCCTGGACGCGTTCCTGTGCCACCTGCTCTGGGTGACCCTGCTCTGGCAGGGGGTGGGACTGGGTGATCTCCAGAGGTCCCTGCCAACCCTATGATTCTGTGATTCTGTGTGATTCTGTGAAAACCTCTAGAGAAAGAGGTGGACTGAGTTTGTTTACTGTCTTAGAGCAGATGACACCAGCAAATTCACCTAAAATGCAGGTTTGAAAAGTCGAGTATTATATTATCTGCTCAGGCGATAAACTATATTGTTATTTTATCAATCTATATTTTCTATCAGGTTATCTGAAGAAACGGAACTTTACATGGCAACTGTGCATAAAATCTTAGAGGATCTGTGCAGTTGTGGTGGTATTTGGGAACCGTGACTTCAGAATTCGTTATTATTAAAAAGACTGTGAAAATAAAACTTAAGTTACATTGAACTATTGTACATAAACACACTGCTGTTTTAGTCCTAGAAATTAACTGGGTGATATGGAACAAAAAGGCCCCATGAGCTGCAGCAAAACATAAATTTTTTGACCTGGCTTAATGTTTAGGTTAATAGGCAGTCAGAAATTCTCTATGCCCACGACTTGTGGCATTTGTCCTTCATATAGATCTGTCTTCATATGATGTAACTAATTTTCTTGGTCTTTTTTGATATTCTTTGACTTTTTTTTTTCCAAATAATGAATTACTCAGGATAAAAAGTAGGCTTTGTAAGTGGAGTCTCAACAGGTCTATGCAAAGGGACTGTTTCTTAAAAATCAATATGCGAGAAATTTTTACTGTTTCTGCTGTTCTAATAATTTTCAGATGTCATAAAGCAGATTGCCTTCTAACAATAAACACGACCAGGCATCTCATGTTCTGGTTAAATAACCCAAAGAATTCATTATCCAAGCAACTGTCTGTGGTTCTTCAGTAACAGTGGATTGAAGAACTCAAAACTGATCTAATTCCTATTTTTAAGAGTACATGAGAACTCATGGCCTTGACAGCAACCTTTTTCTTTTCAGTGGGACTAGTTTTAGCCCACAGGCTATGCCAATGTAAGGAAAGAGGCTATTGCAATATAATACAATATAAACAAATAAATACGTTTTAACTTTTTAA
Source organism: Stercorarius parasiticus (assembly GCA_013396915.1). Taxonomy (NCBI): domain Eukaryota; kingdom Metazoa; phylum Chordata; class Aves; order Charadriiformes; family Stercorariidae; genus Stercorarius; species Stercorarius parasiticus. The sequence goes on from VWZL01004598.1 coordinate 97,373, forward strand.
AGCTAATTCTAGGACAGAATAGCATGAAGCCCTATCATTTAGCGTTTGGTTTGTGAAGCAAATATTTAAATCACAGCTTTGGAACGGTGCCCCATATTACACTGTCCTGCAGGCATTTGTAGGAAGTAGGTTGTATTTATGTAGGTGTCACATAAATAATACCTGAATTTCTTGCATTTGATGTGATCGAATGGACTGGAATATTACTTATTAAAACCAATTGTATAATTTATTCACAAAGCAGCTAAATTATTGCTCAGAATAATTTGATAATATACTTTTTTTTTTTAAATTAATTTTAAATACAGGTGCATGTGACGTTACAAGTGCAAGTCAGGCCAAAGTTCTTAGGATTGGAGAGAAATATGTATCCTATCCTCGCAAGCTTGCAGAGCATGGTTTGGAGGCACTCCTAGGTTAGGCTGTCTCTTTCTGCTGAGTACGTAGAGATTGGCTGTTTCTGTAAGACAAATCAGTATACAGCCTTAGGAGTTGCTTAGTTCAGCATATTTGCTCCACTGGCAGAGGGCAAATTTGGGGTTCAGTCCTCTACTGTCTTTACTTGAGGCAGTCATCTGATGAAAGGAGAAATAATGCAGAATAACCCAGAGCCTTCTACTGATGAACTTTCTTTGCTAAAAAAAAAAAAACCCAAAATAATGCAAAAGTGTCTGGTTTGAAAACTGTGATGCTGTGACCTGGACTTTATCCAATAACCAGTTTTGTGCATTTGAAACTGGTGAACTAAGTGACTAAAGGGTTGGTCTTATTAGAACCTAACTAATATAAATCATCTAATCTGATGCCTGAAACATTTGTCTTGAGCTTGTCATACATCCTTATTACAGCCTTATATTACAGAAATTTTGTACCACCGTAAGCACGTCATTTACAGATCTGAGAATTTGAAATCAAATGAAGAGTTAAATGGAAATGGAGGTGATGGGTAAAGATGTGACAGTCCACGTTACTTGAGCTGCCAGTCTCAGGCTAAACAAAGCTCACATTCCACCTCCAGGTGGAAGAGAAAACGATCATTTGCTTTCTTGAAAGATGCTTAGCTAAAGAAAGACGCTTGAAAAACGCTTAGCTGTTGACCAACAGTCCTAATCATAGCGAAACCTCGTCTTCTTTCCGGGCTTTTTGTGAATTGCCGAGCACAAAATTACATTGTGTGTACACAAACCATCTGTTTATTGTGGCTGAGTACCATAAATATGCATGGTACTGTTCTACCTAACATGCTTAGGCTGTCTGTAGATCTAATGGTATAACACAGTACACAATTCAGAGGGAGATTCAGAAGTAACTTGGGAAAAAAATGGGTCAGCTTCACACAGAAGACAGGGATTTTCTATTTGTTCATCTTTGTGCTTTTGTATTTATTACATTAGTTTTTTGGGGTTTTTTTTAGGACGGGGATGTGCATGCTTTTCTTACCATAGTGAGAAATGTGAAGAGACAAAATTGAGAGGGAGTTACCTATTGTGCTGTAATTGAAGGTTTTAAGTGCCTCCAGCCCCTGTGGATGCTGGAGTACCAGGAATGTCAAATCAGCTGTCTCCAGGGAATAACGGGTGGCAATGACTGATTAAATATGAAAACCTGTTTGTAGGAGACACATGGCAAAGACTGTGTCTCGGTTCTCTTACCATTCATCATGATGAAAAGTAGAGTAAGGCTTTGGACAAGTGGCATCTCATTCCCTTAAAAGGGAATTCAATTTTAATCCAATTTAATGTTGTGAACCTTTGGCTTTAAATCCAGATTTAGAAGGTGACAAATGTATTTTTAGATGTAGGAGGGTCCCACAGATTAAAAGCAATATTTTTATGGGCTCTTGGGTATTTAATGTGAAGGAAATATAAATAGCTTTGTGGAGTAAGCACAAATTTTACAAAGTGGACTGAACTAGGTTCAGTGGAGTGTTGCTGAATACTGCAGCTTTGCTAGTTTAGCTGTAAACTGTTCACTTAAAATTATTCATTGCTGTCACAAAGCTTAAGATTTTCATACTGTACTATGTAGAGAGAGATTAAGGCCTTCCAATTGATGGCTAATTCTAGTCTGGTCATTTGTTTTCATCTTGTATTAATATGCTGACATTGGTTGTTCCAAAAAAGTCGGTAGAGAATTGCACTGACTTCAGTATTTACTTGGTGAATGCTGCACCTCTATTTCTGTACACAACGCCTTATTAGACTTCAGAAAGAACATTTTATTTGTCTTTGTAAAGAATATTCAGAAAATGGTATAATGTTAAGTATTCCATTCCCAGCAGCCTCCTGGAGGGAACCGTGTGACTGTGCCAGAGCCCAAGAGGAGGGCAATGCACAGCCCTGCCATAGGTTTGCACTGTCATCAAGCTAAGGGAGCCTGTGCTCCTCTCCCACCGCTAACTGGGACAAATGGGCTCTACACAGATCTTTCTTGGTCTCTCGTGTATCTCATTCCACTAGCTGCAGCACAAAAAATTATACAATCATAGAATCATAGAATGGTTTCAGTTGGAAGGGACCTTAAAGATCATCTAGTTCCAACCCCCTGCCCTGGGCAGGGACACCTCCCACCAGCCCAGGCTGCTCCAAGCCCCGTCCAGCCTGGCCTTGAACACCTCCAGGGATGGGGCAGCCACAGCTTCTCTGGGCAACCTGGGCCAGGGGCTCACCACCCTCACTGTAAAGAATTTCTTCCTAATATCTAATCTAAATCTACCCTCTTTCAGTGTGAAACCGTTACCCCTCGTCCTATTGCTCCACTCCCTGACAAGAGTTCCTCCCCATCCTTCCTGTAGCCCCTTCAGGTACTGGAAGGCCGCTATAAGGTCTCCCTGGAGCCTTCTCCTCTCCAGGCTGAACAACCCCAACTCTCTCAGCCTGTCCTCACAGCAGAGGGGCTCCAGCCCCCTGAGCATCTTCGTGGCCCTCCGCTGGACCCGCTCCAATAGTTACTGAGTTATTGAGTATCTTGAGTTATTTCAGCATTGCCAATTTTGCTCTGGTGAGGTGATCAAGCAAACCTGAGTGAAAGCATATTGTGAAAGGGAAGAGGTTAACCAAAATCAATGCTAATTCTGATATCAAATTATATACTGACGCAGAAAATGAATCTGAGTGAAGCATTTCTAGCACTCAAAAGCATGCCAATACAGGGACTGCTAATGAAAATTGGTCTAATAATTTGAAATGCATGCATATCAAATACACATATCCCATGCACTAAAATATTTTGAGTAAATGGAACTTCTATTGGAAATTCTAATCAATGCCTTATTAAACACATTACATTTTCAGTCGGATGCACACTATTTAATCTGTTCCACTGCTCCACTGGTGGACAATGTTTGAGGTTTTCAAAATCTCTTCCCAAATTAAGTATGTTGATGCCCATCTTGTTGTTTGTCATGAGAGAAGACTGTTTCTCATTTAATTGCATTTGGGTATTGCTGCATTTGCTTGGTTTCAAGTACCATAATTAAAATAACAACTGACATTGATTATCACCGACTTACGACTAAAGCATGTGACAAAATCTTACTAATCCCTTTTCTGCTTACTCAGGCAATTGATAACATACTGCCTAAATCCTGGTATTTACAAGTTTGTTGTCAGCTAAATAACACTTAATTTTTCCGCTGGTTATAGCTGCACAGATGCCCAGCAGATTAAGTCTTCTTTTACCAGTATATTCCCATATTCGTATATTCTTTGACACCTCTGCATATGCTCTAAAATACGGGGGTGTGAGGAGTGCGTGAGGGTGATGGTGTCCAAATTTGTCGTAGAATACGTGTGTTAATATCCATTAAAATGTTCAAAGAGCAATATTCATCTTAGCCTCTACGTTGACAAGATATCAGAGCAGCTCAGCAGTGTCTTTTGAGCAGCTAATTGGACATTTCTGCTGTTTGTGTCATTCTGTCCTTTGGGTGAGATTTTGATCAACTGCACAATCTCACCCAGCCTTACTATTTCTTTTTAATCCCGCAAAGGAGCTCAGAACGCATCACTTTCTTTTGGGAATGCTGTCTGCTCGGGGTGAGGAAGTTCATAAAAACCACACACTAGCAATTCCCCAAAGCATAAGTCAATTAAAATACATCTAATTTACTGCTGTTGTACATATTGGGTGAACTGATGAAGAGAAATGATTTAATATTCATCTTAGTGAGGACTCAAGATTAAATTAATGATGCAGCTTCTCAGTCTAGTGGCTGGACCAATTTATATAATATATCCAAAACTCCATACGGTTCCCGATTCCAAGACAAGGGAATAAAAAGTTTTTACACTTTTCAGATCATTTTCATAAAAATGGAATTTTTTAACAGCAGCCACCATCCAGCCTTCAGCCTGTCCAGGCCATCAGACACCTCAGGATGCGATACTGGATCATTGCCATTGCCAAAAAGACTGGGACTGCTCTTTTAACACGGGTGTCTCAGGCACATAATACTGAGAAACAACCGTGGTACTTAATAAAACCAAACTCTCTGATATTTTAGCATAGCTTATGCATAATTATTCCATGGGCCAAAACGAAATCACAATATTGAGTCTGATACCCTGACAATATCTGTGGAATTGGACGAAATTGCTTTTCATTTGGTATGACCTCTTTATTCCAGTGATTTTTCTGAAATGATCTGTCATCTGTGTGAAACGCTTTCAGGAGATATTAGTGAGAGGAACTTTCTTATGTACCGGTCAGACAGAAAGGACGGGATGCTGCCAAAACGAAATAAAATGTTGCAAATAAATGAAAAAGTGGGGAATAACATGGAAATGAGAAACCAACCTTAACTACAGAAGTCTTCATCATACTAGCTATGATAGATTATGTATAATTATAATTGGGAACATGTATTCCTTCAGATTCTTGTTTGCTTTTGCTGATGTCAAACGTTATCCAGATGGTATAGTGCATTTTCTGTAATCACCTCCTTTTTATCTCATGCTTTTACTGATCTGTATTCCTCACAGCGCTTTTGTTCTTTTTTTTTTTTTTTTCTTAGAAAAGATATTATAATGTCCTTTGTTCTTAGCCCTATTGCCATACTTTTCTCTCCATTGGAACCATTTCTTAGTTCATAAACTTAATTTGTCCTTTTTTCTTAAATATGCTTTTTATCTGTTTGCTGATTTCAGATTTCATGGCCTGAGTACTTTAGAAGCAAATGTTACTTGTAAAGAATATTGCCTGTTATTGGTATCGTTTTCAGATCCTGCAACAGCAAGGATTGTCTGCATAAGTTATATATATTTCACACATGAATTCTGAGGTTTGATGCTATGGACCAACACATTTTTTTTTATGCCAGCCTAAGAAGCACAAAATTATCTGCACGCAGTGTGAAGGAGTGATTTTTTTGAGAATCGGTGGAAACAAAAACTCTTCTTAATGAGACCTGATGAACTACAAAGGAAGAAACTGGTTCCTCTCCTCTTAGTGAGTGTCTTGGGTAGCCAGTGCAGAGCAATACGTGACTCGGGTAACAGAGCGGGTGGTGGCATTGGCCAGGGGAGGGGGTGTTGAGTTTTTCTACTGAAATGGCTTATCTTCGGAAGCACAGACTGGAGAGCCATGAACTCGGTGTTTATTCTCAGTCTCCTGTCTTTGCAGACTCTCCTTTTCAGTATCCGCAAAATAAAGACACTCTTTGTATGAAAGTTTCAGGATTCCCATTAGCCAATCTCTGTAATGAACGCAGAATAGAAAAGAATTAACACAGAAAGACACAAAAGGACATGATTAATATTATGCATTAACTTTTGTTGGCATTTCCATTAAAATGAACAATTTTAATATCCATGTGGAATTTAAATCAGACCTTTTTTTTTGCCTGTCTCCTAGCACACAACAGTATAGTCTGAATCTCTGTCTCTGAGTTAATGTATACTAACGGGTGATGTCATCAGTATAAGAACTTAGAGAGACATAAGTATATATAGAAAACTTTTCCAGGCACTGAAATGTATCTGACAGCTATCTGAGAAAGAATCAATCAGCTATTTGAACGGTGCGTGTAACTCATAACAAGAAGCAAAAATAAGTGAAACTGCCGGGAAAATCAACTGATGAAATTTAAATTTTAAATCAGTATTACCCTGGGACACTGGGATTAAAACTCCAAACCTTTCAGAAAATGCTATGCATTTTTTTTTTCAGCAGTGCTAGTGTCCAGAATTATAACGCTGTCCTTAACATCACATCAAGTACCTGTGTAGTACTGATGGCAGGGGGCGGGAGGACACTTCTTCCTACTGAATTGCGATCGCCACCTTCTTCTCCATGGCAGTTCTTGCAAATTGTCCTGGTCTGACGATCTAACAGGCTTCCCCAGGTGCAAACTCGGGGCTTTCCCCCCTTGCCACTGTTCCAAGTGCTCCTTTGTGTTTGTGTAGACGATAACATAACCTAACGCTTCTCGTATGGCTGTCTACATTCTTCATTGCAAGTTTTAGCTGTGCTTTTGTTCTCTTCACGCTTTGGCACATGCTGCTACAGCACCAGCTAGTCAGAGAGCCTGTCTAAGCAATTTTGGGAAGAAATGTGTGCACAGAAATGTGTAACTTCAGGGGTTTGGTGTCAGTAGATCTTGTGTCAGAAGTGAAACATGGGCAGTACACAGGTACTCACCTGAACTTTATTTTCCACTCATCAATCCACAGGAAGCAAGACTTGGGAGCTTAAGGCCAGGAGGGGCTATAAGAGGAGGCTGCCTGAAGAGCCATTAGATTTAGTCATGTTTCCTTAAGCCAGCAACTTGCACTGGACTAAAGGACATTTGTATTTCAAAGACGTATATCTCCCTGCAAGGCCTTCAGTCTTGAAAGGCACCAGGTAACAGAGAAGCCATCATTTCCTTGGGCAGTTTGTTCTGATGGCTGCTTTCCCCTCTATTAGCGTTTGCCACATTTCCAGCGTAAAGCTGTCTGGCAACAGTTTACAGTCAGTGGTTCTTGTTATGGCTTTTTCTACTATATTAAACACTGCATTCAAATGGCTTCTCAGTCATCAGATGTAAAGTTAAACAGCTTGAGCTTTTTAGCCTTTTACTGAAAGAAAAATTTTCCCTATCCTTTGAACCATTTCTTTATCCTCTTTCTTTAGGTCTTGTTTTGCAATGATTTTCCCTATCCTTTGAACCATTTCTTTATCCTCTTTCTTTAGGTCTTGTTTTGCAATGTTCTTATTGAAACGTAGACACTTTGATTTTATTCAGTGTCCCTGCATTGGAGTTATAATGCACTATACTGAAGTAAAATTGCTTCTGTACTGCCCTTTGCTGCTAATTGGATCGATTGCTCTTCAGATGTATATCTGGGGGTTCAATTAAATTTTTCCAAAATAAGCGTATAATCATAGAATGGATTGGGTTGGAAGGGACCTGTTAAGATCATCTAGTCCAACCCCGCTCCCATGAGCAGGGACATCTTTCACTAGACCAGGTTGCTCAAAGCCCCGTCTAGCCTGGCCTTGGACAATTCCAACGATGGGTCATCCACAACTTCTCTGGGCAACCTGTTCCAGTGTCTAACCACCCTTATCATAAATTTTTTTTTCCTGACGTCCAATCTAATGCCAACCTCTTTCAGTTAAAACCATTGCCCTTTGTCCTGTCAGTACAGGCCCTGGGAAAAAGTCTCTCTCCAACTTTCTTACAAGCCCCCTTTAAGTATTGAAAGACCACAACAAGGTATCCCCGGAGCCTTCTCTTCTCCAGGCTGAACAACCCCAACTCTCTCAGCCTGTCCTCACAGCAGAGGTGCTCCAGCCCTCTGATCATCTTTGTGGCCTCCTCTGAACCCACTCCAACAGGTCCGTGTCCTTCTTATGTTGGGGGCTCCAGAGCTGGATGCAGCATTGCAGGTGGGGTCTCACAAGTGTGGAGTAGAGGGGCAGAATCCCCTCCCTTGACCTGTTGGCCATGCTTCTATTTATGCAACCCAGAATACGTTTGGCTTTCTGGGGTGCGATCACACATTGCCGGCTCATGTACAACTTTTCATGGTTTTCATGTTTCATAAACCTGGTAGGAGTTTCTTTGCATGTCCACCACAATCCTCAATTCTTTCCAGAGTCCCCGTTTGCCAATATTCAACGCCTCTTTCTGTAGCCTTTGCCTATTTGCTGTATTTCTAAATATGTAACTTGTTTGTACTACAAAAGGTACTGAATAAGAGTAATTTCAACTAATTTCAAATACTTACAACATTATGAGTCAGTCTATATTTTGTTTAGCATCAGTGGAGAGAAATAGGCATTTTTAGGGTGTTACTAATCTGTACTGTCAAAGGCATCTAAAAGTGCCTGTTTCTCTCCTTTGACTATAAAAAGTAGGTGGCTCTTACAGTGGTGGCTCTTACAATAGGTGGCTCTGATATCCACTAAGTAGTTTTATTTGTTCAGGTGAAACCCGTCTCTGCTCGGGGAATGGACCTCTACAGCTCTGCCTTCAGTATTCTCAACCACGTCAATCCTGGTGCCATCCAAAATTTTCATCAGAAGCATTTTTATGCATTTCAAACCATGTAATGAAATGGTTCAGTGGTGCAGGATTTGCTGCTATAGCTACAAATCTACATTACAGACATTTTCATTCAAATCATGTTACTCCACTGTTGACTACTTTTTATATTTATCATCTAGCCAGTTCTTTGTCTGTTAAATCTATGCTTTAATGCTATTTAATAGTGCAAATTTTCTATGTGGTTCTCATTTAAAGGCCTTTCAGAAGTCTGAATATTTTGCATTTGACAGTTATCTTTGTCAGCGAAAGTGGTATAATCAACAAAGGATGAAATGAGGTTTAGCAAGACCTGTTTTCCATAAAATCTAGGGCAAGCACTTAGCCATATTTTTCTTTAATTTCTGTTGAACTGAAAATCTCTGGTTTCTGTTGATGTGTCTTTTATAAACTTCCAAAGAAAGACCATATATAACAATATTCTTCTTACGATCCTTCACGTGGTTGCTCCGTAGTTTTTATATTCCACTGTGAAATTCCTAATAGATAAACCTGAATATCAGCTGCAGCCATAATACTGTAGGATTTTAGATCAGTATGAGAATATTTTATTAGTTGCTTAATATAAGAATAGATAAGAAACTTGCTGTTTAACTGGAAAGCGTGTTTATGTGGATCTTTTAATGGCTATAACTATCCATATAAATTTAACGGTATTAACGTAGGTTTAGAGGTCAGTCTGCTTTCTTTTTTTCCCCATTTGAAAGACAGACACGTAATCATCATCAAGCATACTTCTCTATTAAAATCATGGACAAGTTCAGCTGTTCAGATCATCTTTTTGACCAGAAGGTTTACAAAGTTTCCTTTGCTCACTTGAAAAAGTGAGATTTGAAAAGAAAATACATATCTTAGTCATGACTATCTGCTCTTCCAGTAGAATGGATTACAGCGCTCAAAACATTGTGTGTGAACTACATTAAGATGTACAACTGCTGTTGTAACTAATAGCGTTCTTACTCTCAGAGTTCTCTACAAAAGGTTTTGAATGCCTGGTATATAGAAATGTATTTTGTCCTTCTTCTCAGAACTGCCAGGGGCAATGAGGCATCTTGACTTTTTCTATTCTAATAGTCCAAGTGACGCTGGAGTCAAAGCAGCAACTGGTAATACCTGAATGAAGCCGTCCAGAATAGCCACCTCTCCACTTGATTCATTCAGACTTCCAACTTACTCCATTATGTTTTGTGTTTTGAAAAAAAACAACTGTAGTGACTCATCGGTTTCCATGGCTTGTGAGCAATACACTTTATTTTTTGTGACACCAGCCTTTGTACTTCCGACATCCTCATATGATAATTTCATGCTTATGACAAAACTGGTGTTCCTCACAGGTACATCCTATTGCCCGAAATAGCTGAGCCAAGTGCCAGATTACTTAACGTGTGAAAGATGTTTAAATATTCTTCCAAAGTTACAGAAACAAGATTTTATGGGTAATTTAAATTTGAATTTGTGAATAGGCTTTGAGTTGGAAAGCCATCCAGGTCTAAATACAGCTTTACTCTGTTTCTTTAAAAAGTAAAATGCATATTTAATCACTTAGTATTCATTAGCTTCATGTTTTCTCTTGCTCTATAAGATTTTAGTGGCTATTATGGATTTTTAAAAGTCAATAAAAATGATATGGTCGTATTATGAATATGCGGGAATTATTTTGCCTAAACACCCACTCCCCAATTGGCCTCTCAGATACAGGCCTTTGGTTTGTCTTTCTTCTTTCAGGCACAGAGCTTATTTACCATTTCTGAGAAGTGCTTTAGAGGTTGTGACTATAAATACCGCTAGTGCTTCCGTTTTCAAGACAGGCATGTCATATACGTCTACTTTCTCTCAATACTGAAATTTTAGAGTGGTTTTTATTTTTCACCATGACTGCATGTGTCACGGAACTGCCGAGCTGGAAGGAACCCGGTGAGGTCTCTGTCCCAGCCTGCTCTTCAAAGCAGGGTTGATGCTGAAATCAGAGCAGGTTGCTCAGGGTTGTCCAGTTACATCCCCAAAACCTCCAGCGACTGAGATCTTACAACCTCTCTGGACCCCTGTTCCAGTTCTTCGTTATCCCAGTAATTGTTTTTTTTTCTTTATGTCCAGACGGAACCTCCCATGATTCAGTTTATGACTCCTGTGTATTTTCCCACCAAGCATCTGAGTAAAGAGTTTGGTTCTGCCTTCTTGGTTGCCTCCTTGCAGGTATCAAAAAGCTGCCCCTAAAAGTTCCCCCCCTCCTTTTATTGCTGTTCAGAGGCAGCTGTACATCAGGTTCTCTACTTTGTGGAACATTTTCTTCAAGCTTCTTTCACGCTAATTTGCATGAGTTTCACACACTTTTTTCCCCAGTTGTTATGCTACAGAATGCAGTCACTTCTATTACTTTTGATTTTATTAAGTCAAATTATGTTCCCTTGGAACCAACAGTATTCTAAATGAGCCAAGTTTTTCAGATCCTAAATTTTGTTACTCATCCTTTAATATAGTATCTAGTTATCATGCCCTGTTATTCAAATCTTCATTTTGCCTAAATAGCCTAACAACTTTTGGCAGTAAGATGTTAATTATGCTTGCAATAATTGACCTTTGCACCTCTAAAGTGCAAGTGGGTGCATATATGCAAATTAGGACTTATAAATGCGACAGAATGCCGGCAGCATTTGACACCAACTACACCTTCTGTCTCTCTTCTGTGCGTTTTGAGCTAATAAAGCAGCTGTTTGACTTGGGCTCACTTGAGTTACAACATTCAAAATACAAGTCCCTGTTTTTTTGTTTAATTACGATGAATATATTAAAAGCACAAAACTCAAGGAAGTCCCTTTTGCCATGTTCCTTAATCTTCTGCTTTAAATCTGGACCCTTCCCCTCTTATGCCACAGCAATTACAACTTTTGTATCTTTTGTGCAGATCTCGGATTATTTTCTGCGGTTTTTTCCCGTGGCCCCAGCTAATGGAAATGTATGGTGACTTAAGAATCTTTGTTTTCCTTTTAAAGGAGAATTTCTATTCATCTTAACTGCAAGAAAAGACAATACAAGCATGAAACAAAACATCAATAAATGCTGTTTCCTTTTCATTGCTGCTTTTTGACATTTCTGACTTGTCGCACTATCTTTAGATGAGGGCTGGTTTTTTTCTAACATTAACATACTTTAAATAAAAACATCTATTTTATACATTATTTCTTCAATTTTTTTGACTGCAGCATTTAACCCTTAACCTAGATAAAATGGATTAGATTGCGTAATTAAAATGGCAGTAGTTGTAAAAAAGGGATTCTGGGTATTAAGCTTCTTTCATTTTTACGTTTTTTGCAATAATGAATGGAACAGATACAGCTAATGTTCCTCCCTGTGGCATGGGAAATTCTGGCTTCTGGAGATATGAAAACGATTTTCACAGTGTAATGGACTCCTCCTTCCCATGTGGCAGAGCTCCAGGCTTTGCACTGGCAGCAGGCTCAGTGCAGGAGAACTGAGCTCCGTTCATAAGAGCTTCGTGGCAGATGGAGCTAAATGTCATCACCTCAGGCATGGAGTTGCCCCGTGTTGGGCAGGGATGAAGGGAGCCCTGGGATTTCAGGACCACCATCTCCCTCTTCCTCCCCCACAGCCTGAGCTTTTGCAGAGGTCATTCCTGCATCACCTCACTCACGGCTCTTCCGGAGCTGCTCCATAAAACTGTCCATCATTAACGTCATGCCAAGATCAGTGTCCAGAGGTTCAGATAGCTTTTGGTTTTCTTCCACCTCCAGGCGGATTGGAATAGTGAAGAGACAAATCTACAAATTCATTAAACCATCTCTACCAACAACTGAGGCTGTATCCTGCATAGGTCTGGTAGTGGTTGGCAATTAAATGTTGTCTGCATCAGGGAGAGCGGCCCTTGTAATCTGGAAAAAGAGAGGATTTGGCTGTAGAGAAGGAAACATTGATTATTTATACCATTGGTCACTACTGAGATTTCTGTAGCTTAGCTCGGCTCTCTAGCTCCAGGATAAAAGAGACCACGGGGCTGGCTAGAGTTAGAGTGCAACTCTGTGCATATATATTAAGGCATCTCTGTTCCTCATTTCTGTTAGTACTTTTATTTACCCTGTTGATGATTTCTGTTTGCAACTTAGTTTTTTCAGTGAGTTAGTGAGTGCTGACTGTCACAACGGTCTCTGCACTGTTCATCAGAATTGGCGCAGAGGAGCCTTTGTCTATGTAGAAGACTCTATAGGCTGCACGGAAAAGCCTTGAACATAGAAAGGAACATATAATGTGCAGTGGCCAGTAGATGAAATAAGCTTCCGTAGGTCATGGTAACGCTCCTTCTACTCCAATTCATGTGTGGGAATCTGGATTCCGGCCACCTGGGAATTATGAGAAAAAGTGCTGCATCTCCTTTACAAATATTTGACTTGCCGCTGTTCCTCTGAGGAGATTTTGGCTTGCTTGAAAAGTAGTGGTGTAAAACCTGCAGGCTCATTAATTATCTCTTGTGTTCAGAAATGGGATTCACTGGCTGGTAGAACAATCTGCAAAACTTTGTTCATAAAAGGAACCCTTTCTGCAGGAGCCTGTTCCTTGGATTTACATGTTATACCTAGCAGGATATGATTTATGCAAATAATCTTTCATTGTTTCCTCATTTTGGCAGGACTGCTGGAAAATTTGAATGCCGCTATTTCCATTGACTCAGAACAATGTCTGAAGGGATGAGATTTCAAATTTTTTCCCCTCTATAATTTTCTTTTATAAAATTTTGCGATCTTTATGAACATTTTTCTATGCTATGAAGACATCACTACCAGTGATAGTATTGGAGAAATGTATCTTTAAAGGCTCAATGTATGAAAGTTGGAGATGTTTTCAGATTTTAATATGAATTAAAGGCAAAGATTTTTTTTCTAGGCTGATGAAGTGCTTTACAAAATTTCCTTGTCAAAAAATAAATTACAAAATCTAATCTTTCAGGCTAAAGAGACAAATTAAAATTATTCTTTTCTGAAATTCATAGCATCATATAATAATTTAGGTTGAAAGGAATCTCTGAAGGCTGTCTGGTTCAATGCCCCAGTCAAAGTAGAAACAACTTTGGATTTTGAAGTTACGTCCACCGTCAAAGTTAGATCAGGTTGTCCAGAGCCTTGTCTAGTCAAGTGTTGAATGTCTCCAAGGACAGAAACTTCACGACATCTCTGGATTACCTGCTCCAGTGTTTGATCACCCTTGTTGTACTTTTTGTCTGTTGAATTGTGCATTTTCGCTCTGCATTTCTAAGAGGAGTCTTACTCTTTCTTTTCTATCACTTCTCATCAGGTAGTTGAAGGCTAAGTTTCCTTCCTTACCCTTCTTTTCTCCAGGCTGTACAAACCCATCTCTCAATCTCTCTGTATCATGTGCTCCAAGCCCCTAATCACATTTTTGGCCTTCCACTGGACTTGTTCCAATAGCTTTCACGTTGTCGGGCACACAAAACTGGGACACAGTAGCCAGACGAGTCTTATAGTTACTGGAAGAGGGAAATGGTCAAAAGATTGGTGTAAAATCTGCAGAAATGTGCATGAATACCTCTTGGTACTGCTTAAGTTGAGAGATGCTTAATTACATTATTATTAAAAACAAAGCCACCTTTGTAAATTGTAGTTCTCCATTGGTTAAATAGATACAGGAAATCCTACAGCTGTGGGAAACTTTTGGTTATTCATCTGATGATGACAGATAATGTTGATGCCAGTTGTTATACCTGAATCTTGCATAGTTACTTTTCTTTACAGACAGAGAATTATTTATTTGGCATACATGATTTCCTTATCTGAAAGAGTTTACAAAGAATGAGTACAAATTAGTTTATAGGGTTTTTCCAAAAAGAAAGTTTCCCCCCAAAATCCATGTGATTCTAGCTGTGGTGTTTAGTCTAGTTTGTCTTGCTAAGTCCTAGGAAAAAATCATAAATGTCCCTGAACAACTATTTATGTAACATCTTTACTACTATTTGATACCATATTATCATCAGTTAATTAGTGGAATTAGCCGAAAACAAATGAGATTACAAATTCTACTCTGAATTTACCCTAAAATTTATCACAGCAAGTGCAGATTTGAAGAACTAGTGTAACATGTTGACAGGTTTATAATGTATTGACAGTTGGGCACTAGTTTACGGAAACTGTGGCTGATTGTTAATTTTCATCCTAAGGGATCTGTGCAAAGAACTAAATTATCCCTAGTAGACATCTCATAGTTTTTGCTTTCTACTCCTTGTAACTCTTTTAATGGAAGTTATCCCAAATAAGCTCTGACTGCATGTACTCGATCTATAGAATTAGAGGAGCTGAATCAGCACTGCAACAAACAAGCGCTTCCAGAAAAGGAGGATCTATGTTGCACTTTGTACGTTAGACTGAAATTACGCTGGGTGTAGATGTCAGCTCTATGTGAAAGCAACGAGCATCATTCCTAACTACTGAGCTAACCCGACTGGATTTGTGCAGATAGTGATTGTAATGAATTTTCATTCTTTCACGCTTTGCAAAAAGCTGCCTCGCACAAAGGTATGATCGTACCTTCCTAGTTAAATATTCATTTCCTCTAGAAACATTTTAGTGAATTTGTCATCTCGGTAATACTGGATGTAGAGTTCCTGTGAATAGCAAAGGAGACTTGAAAAGACTTCAACCTGAGAAATGGGGCGTTGGGCGAAGCTCACAGGTAATCATGCCGTATAGCACTCCTGTAATCTCAACACAGGCTAAAATTAAAAACAAAAACCCAAAAAGCAAAACACCTCCTGCGCTGACTAAAAGTTGAAGTGTCAGAAGTTGCACCCTGGTATTTGCGCTCCAGATACACTCTGCTGAAATGCAGCTGATGATTCATTGTACCCCTGTTAAAAGTTGCTAAATATAAGTAAAAATTAATTCCTTTATTTCTTCACCACTTCTGCAAACTGTAGGTGAAAGACCCAAAGACTGGGTATTTTACTTGTGTCTGCATTATTATCAGAACTTTCTGTAGAAGACTAGGAGATTTCTTGTGGATGAGGTGAAGAGAGGCCAAGGAAACTGCAGGCCATTTTGCTACGTAGCTGCCACCTCCTTAAATCACGAGTCATGTTCCGTAGCCTTCAAGGATGTTTTTCAGCATGTTTTCTTGCTGTTGAAACCTACCAAACTCTTCCCAGGTATCCTGTAAAGTGGCCTATACAAGATGGTTTTGTCACCTTAACAAGTACATGAGTACTAGATATATTTACGTACGGTCTCCTCTAAGTCTCTAGGATCCCATGTTTTTTTAAGCCTTTGGGCGAATTCTTTGGTAAGTTGAGTGTAGCTGACTTTCCCTTAAACATCTGAAGAGCACAGTGACAGTTCCATCTCCAGCAAAGGACTAGGCTCTATGAAAGGAAAACATAAGTCAGGAACCCAGTGAATTGTGACTTTTGACTTTGCTGCTGAGTCACCTCTCTCTCAATGCTGAGACTGAGACTGCTAGAGGTCCTGGAGCAATATAGCTCTAAGGTCATTATGGTCACAGACCCATTAAACTATGAGAGCCGGAGCAATCAGCAGTCAATCTGCAAGTAACTCAATTGTTAGAAGCCTTGCTAAATTGTCTAATTTGTTAAAGCAGCAATAACAATGCAATTTTCTTCACTATAATTTCCAGGAATGACAATGTCTGTTGGAAAGCACTTGAGAAAACTTGCTTTAAGACAAATTTGAGTATCACATTATCCATTAAGAACAAGATAAGCTCAGAAGTCTCTTTTCCCATAAGTAAAAAATTCAGCTGCCCTAGATGCATCAACCTTTCTCAGTTACAAAGCTCTGGCCATCTTCCTTCTCCCGTAACACAAGAATGCTTTGATTTCTCAATATTTTATTGTTAGAAGCCTTCTATTTTTCTTTATTCCATCTTGAATATGATGTTTGGTATTTACAGAAAGAAAGCATCAACTTTCCCACGCTAAGAAAACACAGAAATATTTCTACCCACTGCAAAAACCATCAGACATTACTACAACTTGATATAGTTTTTGAACTGTTTCTTAATTTCAACCTAATTCTTCTGCCATCTCTGCTAGTTGCCAGCAACGAGTTGTGTTCTTACTAAACTCAAGAACGCCCTAACCGATCATAACATGCAATCACGCACCATCAGTTACTAATAAAATTAATAATAAAAAGGATGTGTGTTATCTGATTGTGTTAAGATGGGGTAAATATAATTAGTAAAGTGACCATTAACCATGCCCATGGCATTTGTTATATAAAATGATAATGAGGTTTGAGCTTCTGATTTTATAGTACATACTGCATTGAAACTCAATCAGAGTAGCTAATGAAAATATTTTACTTTGTTTTTCTCACTTAGTCAATGACAGTCATTGAAGTCTGGGTTTATCTCTAGATTCGTATTGCTTTAAATACTTGGATTCCAGCTGTTCCCATTAGAAGAATTGTAAGGAAAGAGCTTGTCTACAAACTTTCATACAAATTACAGGAACAAAAGTCTGTCGTGTTTTTTTCCTGGAAGTTAGAAATACTTTATTCAACCTATTCCAACCTAAATTGGAGATCAAAATCAAGAGGTATATTTATGAAAAATAACACTCTGAACCAGAGACCTGCAATCTAAGCAGATTTAGTGTGTGTGGGGGGTTATTAAGAAATTAAAATAGTTAAACCTTTTAGTTACCTCCGAAGTAGCCCAGCCTGTTTGTGGGGCTACATGCCTTGACAGACCAACTATCATGTGCAGATTTCTTTTGTCATGTGACATAGTTTGCCTTCCTCCAATGCTGCTGAGAGAAGAGGAGGTCAGTGAGGGGGTTGTGAGCTGCATGAGTCTAATGGCCTTGATTTGGTCCATGGGTCATAGGTTTTGCATCCTTGAATTGCTTGGTCATCCTTTTCTGACTGCACTCTTTCCGTAATTGTCAAGTTTTGCTTGACTTGTGCTTAACAGGCATGGTGGAGGGTGCGCGAAGGTTTTTACAGATGAACAAAGATGATAGAGCCGTTAGCTCAAAGATGAGAAAGAAAAGATTGTGGCTGTTCACCCATGATTGTGGAAGAGTTTTACTGTTTAAATGTTTCAGTATTAAAACTCATTCAGAGTAGCTTGGTTTGAACCATGTTTAGTATTTTAAAATTACTTTAGAATGCCCAACAGCGATGAAACCTGATTGTGACACAACAGAAAAACTACTAAGAAAAGAAAAATGGCAAGTGAACATTGAAAGAGGAATGAAAAGAAAAAGACGACAAGTGTGTGTTAACGTGTAATAATAAATTTACATATTATTTCAAGAAAATCTTTCAGGAAGGAGAAGTGTGTATGTCGGTACCACAGGGACCCAACTCTGGGACACTGCCTGCTTTCCTACTTTTCATTTCGTTTTAAAACTCTTAACCTAAAAATGACCAAAGAATAGCTAGAATTAGTAAATTTTAAAATCTGAAAGGGGACCCAAGCTTCCTGAACCTTACCACACCTTTTGACTCATTAAATCTGTCTCAGCTTAATGGCGGTGTCTCATGCCACAGTAGTGCTCTTTCGTGTAAAGAATAACAATCTGCTAATTCTATCAGCTCTTCTAATAATTCAGGAAGCGAAGTTTCCAGTGCTCCAAAAAAAGGAGACTTTTAAATGTGGGGTTTCATAGTAACGTGATAGCTCATTTTTCTTTTCTGTGTGTTTGTTTTGTGAAATATAGTCACATAAAGGCTTGATAAGTCAAATCCTCACTTTTATAATTCTAGAAAAAAAATTTTCATACCTTCTACTTCTTTTTATTATGGTTGGTTGAAAAATGACGATTCTTTAGCGTACGACATTTTCCTGTATGTCTCACTCATTTTCCTGGAAGAAAATCACCTTTTCTTACATAAGGCTAGAAAGATACCTTCTAAGACATTTCATAGAGTGGTTCAGTGAGTCTGGACAAACTGAATGAGTATCACGGAATGAGAGTTATTACTGACTACTAGTGACATCTCCCTACGGAATCAGAGCATACATACAAGAGAGATATTGTCTCGCTTGCCTTGATGTTTGTTCTGGTTCCTCTCTCCCTCTTTGGAGATTGTGATTAAAAGTGAACATAAACACCATTGATTTATCTTTTCATATACTTGCTCTTCCTTGTACATTTTGAGTTTTAGAACTACCAATACTCCAAAGCCTTAAAGAAAGAGGAGGAAAATCACCTCAGTGTACAGTTAACAGCTCCAAGCAGTTATGCACTGTGTTTCAGTAAGAAGAAAAAAGATTTAATCAAATTTACAGACGTTTAAGTACAGTAGGTCAAACATGGAGGATCAGTGACATTTCCTAGGATTTTAGCAAAGACAAGCAAATTTCAGAGCTATAATGTATCCTCTCCAACAGAACCAGCACCTCCTTGGGTACCCTGGGCACCCCGCTGTGGTGTCAAGTAATTCGGCAGGAACGTGATGTCTTAGACAGAACAAAATGCAAGACAAGAGAAGCAACTAAAGCAGTGAGGCTCCGGAAAAAGTGGCCATGAGCAGCGGGAGGCAGGTGGGGAAACAAATTTCGGAGGGGAGAGAAACAGAGACCATTGCAGTGGAGCCATCACAGCACAGTATCAGTTAGCATTAGCAAAAATGAACATGCATTAATGAGGATCAGGTATTACTGTCTAATTCTGTGCTCATGTGTGGACGTAGGCTTGGTCATTGCCTGGCTGGCCCACTGCCTGTTAATTTTGTATGCTATAGCTGAAATTCAGTCCTTGTCGCATTCAGTAAGGGGGCTCCTGTAGACTCTGATCAGGTCTATCAGCCCCGGTGAGGGGCCAAGAATTCGGCTGAATGAAAAAGGCCGAGTTGCTCTGAATTTTCACAATGAAGCTGACAGAATAATTGGTCTTCTTTTTTAAAGGATCTTTGAAATATGAGATACGGTGTACTTTTGTCTGAAACAGCCTCCTTAAAATGTCATATACTTGTTCAGACATTTAACAACTTATTGGCAAAGCATGATATTTTGATTTAATAGTTTATTTAATATAGAACATTTTGTGAAGGTGGATGGCATTACAACCTTGTTGGAGGTACTTCCATTCTCCTACTGCATTGTGAAAAGGTAGTTAGGCTATATACACTTTAAACGTGTTTTTTTAAAAAGGGAAATCTCCTGTCTAAGACATTTAAGGGACGCACTGTATTGCACTAAATGTGAATAGAAAGAAGCTGGGAATGTAATTTCGAAATGGATATTCAAACATGCCCAAGTCAATGTACCATCCTGTAGGACAGTTGTGAACCTGCAATATCTGTGGAGTTATGATTTGTGTAGTGATCAACAGAGCTAAGTTTTTACCAGGATTTTTTTCCATCGCTGGTATTTTGAGAGCTATCGTATTTGTGACCAGTCTGCATGGGTGCGCGCTGCATGTCAAAATGTTACATGGTTGAGAGTCGTGACATCTCCCCTGTCCACGGGCAGCTGGTGGGCACAGCGACTCTGGGGGAGGTTACAAGGCAGGAGGTGGCAACTGTAGGGTAAGTCTGGGTGCAGTGGGCAGAGGATGCCAGGAAAAAACTCTGGTGTTGCCTCCTACTGCAAAAATGGGTTAAGGTTGGCGATCAGTCCTGTATCAGCACAGTTTCTTGGCAGGTTGTGACACAGCCTTACCACATTTGCAAAGCAGGTGACGCAAAAACTGTTGTACCTTAGACAAAAACCTGTCCTCAGGCTTAAACTGCGCCCGCAACAGTCCATAACTGTAGAACTAGAAGAGTCCTAATGTCCATACTCCCACGCCCTCAACAATTTAATCTGACAAAAATTTCTTTTCATGCCCATAATGACCGGGGAATGGACCTGGAACATTAGTCTTCCGATACACATCTCTGTGCTCGTGTGTATGTAGATATACACACATATACATGTCAGAACTTTCACATTCCTCAGAAAATTAATTATCTCCTCCAATTTTTCTCGCCTACAACTTCTAGTAATGCTGTAGCTTCTTCAAGCCTTTCTTCATCCCACACGATGCTATTTTCATGGGATGCTGTGATGACTAGACAGATAAAAAAGAATTCTAGACAAGCCATCTTTATCTTTTCAGACTTCATATATACTTAAAACAATTCATGGCAGTCCGTTCTTTCTAGGAAGTCTGATCAGGACATCACTAATTCCAGTGTTAGCAATCATATTAGTTAGCAGTCCTATAGTATCTTAAAGCATGTTTCAGACAGGAAATCAGTTGTTTTTTTTTTAATGTATGACTTACTTAGGATAAACAGTTGATCAATTCAGTGAAATTTTCTTATTTTTCTTCTTGACTTACTGTTTCTTTCTTTTTCCCTGTGTGACCTTCTTTCTTACTTCTTTACAACAATGCAATCAAATACTACTTTTCATTCTATTCAATAAAGTCTAAATAATGTGCCAGAGTTTTCCCCATTAAAAAAGAAAAATGGCAAAACCCATGTAACAATTGAAAGACAAATTGCAACAACTCCTTGCCACGTGCTGCGGAATAATTTCAGTAAAATACCACACGTCTCTATAGATTGAACATCAATGTGATAGAAGGTGCAGTTATTCTTTCCTATCTCAGAATGTTTACAATGGAGGTTTTTGATAGTTAAATCACTATGTTCTATAAAAATTCTTGTTTTTCGAGGCCAAGCTGTACACAGTAAATGATGGCCTTTGCCTCATGGTATTGGATAAATGCCTCTGACGGTATTTTTCTTTTTTCCCCCCAGCCTCTTTCGTCTTTTGAGCACTCAACAGTTCTATTTTTTAAAATCTAAAATTATGCCACTCATACAACTTCCACAAAAGCACTTTAGATTATGACTTTTCAATACTCAGTGGAGAAGATATAGAGGCAGAATCACGTATTTCATGACAATTAGACCTGTCTGGTTAGCCTTTTAGACTGACAGTAGTGAAAGAACTGAACAAACTAATGGTACTGTCACTTCATGTCCAATTCAGAGCATAGATTGCAATAAGCCTTTGACGTACTTAACTACAGTCGTGGGAAAGCTGAGACGTTGCAATAGCAAATCAACAACAGTTTTTGCCCTCATTCAGTTAATACTCAGGACTCTTAAGAGTAACTACCCTCAACAAAACTGACTCATACAGGATAAAGTTAGTACAACTGAAACCAGAATTTGATTCAGAGACTCCAGGAATCCCATGGTGCTGGTACAGTTAGGAACTGACAGCCTGTCACCACCTCTGTTAACAGTTTTGCGCTGTTAAGATAAGCCTCTACCATGCTCCTATAAAATTCATAACTTGTACAAACAGAGCACAAAGGAATACGCTGAATTTTGGAGAGTAACTTGCTGCAAAGGATTTTAAAAGATCATTCACGTAAGGATCATATATTGCCTACCTCAAAGAGACGAGATGAAGGGAAATCTGGTGTACTTGATTTGAATATTTTTGGGTCAATAAAGTTCCATATTTTTGCCCTAAATGTGTGTCTTCGTACATTCCATTAACAATGGAAAAAGCTTGAGCTAATTTTATCTGTCCGGTAACTGCATTCTTTAACACATTTTCTGGCAAAGCTTCATCTTAATTTGTTTTCTGATATTCTTTGGGAGATAAAAATAGAAATGTTTTTACCAGGGGATGCCTGGTTTTGCTTGGTCCATAAAGCCTGAGGTTTTTCTAACCCAAGTCTTGTGATTTTAGTGTAATCTGATGTTAACGTACCAGATTTTGGACTCTTCTCCGGGATCTGCAAAACCTTGCTCTTGGCCTTAACTCTGTGTGTGTATAAGTGCCTTTTAGGGCTAATTTAAACATGATTCTGGGAGGTGGTACCTGTTTCCAAAAGCAAAACTTAAATATGATTGCATTTTCGTTGTCCTCCAAGTTTGACTCGTTTTTCATTTTACTTTTTTCCTTAGCTTATTGCTATAATTGAAGAAGAGATAACATATTTCCACTTAGTGATGACATACCCTCCCAAAAGGAGAGTACAAAAAGCCTGTTAAATAGTTAAATCCTGACTGCACTTAAGTAATATTGAATTGAAACAAATATTGAAATATGTATTAGTTGAAATAAAATTATCCTTAGGCTAGAAAACTGGTGGCCCGAGTTTTTCTTTGTAGGGTTTAAATTGCTCACAATGCCACAAGTGAATCTTTTGCTGTCTTATGCAACTACATTCAGCCTTAAAGTTCCAATCAATACTCAAAACCAGACATCAGCAGTAAGAGAAACCAAAGAACCACTGATGAAATCACGTGTTGTAACAATTTGGGGGCAATATTTGAATCTAACAGCTAGGTTGGACTTCCAACCTTTTTTTTTTGTCTTTTTTTTTTTATTGTGCTGAGTCTGTGAATCCGTACATCAGAAGGCAGTTTAGCGTTCAGCCGCAGTGATTCCTATTCTCATTGTGTTTTATACATTAGTTTTATCAGTGGCCGTCTATGCACTTGATTTAAAATTTAATCTACTACGACATAACCATTCAACTTTCTCACTGAGCTTTATAGATTGGCAAGTAAAGAGCGATTAGAAACAAATTTTATGTTTTGTGTTGTATCCCTTAAAATTCCTATTGTATAAGCAGTATACTCACATCAAATTTCCATTGTACTTGACGTGCCTCATATAACCTTGAAAGAAACGTCATACTGCTTGTCTACTTTAGTATATTAAAATATGGTCTTCTCTGGATAGGGCTTTATAAAAATATAACGCTTAACAAGATTTTATTTAGATTTATTTAGATACCTAAACTTTTGCCCTGTGGCAATGTTGCATCCTCTATGAATAAAATGTTTTAGAATATTTTATTCGCTTTATAGACTATGCATCCTGCCTTCTTAACAGGCAGGAGTGTAGATACCTCCTACTGTAATTGATGTATTTTCATGTCTGTAATTTATGATGTGCTTGATTCGTTTTGTTGGTTTTTAAAATCAATCACCTTCTTTTCTATTTTAGGGCTTTAATTGGGATGGTTTTAAAAATAGCACTCTGTGCGTGCGTTGTTGCCTGCTTTAAAGGCAGAAATTTTAGCAGTTTGCTGCCACGGTGACAATAGAGGATTCAAGGTTGCCAGGGCAGGGTGCTGCCTGTGGGAGATGCCTACGCCGTCTCAGACCTGTTTCTCTGTGAAGGACCGTGATACAGCACCCAGGACAGGCCGGAGATGGTGAGGGAGTGGAAAAGCATTTTGAAAGCTGGTTCCAACAGGCACAGCCCCTTTCATCGTTTCAGGTTCAAATAGAGCATCCTGATGTAACGGGAATAGGATTTTCGTACCAAGCCACTTTCTCTTCTAGTTTGCACTCTTTGTCTTTCACTCCTTGCACAACGTGCCCGTTGTGCTTATGATGTTGGGTGAATGTGTTGTAGAAGTTGCTTATAATGTCATGAAAACAATTGGTTTTTTATTGTAAGATTTATCACTGACAATCATTGTATTCCACTTCAGGCATAACACATTTATTATTTCTCTCACACGTCTGTACATCATACGCTTACAGCTTCAATTACTGTGAGTTTGATTTGGGAAGAGTTAGAGGGTGATTGGCAGGGCTCAAAAGAACATGTGCGTCTGTTGAGAAGTGACTGTAGGCAAATGAAGATTGTTTATCAGCTCTCTGCCTAGAGGAGTTTTATTAGCAAGAAATAAGAGCCCAAGCTAAGGCAGATGGACACTTAATTTCATTTTACTGCCAAGGAATTGTGGCTCATTCATTGGTACATAATTTCACACAGATCTGAACAGAACCCAAACACAACAGCCTGAATCAAGCTTGCGCTTTAACCCTGGGTAACTTTGGATCTTCTAACTTTTTTGTTACTTCTTTAGCTTTCATGGAAAACTTGGTAGCTAGTTTATTCTCATTGAACTTTGCTGAGGTCTTTTTGTCACTCTCCCTGCTTATATCTTATGAGGCTTTGTCCTTATTGGTTTCAGTTTACTAGAGGAGTGAACCCAAGTAGTCTTCCAGAGGCAGAGATGAGTAAGCCTGTAACTGTTCGGCCAGTGAGCATAGTC
This sequence comes from Stercorarius parasiticus, assembly GCA_013396915.1. Classification (NCBI taxonomy): domain Eukaryota; kingdom Metazoa; phylum Chordata; class Aves; order Charadriiformes; family Stercorariidae; genus Stercorarius; species Stercorarius parasiticus. Next base: position 121,921 of record VWZL01004598.1, read on the forward strand.
ATGTCACATTTGCAGGAAAGGTGAGATAGATGAGAGCAGGCAGCCCCAAATAACCTTGAAAAGCCTCGCATCCAGTAGATGAATAGCCTAGTTAGGCTAATCAACTTACTAATCATTTGAGCAATCACAAATTGTTTTGCTATAAACCTGTGTGTTTTCAAATTCTAGCTCGCCATTTATCCTCATAAATTTTCATTTATTATTTGTGCTGGTCATAGTGCCTCTATAGCCTGAATTATGCCAGATTCTGAGCTACACGCAAACATAGAGATCTGCATTCAGTCTGTGACTCTACTATTGTCTAGGGGTGCAAACCTGGCCCAGCCACCATACCTCTGTGTTACAGCTTTTCCGCATTAATATCTCTTTGTGCTCTACCACTCTAATATTAACTGTGCTCGACGGATAGCACATATGCTATCGTTCTATCTCTAGGTTCAGAGCATCCCACAGTTTAGAGCATGTGGATTGTCCTTGAATGTATCTCAAAAAGCTTCACAGCACTCTGTCATAAGAAGAAGACGAAATGGTCTCAAGTTGCAGCAAGGGAGGATTAAATTGGATATTTAGGAAAAATTTTTTCACCAAAAGGGTTATCAAACACTGGAACAGGCTGCCCAGGGAAGTACTTGAGTGACCATCCCTGGAGGTATTTAAAAGACGGGTAGACATGGTGCTTATGGACATGGTTTAGTGGTGGACTTGGCAGTGTTAGGTTTATGGTTGGACTCGACGATTTTAAGGGTCTTTTCCAACCTAAGTGATTCTATGATTCTATGAGCGCTTGTGTTAACACCTCTGCTCTGAAGAGGGACAGCATGCCTGCCTATACAGGCCCAGGGGAACATGACAAGGAGCTCCTCCACTCTGCTTCTGGGAAATGGGCTGGAAAACAGGAGGACATTGAGTTGGCACCAGTGGGTCATCCACAGGGCCTGAAGTTTTCCCCCATCATTTCAAGCAGGCCATAAATCCCACACTTACTTGTACCACAAAGCCAAGAGGAATGGTTGGAGTCTGGCCTTCAGAATGCACCTGCAGTGTTCTTCCATGGAAGTGGAGAGATCTGATAGATTTAGGTGTGTAAGTGTCCCTGCTTATTGCAGTGTAAAGTATTGCAATGTAAAGATGTCCCTGCTTATTGCAGGAGGGTCGGACTAGATGACCTTTAAAGGTCCCTTCCAACCCAACACATTCTATTCTACGATTCTAAGTCTTATCTGTTATGCTGTCTTGTTTTCCTCTATCAAAGAAAGTCCAGTATTGCAAAAGTCTGGTAGGATTTTATGCCGATAATTATTTTCTAGCTCATCTTTTGGCCCTGCAGTGCCCTGTGGTAATGCAGTTATTACTCAGATGTGTAAAAGCACATTGTTGTAATAACACATTGAGTTGTGCCCCTGCAGTGGCTGTGAAGATAGAAATAGCCATGTTATGGACTACCGCGATGACTCTTTAGCGCTAAACGTGCAAGGATTTGTTACAATAATTATGTTATGAAACTCGTGTGACTAATGCCCTCAAGTTCCTCTGACCAGTCTAGCCTCAGTTCTGCACAAATTGAAGACCTCAGCACCACCCAGTCTGTCATGATAAAACTATGTAAATAAAAACACTATTTTGAATCATTCTTCAGAGATATCTGTATATAAAATACGTATGATTCAGCATTGAAAACATCTTTAAATATAGACTTTTAGTATTAAAAATGTATGCGCACATATGTATAAAAAATAATTGACAGATCATTCTAAGCTAAAGAATCAATTGGTCTTGTCACACATCTTAAATAATAGCTTTTTGTGTGAAATCTCAAAACACAGAAGCGTAACGTCATTGATACAGAGCTGTAAAAGCAGTAGAAGTGTAACAGCAATAAACTTTATTTTAAAAAATCAGCTTCTTCGTTTTTTTGGTAAATTAGGGTACGCAGAAATAATCCATTGTTTAACATGTACTTTCTTGAAAAATCCCAATATTTAATATGCAAAAAGCGTTGTAGCAAACAGTTGTGATTAAGCCTAAAAAACCAAATGAAACTGAGTCTGGAATACATTGCTAAAATAACAATGTTGGTTCATGTTATTTACCATGGTAAGACTTCAAGGCAGATTAATAACGTTAAATCATTATATATTTCATTAACTTGTAGATGTCAGAACATTAGAACAATTTTCTAGTCCCACTTGGCTATTTTCAAGTTTGCATTAAAATGGATACTCCTTACTTAATAAAAGCTATCTCATGTTTGAGCTGATGGTCTTTTCTTAGGAAAGAAATACAAGAACAATTAAAGCAAGAATGCACTCACATGATGACCGCGGCATATGATATGAAGGGAGGCAAAAGCACTGAGTAAAACGCAATTTACTTGTAGACTTTTTTTCCAAAGACATCTTTTTGCTGAAATGAAAAGAAAATCAAATTATTGTCTGACTTTTTTATCACCACCAATTTATTTTTTTATATACTCTGCTAGTCTTGATACAATGGTAATGAAGTAGGAAGGCTTCCAGTCCTAGTCCAATTATGTCACCCATAAATTATTGTCCTTTATAACCTCTCTGGTCTTCCTAAGTCCATAGCGAATGGTCTTTATATATTCGTCACACTTGAATTTCATGAGTCAGTGCTTTGACAGATCAAGTGTGTGTAGTGAACCAGAACAAATGTGGTGGCTTCAAGTTATGACTTTCAAGGTCAAAAATATATAACGTGAAAAACACTCTTGAATTTTCAGTCACTGAATCAGTAAGAAATCTATACTCATCATCGCTATTACCTTCCATTTCCTTCTTCAGTCATAAATGTCAACTTTAGATCCCCAAACCCTTGAAAATAAATGAAATAAACTCCAGTTACTATTACAACAGGGTCAGTTTCTGCACCTAATCCTGCACCTGAAAGCTAGTGGAAAGTTTAGTATGTTTAATGAAAGCAACAGTGTATAGATAAATCTGTAACCAGAAGAAAATGCTTACATGGTGTTGGGTCATGAAAAAAAATTTGAAGCAACTTATTTGAAAGTACTTAATACATAAAAACATGCTTTTTTTTTTTTTTTTTTGTGGACTCATCTTTGTGATCATATAATGCAAAATAAACTGTGACGTGCTCCTGGTTGGAGTCTCTGTGCATTAAAGTCACAACTGTTTTAGAAATGGTTAATAAATGTCTACAAATAGCACTTTGCTTTTGCTGCAATGAAGATTAAGAATAAAATGCCAATGCTGAAAGCCTTCCATTATGTGAAAATGTTTATGGTCTTGGATGACAGCATAGGCCAATATTAATAATAACATATTTTAACTTTAAAAAAACTTTAAGAACTGTATAAATATATGCAAAAACTTTATACATATTAATGTGTTCTACAACAGCTCTTACTCTTTAATAATAACATGAAAGCACGGTTTTGTTAAATTTAAAAGATTTAGGTAAGCTTCTGCATTTCAATTACATGTAAAATTTAACAGAATTTGAAAAGAATCCACATGTTTTATAAATACTCATGGCTAGATCTAGCCGTGAACATGAATGATGACTCATTTTTCATAAGATCCACATGCATGTACAGCTTTCAACTGTTAGAATCCACAAGACAGATAGAGCTGTCGCAGTCTATTTATGGCAAAATAAAGAAATATTACCTGCCACTGATAGAGATTTTTATTTCATGAGCAACACTTCTACTTGTAAAAATAATTTTAGAAGGAGAAATTACAAATATATTTTTGTATCGTATTAAATTGTCTTAATATGACATTGCATTCAGAACCCTGAATACATAAAGCTAGCCTGTAGCATAGATTATAAAAATATCAACCGAGAGGTTAAAGAATAGAATAGATCCATATTTACTTTTTTGGAAGCGTGTCAGCATTATTTCGAACTAGGAGAATCTTATTTAATAAAGCAGCAGGTGCCTAGAGACCTGGCCATGCAGATGCCCGTAGGAGGGTGGAAGATGGTTTTTACCCTACTGAAAGTAGTGAGTGCGACAGAATTGTGGCTAACACAGAAGTACTATCCTGTTCCTGCACACAGTAAGGCCAGAACGGCCTTCCTCAGTGCTTCCAAACTCACCACAGTCAATAGTTATTTGTTAAGCTGTGATGGGTGTAAGGGAGGTAAACAACAGAGAACCCAATTTCAGCACCAAGAAATAAATAGAAGTCTTGGGAGAGACAGCGTAAAGCAATTCTCCACAATACTGCTTCTATTGTCTAAGTACTGGAAAAACTACTAAGGCTACTTCAGTATGTGACGATAGCTTCAGGAGGTTGGGACATCCATGGGAGTTATTAAAATAGATTATAATAGGTTTTGAGGCCATTGCCTGTTCTGGGGACTCCACTGTGCTGGTGTAAAGTTTCTCAGGGAAAAGTGATCAAACTGTGAAAGTTACAGTCACAGGACATGAAGGTCAAAGCTGTACAGAGGGTTAAAAAATGATAACTAAACCATGAGAAGGTCCCACTGCAAGATGTGGCAATTGTCACATCCTGGACTAGCCTGACGCTGCTGCAATGTCCTGGATGTTTCCATTTGACTGATGGTCCTTTTTAATCTAAAAATATGAGTGCAGTCATGTTTTCTAGGAGGAGTGCCTAAAACTCATGCAAATGTCAGATCCCTACACATTTTGTAAGCCACAGCGTAGGGATTTGAATTTTTCAGCTCTAGAAACCTTCCAACAGCCTTCCAAGGCAATCCCAGTCCCCAGAGATACTGTATTTCTAAGGTATTCTGCTCACCATAAGTGTAAACCGATAATTAGAAAAGTGATGGAAGAAAATACTTTTAATATAATGTGTTCTTAAGCACTGTGCACTTTATTATTTACCCATTTAATAGATTCTGAGTCATTACCTGGTAAACTGAAATGATTTAATATAGGCATATTAATACACATGGATGTCAGGAAAATAATAATCTTGGATACATTTAAGTACTGGATGTATTAAAAACAGCTTGCACTAGTAAGAGGATAGAATACAAGATCTGCAAAGTCTTCCTCATCGGCAATTTCCAGTTAACATTTAATAAAACTTCAAAGGAATGCAATATATCTCAGTAGATTAGGGGTGAAATTCACCCTGTAATTGCTGGCTGTTGTTAACTGGTGTCAAACTCACATACCATGTTTAATTTCCTATTAATTGCTTATCTGTGAAAACAGTCACTACCTAACAGAAACAAGTTGGCATTGCAGGAAAACTGAGTGAAGAAACGCTGTATAAATTAGTGTTGATGCGGTACCTGTTAGCATGATGTCAGTATGTATCGCAACATTTCTGATAGATTTCTGCCTTCTGAACTTTTCCAATGAAGGGAAAACTTGAAGCTAGTAGAACGTATTCCATCCTCGGGCAGATAAATACTTGTTATAAATCTTTGTCTCTAGGAAGGGAAAAAAATACTAAATCATCTACGTACATACAAGTCCAATGCTGGCTGCGTAGGACGTGAAAATTTGTGTCACTGAGTTTAAAATTTCATGTACCAAAATTTGCCCCGTGCTGCTACTGGTTCATGACAACTGTGCACATATATATACACTGATAAAGGGACGTTCATGTTAATTGCTCATTAAAGTAATAACACAGTATCTCTGTGGTGTTGCTTAAGCCCTCAGATTAAAGAAATTTTTGCCTAAATACAATAGGCTTCTGTAGCATGACCTGGCCACTAGAAAAGAAAGAATTGCCACTTGTCTGGGATCTCTTCTGTGCAACTCATATATTTACTGCATCGGGAGAAGCGTGGCCAGCAGGTCGAGGGAAGTGATTCTCCCCCTCTACTCCACTCTCGGGAGACCCCACCTGGAGTATTGCGTCCAATTCTGGAGCCCCTACTACAAGAAAGATATGGACGTGCTGGAGCGTGTCCAGAGAAGGGCCACGAGGATGCTCAGAGGGCTGGAGCACCTCTCCTGTGAGGACAGACTGAGAGAGTTGGGGTTGTTCAGTCTGGAGAAGAGAAGGCTCCGAGGAGACCTTAGAGTGGCCTTCCAGTATCTTAAGGGGGCCTACAAGAAAGCTGGTGAGGGACTTTTTAGGATGTCGGGTAATGGTAGGACTAGAGGGAATGGACTAAAACTAGAGACGGGACGATTCAGACTGGACGTTAGGAAGAAGTTCTTCACCATGAGGGTGGTGAGACACCGGAACAGGTTGCCCAGAGAGGTGGTGGAAGCCCCATCCTTGGAAGTTTTTAAGGCTAGGCTGGATGGGGCTCTGAGCAACCTCGTGTAGTGGGAGGTGTCCTTGCCCAGGGGAGGGGGGTTGGAACTAGGTGATCTTTAAGGTCCCTTCCAACCCGAACAATTCTATGATTCTGTGATTCTATTTGTAGAAAAACGTTGAGCCTTAGGAAATTCTTGACAATTTCCTCCCCATCCATATAAAATGCTGCGTGTTGCAAAAACGCACTGCTGAGGCTCCCAGCACCACACCGCAACAGAAAACACCGACATAATTATCTTTGCAACATAATGCATTCTGATTACCTGTGTACAGCAATTATATGAAATAACAGAGCTGTTAACATACTATCACTGAGTCACAGAACTCACATGAATAATTTATGTAGAATGAAATAGAAAAGGACCCTCTTTTAATTAAAGGTAAACTTTAGAACATTCTCAGAGAGTAATTCCAAAGATTAAAAAAATACATCGTTGATTACTGCTTTCACCTAACTTTTGAATATATTCAAAATTATGGCTTTTTCCATTTCCTTAGGGGCTACTGCATATGTGGTTCTTGCCTTTATCTCTTCAAAGAAAATCAGGCATGTGGCTCTTTATACAATATAAAAATGTTTTTTTCGGTTTGTGGGATTATGTGTTTTTATTGGGAAAGAACCAAGCATAGGCTAGTTTGAAATAGATTCTAGATTTTGCAGGCATTAGTTGAATGTCTTACCAGCCTCCTTCATTCAAGAAAACCATTGGACGAATTGATTTTCCTCTTCTGAGGGACAAATCTATTGTGTAGAAGTGCACTGTTCTTTTGTCCATCACCTCTGCTTTAGGAGTTTAAGTTGTTTTCTCATTGTACTGGATTGAGATCCATAAAGGCTTTGAAGATAAGGACCGAGTTGTTGAGATGTTGTCTGTAGGTAGTTGTGTGCTCCTTCACCCTCCCCATTTCTCTGTTTTTACCAATTCCACAGGTCTTTGTGGTCCTGAAATATTAAAGCCCATGACTACAAGTGACTTTTAATGGCCCCTCTGCACACAGATTTACTTTGAAATAGGGAAACTGATGTGCAAAAAGTTGTGCTACTTATTTCTTAAAGTCGTCTTATATCCAGTGATTTTTAATAATGAAGCTACGTTTTCTGTTGCCTATAGCAAAATATTATGTATTACCATGAAAAATATTTCATTGTGGAGCTGAATTATTTCTTTGGGTTTTAAATACAGCTTCTTAAGAGTCTTTTTTTTTACATTTTTATTTTAAGTAAACTGCAACCCACCCATGTTCCCTTTACTAATAATGTCCTTGTTCTCATTCTAAATTGCAGTGTAGTGCCGGTGATTATATCCCCAGTAAGAGTCCTGTCAAGCTCAAGTGTAAATAGACCTTGAAGAAAAGGAAAAGCATTGACCAGAGCTTAAAATGTCAGCTTCACTTTGTATGCAGATGGTGGTGGATTTTTTTTTCAATATCACCTTGCCAGTTGGATCAACTACAAAGTTGTGTAGTGGATGGACTCCGTTTTGCATGCAAAGATGCTACTCTGATGTATCCACTGCCGTACACAGGCCTGACATTAAAAAACCTAAAATTTCAAGAACTCTTCATCATAGTACCTTCCATTAATTTTATTGCTTTCTTTTACCTCCTTAAAAAAGAATGTGACTGCATTCATATTTTCAACAACCTGGGTCTGAATCACGTGCATGGCATTAGGGTTTTGACTACTAGAGGCCTTAATTCTCTCCTCCCATGAGCCTGAGTGGAGAATTTTCTGTGACTGAGCATTAGTGTAAGATTTGGAGGCTTGGTTTCAAATCCTTGCATTGCCATGGATTTTTTGGATAATAGTGATTGCAGTGACATGAGTGTAATGCCTGGCGCATGGCTGGAGGCACTTAGTGGGACTTTTTAGGGGCTGCAGCTTTGGACCTTTCCTTTTAATCTGCTGAGCAGAAGGAAGATCTTTCAGCCTTCAGAAGATATTGGAAAATAGCTTCCTCTCCAGAGATAACGAGGAGAACTGAAGGATGTTAGAGAACAGTGGAATCTTGTAGGACTCTTGTTCTGGGACTTGTTGCCTCCAGAAACTTTACTTTTGGATTGAAGGGCTCTGTTTCTCTTCTCTTTCATATTTTGGAATACGTTTAGCTTGGAGAGAAACAAAATTAATATATAGAAAACGAAATCATAAGTGAAACTTAGTTATGGAAAGTAAGTGCCCTGTGCTTTTTGCCAGCTCTGCGACCATCAGTGGTCTTGCGAGTATGGGGATGTGAGATAGAAAATGTTTAAATCACATCGATTAATCCAGGCTGGCCCCTAAATAATATCTATTCTTTCCATACTGGAAAACATAAACTGATGAGCCATGATTATGGACAGAAGTAAGAAGCAAACTTATAGAAATAAAAGCACTTCATTTGGTGAAGCTGGTTTTCTTGCCAAACAATTTACTTACCGTAAGAAGGGTGCTTATTCTCCTGCTGCTTCTGATATCTACAAACCTGTCAGACACATTCGTATATCAGTGGCTCAAAGAAAATTCTGACAAAGTACCTCTGATAATAACAGAAATGTGCAATGGGAAATGCAGTATAAAGTAAAGAATAAAAAGCATAAAGATTTAAAGTAGATCTAAAGTAAAATAGAAGTAAATTATGCTTACAGTATCTTATTTCATGTAAAGAACTCCGTTTACAAAATCATTGGAGTTTATACTGTTGTAATGCCCAACCTCATCACCAAACCGATAAAGCAGCTTTGTCATCGTGAAGAGAAATATATTTCTATATGAATAAAGTTAATGCCTTCGGTCATTATGATCCCGCTTAGCTTGTAGGAATCTTTTGAATAAACCAGATACACTGCGCTTTAAGTTTTGCGATAACAACATTCTTCTTCCCTATAAGGAACATTTTAAATGTCTTAGTGAAACTATTTTCGCTATGACAGCGTAGTCTTCTCTCTGCCGAGAAATTGTAAAGCACCAAGAAAGACAGAAAAATTGCAGCTGACATTCCCAATGACTTTGCATTTCAAATTCAGTAAGATAAATTTACTAACTTTTTAAATGCTGTTTATTACTGATGTCTGTACAGCTGTTCCAGTGCAAGCTGAGGCTGACAACTTTGCATACATTATATGATATCGTGCATACGCATTTGTGTGCATGTACTCTCTGACAACAGTTCTGTTGTAAACCTCGTGTCAGAGTTCTGTAAGTCAGAGCTATGTCATTTCCTTAAAGACAGACTCTCACTCTCGCTATTTAGGCAATATTATGTACGCTGATCATGGACCTCTCTGACCTTGTCGGTTTCCATCAATGATTATTTTTTACGTCTATCTCCCCAACTCTTACAGTTGACAAAGGCATTTTCAGTATTGCTAGTTTCGTTTCCTTCTGTTCCTATATCTACGTACAATGTTGACATATTTCAATTCTTCAAGCCCTTGCTTTCCTTCTGCAGCTCCTGAGCCGCCTCAGAGTTTGTTACGGCAATTACATATATCAGCATTCCCAAGAGTTGCAAATTCCTCCATCTAGCCACCAAATCGTGACTTGTTTATGAAAGATCGTCTTGAATAAAAGGGACTTGGACGTTATCTGGTTTTTCGTTTCTGAACTCTCTTTGGCCGTTCATGTGTGTGTGAAATTTCTGGCCTTTTTTTGCTCGCTGTCTGGTGATCTTCTTCCCTAACTGTTAAGGTAGGGAAGATGTAGGTGCTGATGTAGAACTCAAAAATGTTCAACCCCCCCGCCCTCACTCCTTTATTTGGTGGGGGGGAAGTCTTCCATCTCCCCTCCTTTTCTAGGTCTGCTTCCTCCCAGTGATTTTTGCCCGTCTTGGAGGCATGTCAGGCAGTGCTGCAGGGCTGGAGCAGGGCGGAAAGCAGCATAACTCATCCGTAAATTTAAGAGGGCTGAGAGCACAGGAAACCTCCCTCCATTAGCAGTGATCATTCATTCAAATGATGTTGATCGCAAATGGGTATACTTGCTGGACACAGGACTGGGGATTTTCTAATGAACCTCAGGAAATAAAGAACATGTTTTCTGCAGAAGAAGGAAGTTCTGCATTTGGTGATTTCTGCATATCCGGGGGAAAGGATCTGCCATCAATATTCAGCTCGCCACTCGTGTTATTAGTCCTCAGTTAAAATGGCCATTTATACAGGGAGAAGGAATTGGGTTCACTGAATATTTCATGTTATTTAAATTAATTGTCACTATGATGTCTTTTGCAAATCATTTCACACAAAGGGATGAATGCAAACCCTTAACTCTTAAGCCTGTGCGTCTCACCTTAGAGTTGTCAAATTCTGTGAAGAGAATTTCACTGAGCGTGATAAGGTGAAAAAATAGAGTGATTCTTAAGACCAAATGTGCGTGCTGAATTTCTTCAGTTAATGAGTTGTAGGTGGCTTAGCTAACTTAGAAATAATTTAGCCGCTCTTTAAAATTCTTTTGAAACTTGGGCATGTAAGGGATTGCATTAGAGATCAGAGAAAGGCTCAAGAAACTCTGCAATAGGCAGTTGCACTTTTAGGATACCTATGAATTCTCTCATCCTTGAGGGAAACGTGAGTTTTAATATCCTTGAACTCCTTTTTTTTTGTTTTGTTTTGTTTTATTTATAATTCTGTCTTCGGTACTTAATTGGCAGGCAGATTAGGAATGTCTAAAGATAGAAACAAATTTAATTTAATAGTAGAGACTGTGCCCAAATGTTTGCCCATTTTTTTAGCTATATTAAAGCTCTAATAAGTTATATTGTTATCCCTTCTAGACCTTCAGGTGTAATGTATAGCATTATTCTTTTTTCTAAGCCTTCTTTTTCTATAATTTTAATATACAGAAATCTAAAATAAGTACATTAAAGGGATTTTAGGTGAAATATTTATCAAAAGAGCTCTTGTTTGGGGGCAGGGAATAAAAAAGATTAAATCTGTGTGAATATTGGCTGGTTGGGTGATTTGATGTAACTCTAAGTTAGCTGAAACTGTTGTGATAAAACATTTTTCCTTTTGGAAATGTTTCATGGGAATGTAGTCATCTTCTTTAACTGTCTTAAAAATAACGAAGATTGCATTTGCAAACAAACAAAATGTTGCGTCTCAAATCTTTCTTTTTGTTTTGTTTTGCATTATGTGTTAGTTCTTAACATTATTTTAAAAACTGGCATTCCAATTGAAGTAAGGCAGTTGACTGATAGGTTGATTTTCTTTAGCCTGTTTTTCCAAGGAAATTCCTCATTTGATTCCCTATGAAAGCAGCTTAAGCGGTTTTTGAAATAGTAGAATTTCATGTGAAACCCCTATGGGTAGCGGTATAAATAAATACAGATATCATCTTTAATTCCACTTGGGATATCTTTTGTTTTTTATCCTTTTTGTGGTCTTTTGGGAGTTTTCTGACTACTTTTTCTCGCTGATAACAAGTAATCTAAATTCCACATGCTACAAATGAGGACCAAATACTGATTTCTGATATATCCTAGAAAGACAGCAAACATGTAAAAATAAACAAGTACATGACAGGGTAGAAATGTCAGATATGAACTCACTTTACTTATTCATGCTTTGAAAGAAATGGCTACCCTTTTTCCTTTGGTACGATGACACCTTTTGCAACTTCAGATTTATAGTATACAAAAGAGGGGCTCCATGTTTTTTGTATAGAACTGTAAATAAATAAATTCTGTTCCAAGTCAGTGTTTTTTACATAAAAGTACTTCTGAGAAATACGAAACGTTCTGAAGCCGGAACACGGAACAGAATGGGTCCAGAATACCTAATTAGCTACTTACGCGTATGACGCTAGCTAGTATAGCTTGGCAATATATATCTAAAGTGCAGGTGTTCAAATTATTTCACAGGCAGGTCAACTCTGATAGCATGCAGAGAGTTGTCAGAAGGCATGCAAGGGTGTTGGAAAATGCAGTTGTCTGACCTATTTCCAGGTGAGTGCTGAACACTTGCAAATGAGCAGCGCTGATGTGTGAAAGTTAGTGCGATGGGAGGAACTCGAGAACGGCAAATTTTAACGCAATAAGCATCATAACTGAAACACTTCAGAAACTTCGGTAAAACAATTGAATGCACTTCACTTGGAAAATATTGGCTCCGACAGAGTACTTCAGAAGCTTTGAGAATAGGCTTTGTCCTGTTACTGTTATGTATTTTGGGGAGTCTGATTCATCAGGCTTTTTAAGAGATAAATCTGTACTGAATTTTGTTTTAAACACAGTGAAATGAGAAATGAAGGGAACATTTTTTACAGTGGTTCCATGACACTTTTATTTGTAGGAAAGTTCAAGAAGATAAAGTGTTAAGATCCTATGCTTCTAGATATTTCACTATTGTAATAATAATATTTTTTTTAAAAAAAATTAGGACAGTCAGTACAAAAGTGAGATATCCTACATTTGTTCAGACAACTAGAGCGCATCTCATAACACTAGTTAATCATCGGTAAAAGGAGCTCTTCAAAACATTTCCTCCTGCACCATTTAATCATCATTTTGGTGGTTAAAAATGTTAATAAGGCCACACTTTTAATAAGCTAATAAAGCTGAAAAGTATCTATGAGAACATGGACATATAGGGCCAAAATATTACTGGCAACTGGGATTTGATTAATGCTATGTTCAACGTTTAATAGTTTGCATGGTAGCAAGGGAAATTAGGTGGTGCAGCCCTTCCCAAGGGAGCTGCAGAAGAACCAGGCTAATTTAACACCACCTGGAGATTATCAGCCTTCAAAAATACAGATGTATGTTCACAACAAGTTGTGGCAATTCCCACACAGGCAGTTTTCACTTTGGTTTAGTCACGTAGCAATTAGGACAAAATGCCAAGTCACCACGCTGAAAAATAAACACACCTCCCGTGGGAGAGCACGTGTCCACGGTTTATCTCAAGGTCTGCGAGCCAGAGGAGCTTCTGAGTGAGGTTCACCAGTGCCAATATCTCGGCTTTTGGGCAGTTGATGTCAAACACATGGCACGATTAAAGGGCAGTCCACGCCTTCCTGAGCAGCAGAGATGAGATGAATCACTCCAAAAAGGTGCATTTTCCTTGGTGCGGATAGTCTTTCACACAGTTGTGATTAATGTCTGCAGAAATTTGCTCATGCGGGGAAGTTTTATAAATAGTAAAATGTGTTTTTTCTCACTCTATACATGATAGTTTGATGTGAATAATGTTATATATATAGCCACTGACTTTTAGATCAGTGATCCAACTGCAACAAAGGTCAACAACAAGTTAAAGTCATGCTCGCTTTCTCATTGTCAAGATAAAAATGAGCTGTAGCTCTCAGTTTGATTCCCAGGGAGCATTTCTTCTCCTCAGCAGAAAATCACAGCTCCAGACTCAGTAAATTGTTTGCCTTGTTGGTATTACCAGCTGAGTAGCAGAGGACTGACAGAAAAGGGAGAGTGACTCGTCTGCTGTTGTGAAGGCGGTTTATGCAGAGAAAAAGATGTGTATTTTACAAAACAACTTTTATTTTGGGGAGTTTACATTGCTACTTCATGAGGAAACATACAGAGGTAATAGGTCTTTGGCTATCCATCTAGCACTAAGTCAAGTACTAAAGAAGGTGGGACAAGGATAATCAAATAGCTCTAAATAGGCCATAGTCCCAGATGGATGCTGCAGATCTGAGGATTTGGCCCACTGCACGTATAAAGCTCTGGAAAATATTTATTTATATAATCAATCAATCCATTTGTTGGGTCAGGACTTAATAAACCCTCTCTGCCTAATAATAAAACTGCTGTGTCTAGACTAAGCTATTTGCTTGGGATTGTCTGTGAGTTTTGGTTTGGGTATCATTTTATAATAATGTCTTTCATTTCAAAGTTAACAGTGCCACATGATTGCCTTATGATCTGGGCTGCATCTAATTTTAACCAGGATGGGTTTTGCTTTGTCCTCATTTTCTAATAATTAAGAACAACAGAAAATGTACCATGACATTGTTATTCAGCTGACAGTCATTTATGCAGCCTTCCTGAAAGCTAGTCACTAAGACCAAAGGAATTTAGGTTCTATTTTCTTCATGATATTTTATATAAGGTATTTCTTTCTTTCAGCTGAAAGCATAAAGAAATTGGAAAAAAAGTTGTTACAATACCTAGACTTGGTCAAATAAGGATTCTTAGTGGCGATTTAACCTTTTAATTAAGCTAGCATTACTCCGAAGAAGCACGGCTTTGAACATTGGTAACATCAGTCTACAAGAAAGATATTTGTTATTGCTTCAGAGATAACTTTACTAACTTCTAAAGCATTCAGCCTTTCCCTTTGTGTTCCCCTGCTTACTGCAGCTATAAAACCAACCAAAAATCACGTCAAGAAGAAAGGAGCAAAATACTGTAGAATTCAGCACAAAGACAGGCAGACACAGTGGTGAGACACAACAGTTGTATCCAACAGAAGAGCCAGGCAATAACTTTCAAAAGCAATAAAGTTTGAGGTATCCAGGTTAAGACATGTAGAATCTTGGTTTTCAAGAAAATCCAATGGACTGGTAATAAATTTCCATCTAAATCATTGCCTGGTGCCCAGACAGTCTCCTATACCATATAGTATAAATTTGAATTTCTATAGCATTTGTCACCTCTAAAAGACTTTTCAGACATTGCTAACCATGCCAGATATACACTATAACATGATACAAAACAAGTGCCTGATCATTTAGGCATGGACTCTAGCTTATATTTGCAGAGACTGAGAGCCCAGTTGGCTTATTTGAAATGTGGGTGCTCCAGATCACTAAAAAGGAAAATAAAATTCCTATTCTTTCAAGATGACTATGGAAGGAGATCCCAAAATAACAATAGCCCCAACAGAGAATCGTTTTCTCCATCCAGCCGAGTAATTACTGTCTGATTTTCATATTTAAGTTCAAATGTGAAAAAATACTTACCTGTCCAAGCGGGACAAAGGCAAATTTTAGGCGCATAGGTCTAAAAGCAGTTCTATAGATAGGAGAAATCTCTGCGTATACCCCTTCCTTTCTCTGAGTATATCCCTTTCTTTCCAGCAGTTCTGCTAGCTACCTGCAGTTTTGTTCACCACGGCCAACTTGTTGCCTTGGGCTGATCTTAGCCCTACGGGACTTAGGAATTTTGCGCCGGCAGACTTGCTTGGCCTTTCAGAAAATGTAACATTTTTATTAGTTTATTTTTAAATAGAATACATAGAGATGGTGATAAGCTGTGCTCTCTTCATTTCAGGTAAGGTAGGGCCCAAGGAGTAGTGGATTCGCATCCTCGGTGGGCTCAAAGGATGTAAGGCCAAGAGACTACATTAAACTCAGTGTACCCTCGGTTTAATGGGATACTCTTTTCCTGCCCAGCTCCTGACCTGGGAGTAGCTTTACCTTGATGTGGTGCCATCATCAGATCAGTGAGCTGAAGGAGCTTCCCCTGGAACCGTAAACTCCTTAGATCAGGGACTAAGCTGTCTGTGGCGAGGTGGAAAGGTGGAAATACTGATTTTGGTGATAGTCTCAGTAAAGCAAATATTCCCTTGTTCATGCACTAGCTTCGTGTTTCTCTGTATGTTTAAAACAACAGCTACTTCACTTACTTGCCCCTTAACCAGGGCTTTGTTAAAGTACCAGAAAGCACAGATTGTTTTGCCACAATTGTGCAGAGACTGTAGAAGGATTAAGACCCAAGGTCCAAAGCTGCTTTTGCAGTAAGCGCGCAACTTTAGAATTGTTGATCTTGACCCTTACGGGTGTCAAGCACATGCAAATCCACCTGACACAAATGTGTTTTGCTGGCCTATTGAACAGCTAGTTAAAAGGTACTGAATCCATCTTTTTGCTAGCGAAAATTCACAGCTTTTAAAAGCGGGGACTGATAAAAACAGTAGATATTTGAGACTTGTAATAACTTTTCCAGCACCAACAAAAATTGTTTCGGTTCAAAAAGAAGGTTATCTTCAGAGCTAATGGTCAGGGTTCACCAGAGTGACAACAGTGAGCTTATTTTTCAAGCGTATGCACACCGAATGTTTTTATTTTTATTTAAGAAGAGCCAGTTTTGCACAAACACTGAAAAATTCAGTACTTATCTCCATACCTTCTTCACAGTAGAAGAAGCAGGAATTATGCTATTAAAGTTTATGAGGTTTTTTTATATGTGTATACATTGTGTTCAAAGAACAGTTCAGGGATGGCGGGGTTATAAAGTTAACCACTCAGGTTTAGGAAATGCGAGAATTAAGATGGTCTAAGCAACTTTATTTCAGGCCCTCTGTGGCCATATATTGTAGTGTAGTATTATAATATAACTCAAACACATTTTTAACTACACAGTTATTTTTGTTTTCACAGGCCCTCTGCTTCTTCCAGTCACATGGAGTGGTATTTCATATGGCGTTTTACATTCAACATATGTCTCCAGGCCTTATTTAATGCATGTGGTTCAAACTGCGCTCCGTTTACAGAACTATTACTTTGTTCATTGATTTTCCTGTTATACCGAGCCTGATCACACTATCCAACTGTCTCATAAACTGTAACGAATTTATTTTAGGAATATCCCTGCGTGATTAGAACTTTTACTCGTTTAACAAAACAATTAAGATAAATGAGTCCACTAGTTTCTGTATCCAGGTTGCAATATCAAGAATGAAATTCACCAAATTCAAAATGCTTAAATTCTAAGCTGTCTTCAGTCCAAGTTAGAAAAAAAGGAGAGAAAAAGTGCCTTTGGTGAGCAGTTCTCCGATAAATATACGCATAATATTGTGATGTTCCAGTTATTAGCAAGGGAACCTGGCCGACCTGATTATACCAGAAATTTAAGTTTTAGGTGGCTAATGTCAGCTGATACCAATTCCACCTTAGACTGGCTTCTTGGAGCGCGCAGGATTCCTTGCATTTTTTCTGTACAAAGCCCAGCTCCCCCTGATTTCAGATGAAGCTGCTGATGCTCAGCACTTCTGCAAAAACTGGCCATCTGTGTCTACCAAGACCTTTCCAAGTGAGGAATAACTCAGTTCTTCACCTGTGGAAAGTCTGGATTTGTGAAATGCCTACTATTAATTTCTGTGGCAAAAGCAAGAACAGAAACAGTTATCTACAACAGCATTCTCCTGTCTTAGCCTGAGAGCATCCTTTTGCCTTGTCCAGAGTTCTCCAATTTCTGTAAGAAATGATGCTGGAATCCCACAGACACACAATTCCCTTGTCCTTCAATACACAATTAATTCCCAGAGGACTGTCCCGTCTGCACAGCGAATGTGATAGGGGTTCTGAGGAAATCATACTTCCTTGGCTGTTGAGCACTTTACTCTGTGGTTTGTCTTTTTTTTAACCTATGAATTGAGTCTTAATTTAAGAAAAGCAGAGCCTAGTTTTTCTGGTAGATTTCATTTAGACCTGGGACTGCAGAAAAAGCCAGGGTATGAATGGTAACGCTTATATTCAAGAAATCTGGGAAACAGGAATGTGTGCGCAGTGCAAGGGTCGAATTTTACAATGACTCTCCACAGCGCTAGATGGAAAGTCTACACAACCACGCGTCAGGCAAGGCCACCATCTTCAGAGCCACGAGCCTCTGCCAATTGAGTAATTGCTGGGAGCAGCTATCGCTATGCAAACTAGCCCAGGAGGAAGATAACATGAAAGCTTTCCCTAGGGGTTTCACAAGAATTTTTGAGCACCAGAGCAGCACAGATGCTGGAGTTCTCCGTCTTTTCTGTTTTTACTAGCTGGGCTTTGGGTTTTATCCTCATTTGCTGCAACCCCTGGTTTGATCATTTTTCTATTCTTCCTCTTCCCTAGAGAAATCTCATGTCAGCCTTCCTTGGATTTGCCATTATACATTATAGATCCCTTGGCTTATCATAGTATTATCATAGTATTGGCAGGTAAAACTCCCTGTATTGGATTATGGGTGTATGCAAGGGAGGAGAGGACTCAGGGTAATATTTCCTTATCAGTAACGCTGTCTCAAGGAATTACTTCTCCTTGACTTTTGATTCCTGCTCCTGTGTTGCCTCCTCCACTAGAGTTAATGCACCTATTTGTGAGGCTGGGAGCTCCATAAGGGCATAATTCACGTTCAGATACACCTGTAAAAACACCTAATCTTGATCAGTGACTGGTCAGTACAAGTAAAGGAGCGGGATGGAGGACCAGGGCTGCACAGGGAAGACAGATGCGGGAGGTGGAGAACCGCCCATGCCTAGCACTGCTATCAGGAAAAACTAGGCCCAGAGGCTGCATGAGATACTTGGGCATAAGATGAACTCATGGGCATGGTGGGAAAGGCTATAGCACTAGAGACTATGCCCAGGGGACATCTCTCCCTAGAGACTCCCTTCAGAGGGACCTTTCAGGGAGGGAAGCATAATTAACACTGGAATTAGCACAGTCTCACTGCATCCCTTCCATCTGCGGCTCCCCGCGGTAATCACCAGCGGGGGCTAACATAGCCAGGTTGGTGTCCCAAATTAGAACTATGACACTGAGTGGGCCAAAAAGCCCACCACGCTACATCTACTCAAGACCCATAAGGACTAAGAAACAGAGTTAGGGGACAGTCTTGGTTATCCTCTTGAGAAACTTAGTAGGTGCTATCCTATTGACTGATGCCTGGGACATTGGGAAACAATATAATGAAAATATATAGTTAAAGCTTTAAATCAGTGCATAGATACATGCAAAACTAAGAGATACAAATCACTAGCATTTTTTATTTGTTATAGTTAGATAACTGTGAAGAAGTCACCATCAGTGTGGACTAGGAAGAGGAGTCCTATTTTTTGTATAAATTCAACTAAGTAGGGCAGCCAAGTGTGACGACTGGGGAGAGGGCTTCAGCTGCAAAACACAAATGGCCTGCTGCATCATGTGCTGAGCAAAGCTGGACTAAATAGAATAATAATAACTTATAATAATTTATGAGAAGTGGGTCCAGAGAAGGGCAACGGAGGTGGTGAGGGGTCTGGAGCAGGAGTCTTGTGAGGAGCGGCTGAGGGAGCTGGGGGTGTTCAGCCTGGAGAAAAGGAGGCTGAGGGGAGACCTTCTCGCTCTCTACAGCTCCCTGAAAGGAGGGGGTAGAGAGGTGGGGGTCCGTTTCTTCTCCCAAGGAACAGGAAATAGGACAAGAGGAAATGGCCTCAAGTTGCGCCAGGGGAGGTTTAGACTGGATATTAGGAAAAATTTTTACACTGAAAGGGTTGTCAAGCATTGGAACAGGCTGCCCAGGGAAGTGGTTGAGGCGCCATCCCTGGAGGGATTTAAAAGACAGGTAGACATAGTGCTTAGAGATATGGTTTTTGTCAGAGTCAGGTTGATGGTTGGAGTAGATGATCTGAAAGGTCCCTCCCAACCTAGGCAATTCTGTGATTCTATGATTCTAAATGGAAATCTGTGGTTTTGGTTCAGAAAACATATGAGGGGCAAGCCACTTGTTCTGTGATTTTTGTTTGTTTCTCTGTATCATTTGCTTCAGGCAATAATAATACATTATTTATTGATTACATTACACCATTACTTTGTAATCTTCTGATATAAACCCAGGGTGTTTGTTTTGCCGTGCTGCATTCCCACTGTAGGCTTATTGGCAGGGAAACTGAGACACGGCAACTGGTGGTATTTGCCAGCTTTGTCTCTCCAAACGCTCAGTCGTAACCTCAGCACAGCCACCTCGTGCCAGAAGCTGTTCCTCAGGTCTGGCAAGGGGTGGAAAAGGAGAATTTGTGAGGCTCAGTGCTTTCATGCTGGAGGATTGCAGCAGCGGAATTGGAGGGATCAGGGAAGGGGAGTGGGGACATGGTGCACCTAGGGCTGCGTGGGCATCTGCAGAGGGAAAGGAGGCATGAAGGAGGGAGCTAATGAGGCATGGAGACTTCTGTAGTGGTCGTAGGAGCACAGACATGTCAGAAAATTTTGAGGGGAAGAGCTGAAAACTGTAAAAAGGAGTATGCAAGTGAAGTTATTGCAGGACAAAGGGATGGAGAGGTGGCTACAGCCTGATGCTGTTAAATTGTATGGTTTCACCCACGTCTTTCCTTTGCTCCACTGAGATAAACAATCAGTATTAGCTGGCCTTTTTTTTTTTTTTTTGAAGTTACTGATTTTTATAGTCTGCAGCCACATTCACCATTTAATACTAGCAAAGCCGCCCTCCTAGAGCGTCTTTTTTTACACCGGCACTTCAAGTTAAAAATCTATTTTAAATTATTGGATCGCATGTAGCAACCTCCAGAGGGCTAAACTGATGCTGTTAACAGGTCCAAAATGCGATGCAGCATATGGAGCTGAATACCTCATGGTACAGATTTGCATGCAGGCGGTTTTAATTAGGATTTAGAATTCCTTGCGGAATGCAGCATTCTGGGCTAATCTCAATCTTGTCAATACATAGTGTTTTTGTTCATGCTAAAGCCTGCAAAAACCAGTCGGCTCTTCCTTGCTTGTAACTTTTAATGCTTATATGAACTCTTAGACTTTCCTCCAGCTGCCAGTTTTGTGTATGATCGTAACTTGTTTATATGGACTTACTATAAAAATATTGCCATCTTTTTTTTTAATAATATTGTACCAGGTCAGTTCAAAGCAAAAATCGTTTGAAGTTTTCGGACATTGCATAGCTACTTATTTTTTCCTGCAACAATTCGTAGTTCAATGCGAGAATACGCTTTAACTCGATGGTTATTGTGCCATCTTGTGAGAGAAAGGTGCAACTACGTCCAGCTAATACAAGGAAAAGGTACTTTGGCTAATACCCATTTCACTTATTCTTCAGCATGAAAAATGAAATTATTTAAAATTTAAAAAAAACAGATGAGGAGAATGCTGTAAAGCGTATTTGGTCCACTACATTGTACTTGCATTTTTAAAAAAAATGAACATATATTCCCTACAATGGGCAAATACTTGCTTATTCCACTAAATTGAGAGAATAATTCATGTATTTGGTGTTTTTTTCCATCTTGAAAAAAACGTCCTTCTTATTGTATTAAATGGAAAAGCTATGCAAGTTCCTGGTATTCAGTGTTAATAGTGTCCCTCTGTGAAACAATTTGGTTCTTACAGGAAACCTCTCATCCTCTGAAAATCACTATATGTTTCTCAGAGATAGCACAGTATAAATTACACAAAGCACTGCTTGCTATTACACTGACGCAGAGAAAAACCTAATTCCCGACCTTAGGAAGTCTGCTCTCTCCTAGAACCTTCGTGGGGAAAAAACTCCCACAAAAACCCCAAACCAAATCTAAAAATAAATTGCAATGGCAATAGCTAACCTACAACCTTATTTTTTAATAATAATTATTATTAGTCTATTAAAGTCAGTGTAGTTCACTAGGTCTTGGGTTTAGAAAAGCGGAGTGGAAAAACCTCCAAAGTTCTACCACTGCTTAATTAATTGGTTCACTTTGTGACCTTGAGCAAGTTGTTGTATTTCTGGCCCTAATTTTACCCACCTTTAGATGATACACATACTTTTTTTCAACAGGACGTTATCAGACTTGACTACCACTTGTAAAGCTCTTTGGGCTTCTTGGATGAAAGGTATTGCTGTGATGTAGTGACAAGCTTGTTCGAAATCTACTTGATAAGCAAAAGAGCAAGTCATTCACAATAAGTATAATTATCAATGATTTAAGCTTCTTAATCTACTTCCACAGTCTTGGCAAGCAGATTGTGATTTCTTCCATTTTATATAATGAGAAGAGTATTTTTTCTCTTTTTACTCTATAGATTGATTGCAAATATTCAGAATTCAAGCTGTGTTGCTCATTTGCAATCAGTTGGATGAGTAACATTATTTCTACTCATGATTGGATGAATGCCCAAGGACTTGTGTGTGCAAATTGTGAAGTTTGTTTTCTCAAGATACTCATCTGTATGACATTGAAATTTGCTGCCTTTGGAGAGCAGTGCCAGTAAAATTCAACACGTTGAAGACCACTGAAAAAACTGAGTACAAAAGTAAGGCAAGGTGACAGTAACAATTTTTAATGGGACTTTGCAGACTAAACTTTTGTCTAAATGGACCAAGTCCATTATGGTTTTAGTTTTTGCCTGTTGCTAAAAGTGTGAACAAATCCACTGTATTGAATTCTGGACTTTATCAGGGAGTGTAGCAATAGGACCAGGGGTAATGGTTTTAAACTGAAAGAGGGGAGATTTGGATTAGATATTAGGAAGAAATTCTTTACTCTGAGGATGGTGAAGCACAGGAACAGGTTGCCCAGAGAAGCTGTGGCTGCCCCATCCCTGGAGGGGTTCAAGGCCAGGCTGGACGGGGCTTGGAGCAGCCTGGGCTGGTGGGAGGTGTCCCTGCCCAGGGCAGGGGGGTTGGAACTAGGTGATCTTTAAGGTCCTGAACAATTCTATGATTCTATGATAATATCACGCAGAAGGGAGGTGACGCTCAAGCTGTTCAAAGGTAGCTCCCAGCTCAAGGTTACAGCAGATGACTAGCAGTGGGGTTAATCCGTATGGGAGTTGCAAAGCAGCTCAAATACCAGGTTGAGGGAAAAGGCAAGTGAGCGAGGAATAAGGGGCAGGTAGCGTTGGGACCCACTTGCATAGCTTGTCTATCCCCAGGTTGCAATGGGACCCTGGACCTGTAAGAGGTCGTTGTCTCAGGTGGGAAATTTTCTGCAGAAATTCCTTTCCCTGTGGTCTCTAAGTTATGTGGGTTAGATGAAGACCCACAGCTTCTAAGGTGCAGACATCTGGACCCTCCTGAGGAGGACTGTAAAACAGGAATAGCATTTGAGACTCGAAACACTTTGCTCCCTCCTTTTGCAGCCCTTCTATTGTAAGCAGAAGCAATGTGTGATGTACTGGAACGTGGTTCAGCCGAAGAGCCATGTAGAGAAGGAAAGAGATGCATGTGCTTTTGAATGCCGACTCCAGTAGGACCACATTCAGCAGCTTAGGACACAGGTCAATTTGTGTTGATCTAAAATGAAATGGCCCGCTTGCATTTTCTGCAAAGCGAAGCGATCATAACTGCAAAAAAATACCAAGGACTTTTGTAAAAACTAGTTCTCTTTGACCCAAAATTAAATGACAGATTCCCAAATATCTTAATTCACTGACAATCTGTCAAAGGTAGGTTGTAAGAACATCTGTATTTCCATGTCAGTGCGGTAGTCTGGCTATTGTAACTGGTATTGTAACTTCCCACTTTTTTTTGGTACTTTTTTTTTTTTTTCTTGAGAGCTGGCTTTGTTGAAATGTAAAGCTTTTGGCCATTACCTTCTGCTGGATTCATATCTTCAGTCCTGTTTAGCTGACAACTCTTTGGCAACCACAGCCTTAGAAATGCTCTTTTAGACAGTACGATACGAGGAGCAGTAACGCTGTAATAATCTCACACTGTAGGGAGAATGAGCTCTTATAAAAAGGCACGTTCACATTAAAAATTCACAGTAGCGCACTCCACTCCCCCATTTTAGGTAATTACAGAGGATTTTAAATATCTGGTGGTAGTTGGCAGCGTACAATACCCTGTCAGCAGCAGGCACTGATTTGTAATTTAATTATCATAAGACATCCACCTGTTCTTTTGTCGAATGAAGAGTAGCATTTCCGTGCAATCATGCTTTTCCCTCCAGAAATCTGAATTAACCCTTAGAGAAAGCTCTGGTTTCTAGGGAATACGGTAATTTCAAGGACATTTGCAGGACCCCATCAGGACAGAGAGACGAAGACGAATGAGGCATTTCTGCAGGAGAGTCTCAATTCTGGTTTGGTATTTCCAGCCTTACCACTGGCTTTTTGCTGTGTCAAGCTGTTTTGGTTCACAGCTGAAAGCATTTCAGTGAAGAGATGCTGTGGGAGGAAAGATGTATGAAAATCAATGAGTTCGGTGCTAAGAACACGAGGCAAACACGTAACAGGATTGACCCAGAAATGCTCTAGGCTTGTACTTTGTGAAGAACGAGAAGGCTGGGCTTGGGGTGGGAGGGGGATAAAGGCAAACAGAAAAGTGGAAACCTGTTCTGTAAACTTTCCAGTTTATGGCACATGAACATGGGTATTATTGAGTTTGTCCTGCGAATGTGCAGTTATCGGATAAAACGATCAATTTTAATTACAAAGCATAGGTTTTCATGGGAAAATCTACTAGGGGAGATGCACAGAAGCGTTTTGCTTTTCGGGAGCAGAGGGCTCAGGGTGAGCCACTTTTCTCTAGGCCTTGGCTCTCATTTATGCAACGGCTACACCGCAGTGCGGTGATGGGGATGGACGTAAGGAGATAGTTTTTCTTTAATGCCACCTTACCCTTCTTCTTGTGCTGTAAAGCTGCACGAATGATCTGGCCAAAGCTCATTATGGCTTCTGCCACTGCTGTCTTGTCTCTTTGGAAAGCCGTCACTGGACATTTGAATTTTTACCATTCCCCAGGCAGATGGGATGATTCTGGTGTTATGCAGTTATTTCTCCTAATCACATTTTAGCAAACGATTCACTTTAAAGAGGGTGTCTCTGAGTAGCCGCCTTTTTTGAAAGAGTACTCGCTGGATTAAAAAAAAAAATAATTGATCGCTTGGGGCTTAAATGATCTGTGTGCCAAGCCTTTAACGTGACATTGGTTGGAGTACCATCTATTAGACTGATGGCTTCATGCCCAAATAATACTTGTCTGTTGCCAGTCATTTTATAGATTCATTAATTATGTTATCTGAAAAAGTGAATATGTGAAGGGTTGCAGGCATATCCCAGAAAAGAAGAGAATAACTCATGTCACGCGTGTATTTGGAGAATAACTAGCAACTGCTGAACCATTTCTACATGTGAGAGTGCAGGCAGGAATAAACTGGGATGATTTCCTGCGGAGGGATGAGTAAATGAAGCAACACGCCAGATCTGAGTGGCCAAAGTGGAATGGAGGAGCAGCAGAGAGGTCTCCATCACAACGTCCTTCTGAGCGTACCTGAACTTCAGACTTTTTATATGGCCTTCCAAATAAGCCTTAGTCTGTGATGTTGCTCGTTCCAATATTTTAGCGTATACCTGTCATCTGAAAATGGCATTTCCAATGGCACTGTCTGCCCCTCTCTTATTGCCAAAGACTTCTGAATTCCCCTTCCGATTTACACTCCGTTCTCCTCCTCCTGCGCCCGGCCGTAACCTCTCGGCGTCCCCCGCCACTGCCTTACCCCTTCAGTAGTCTTCTCCCTCAAAATGGCGGCGTGTGCATCTGGCGGGTGTACAGGGCAAGGCTGTGGCAGCGGGGACTGCCGGCACCTGTGTGAGGAGAGGTGGGGGCTGCCCGTGCCAGACACAGCTGGTTCCAGCCCGTTCCAGCCAGCTCCAGCCGGCTCCATTGGCCCCACTACGGGACGCAGCCGGGCCCATCAGTCAAGTGGCTGGTGCCCTCTTAAGAAGGATTCTAGCTAAAGGACAGATCTGGTCATTTAATTTAATTTTTAGTGTTATATTCCTTGTTGTTACAAGCTTTGTTTTGGACCTCGGACAAGCTTGTTACCTCCTGTTTCTTATGTCGGCCCTCCATGGTGCGGGGAGTTATAACGCCTCACACCATAATTAGCGTTCAGGGTAAGGGGAAAACGTCACTGGAGAGTAATTTTCTGCCCAACTGTGGCTCTGTGGAAGCGCATGTGTGCTCTCCTGCATCAGAGTACATGGCGCTAAATGGAAAATGACTCACTATTTTGTGGAAAAAGGCAATAGAAGGGCAGTTATTAATGTGGGGATGTGATATGTGAGCTGACGCTACAGCTCAGACGATCAACGTGTCGTTTTTTCTCTATCAAACCTTGCCAGCATGTCGTCTCAGATGTCTGTCTGATTGTGAAAGTTTTGTGTACCGGTGTGATATACCATATTTTCTCGGTTTGATGAAACGTTAAAAAAATAATGCGGTATAGTCTCCAGAACAGATTCAGAAACTGGAGGGTTATACTGTCTAATATCTGATGCTTCATCTGGTATCCCATAATTACATTAATAGATGTGCATTGCCTCCTCAAAGATTATTTGTTCTTCCTTTCTATCTTTTTTCTCTAGAAATATCGTTATCAAGATGAGGACGCTCCACATGATCATACTTTGCCTCGATTAACCCACGAAGTGAGAGGCCCAGAGCTTGTCCATGTGTCAGAGAAGAACTTGTCTCAAATAGAGAATGTCCATGGATACGTCTTACAGTCGCACATTTCTCCGTTGAAGGTAGGATCGATATTCACTGTGGCTTTGGTCCTCAAATACAAGAAAACACGTAGCGTGAAGCGCTTTGGGAAACTTATTTTGTCATACAAACAGACAAGCTGCGTATTGAAAGGTATCCTTGCAGATTGATTGTCCCGTGTTGAGTTTTTAAGGCTCGTCGTAGCGTTACAGATGATGGTTTGGTTGGCAAAGCTTTGTGTTGAGATGTGAGCTTTTTGCTTTGAGTGAGAGATTTGCTTGAGCAAAAAACATTCCTGGGAAATGAGCCTTTTTCGCTGTACATCGAGAGAGGAATAATGCAGGTTCTCGGCCTCAAAATCACAGTGATTTTGGAATGGCAGGCCTGATTGTCCTTGTTCAGAAATTGAAAAAAATACTGTAAATGTAACCATCTGATAGAATCCTGTTTTTTTCATCTCTCAAAAAGCTACATCAAAGTCATAACTTATGCCTGAAAAGGAAGCTCATTTGCCACTATTCAGATGCTTTACTACTCAAGCACTTGCTGTTTTCTGTGGGTTTTGCTGCAATTCAGGGTGATGCAGAGGCATCTCTCTGTTATCTAAGGCAGCTATTTATAAAATATAGAAGTTTCTCTCTATGTGTGTCCGGTGTCCTCTGATATATCTTGCTGGGCAAAAAATGTTTATCTTCACGGTGAACCTGTCTAATAACCAAAACGAAATCAATTTCTGAAAATTACATTTGTTCTTTAATAAGACTGCAATAGTTTGAAGATAGTCCTAAAACTTCTCTAATGAAAGAAGCGTGGATGGGGTCATGAGCATGATGATTTTCCTATTTTTATTTTCTACTGGGCCTGGCAAGGGGAAAAAAAGAAGACTATTTTTACTAGAGGTGGTGATGTTCTGGGTAATGGTTTTATTCCAGCAATTAACTAAGCAGCAAACAAGGCAGATGGGCTTTGCTCCTTCTGGTGCTCAAAGCCTGTGAAATGGGCATCACTTGTCTAGCAGAGTGTACAGTGCGGTTACAAGTGAAAGGAAATGTTTATTATTAAAATTGATGTGAATGCAGCTGGTGTTCATTGAGCCTTCGTGGAATAGGCACGTGAATTAATCTCTGTCTTCTGCTCTTGCTGTTCCTGTGTGTAGTTTGCATGTTTGTCTTTTCATGTTTTAGCAGCTTTCCAGGTTGCTTACCCAACTTCTACTGCAGAAACCAACATTATCAAGCAGTGATGTATCTTATGCTGAGGTAGATAACTTAGTGATTTGGAAGAGAACACTTCTATGTGGCCTCTTTTGTAACCTCGGGTGACAGTCAAAGACAAAGCAATTTCTTCCCTGGAGGGGAAACAGCCCTGCTTCTCTAGGGCTCCTCGAGTATTAAGATTATAGTGGTGCTTCTTATTCATGAAAGTCAAAAATAGATATTTTGCTTCACAGATGGAGACTTTCAAGTAAGGCTGCATGATCCAAGCTAATAATGTAGAAATGATGATAAAAAGCTTATAGTGAAGTGAGGTGAAGGGTATCCCCAGACATCTACGGTTGCCTTAAAACAGCTCCCAGTCTAATTTGCTGTTGTGACAGGAGAAAGTTGTTTTCTGCTGCTGTTTTCTGAAGTGATGGGAGGAGTATATGGTATTTCCTCTTGGAAATCAGCGTCTTCTGCAAGTTCTCTGCTCAGCCTGAGGATTTCTGTCTTTGACTTCATCCCTTTCCTTTCTTTCCTTCAGATTCAGTGTCTCACGCCTGCCACTTAATCTAAATATGGTAATTTGTCTTTTCAGATGGCTTTGAAGTTCCTGCTTTCTTTCTCCTGCAGTCTATGTCCTGTCTTTTAACCTTCAGTAGAGAATTCGCTCAGGAGGCTGGAGTAAACCTCCTGCTAGAGCCCATGGCACTGCGGTACCCTTCCTATCTGAAATGCCTGCTTTGAATTCCCTTTTGTTTCTGGGAATTGACTGAAATCCCGGTTCAGAAGATTTTTGTCACGGCGATTTCCACGCAGTTGAGAAATAGCATTCCAAACCCTCCAGAATCCAATCAGAATTGGTTGTTGTCTTGAATTATAGACTTTCCATCCCGTAGTCTAATATTATTAAGTATTCCATGCTAATATGTAAACACGGCTGCAGTGAATAATGGCTACATCTGAGGCACACTGCCTCTCAACCCATAGCGTGCCTTCCTAGGGAAATGGAAAATACTGTTTTTTAAAGATTTCCTGGCTAAGTTTGCCTGCAATTTAAGTATTTTGTTGCCTTGCGCGAGAGGGGGAACTGCTGGAATCCTGCTCTGAAGATATATAACAAATGCCGGGGTCCAAATACAGCCTGTCAACTCCAGTCTTAGGAGTGAGAAGACCCTGGCAACTGCAGTGGGATAACGCTGTCGGGAAACTCCACCGAGAGCTGTTTGCGCTGGAAAGGTTGACTCGTTCCGCCCCAGTTTTCTGAATACAGGTCAGAGCATTTGGTGCAGGGGGAAATCGTGTGTAAATGAAAGTCACAAGTTCGTTTGCGCCACGAGAGGGATCGCATCACCTCCTGTGTCACCAGGACTAGCTGTCTGACCAGCCACCCAGCAAAAGCACATTGCATGACCAGGGGGTGGCTGTCCGTCTGCCTGACTCTGCATTTCGCTGCCTGAATTTCACTGTGGGGTCTGCAGCACCAGGGTGCAGCTCCCAAAGCATTTTTGAGGCAGCCTTTTGTGTTTAGTGGCTGTGAATTGCCCCGTTGACAGGATGATTTGCCCCATATTTTTATGTTTGAAGTAGTGTAATAAAAGAAAAATGTTTGAGCATAAAAATAATCTAGTTAAGATGCTTTGGAACCAAAGTGGTATCCCAAGGCCAAGCCACATATCCATCTTAATCACATCATTTTTCCTAAGTGACTTGAGTTTGGCAGATGAACAAGTTGCTTGTTTCCATACATTTGTGTTCATTTGGAAAGAAGTCTGCAAAGACCATGCAATCAGAAAACTACCCTTCAGGGTGGCTGGTTCCAGCCCCCCACAACTGACCAGTACCCCCAGCCATCTCTGGAAGCCGTAGGTGTCATACCTTGTCTGTACAGTAAAAATGCTTGCTACTGTCCCCCTGCCTGTGCTCCCAAGATTCCAGTGAACATCTCAGTGTGCATCCGTAAGCCAGCTTGACAGCTTGAGCACGGGCTCACATCATTCCAGCTACAAGTTTTGTGGACGGTTGAAGCTCAGGCAGAGAAACCATGGGCCCGTCTCTACCCCTGTGTACATCTCTAAGTAAAACATTCCAGGGATTCGTGAAAGACTTTCTAACCCTCAGGGTGGAAGGATTCAGCCTGTCTTTTTGAAGACATATGTGATTCAAACTGCCTGACAAGGTACCGCGTTGCATAGAACAGACGCATCTTAAATTTGATATTGAGTTGCTGTGTACACATTGGTAAAGAACTTGGCTGTAATTTCACATTCCAGATTATGTGGTTTCACGTAGTCCAGAAATATCCTAGCGGAGCTTGTCATTGCTGGTCACTTCAGAAGTTTTTTATAAAGAACAATTTCTTTAATGACCTTGCACTAGTTTTGTGTGCTGAATAATCAGAAATCTGGTCCTCAGCCATTCTGAAAATCTCTTTGAGACACTCAGATATTGATTATGATAAATACTGTTTAGGAATGTGAAAAGTTTTTCTGATACGGACATGTCTTGTTATCTTTTAAGTACGTAAAATAGTACTGGCAGTAGCCAGATCACTTCCTTTCAGAAGATAATAATGAGCAAGAACAGTTTTGATGAGAACTAGACCCTCTTTTCACTGTGATTTTTCCTTTTGTAACTTCAGATTTCTTGCATGAACTTTACTTTTCCATTTTTCTACTCCTTTTCTTCCTGTAGCATTTCCCGTACACTCAACACAGTTCCGGAAAATGCTTAATTTTAGAAAGCTGAAAGCTACTGTTAAAGGTTGATCTCCTTACTAGTGTGGAGGAGATAAAATTTTAAACAGCTTCAGCAACTTTGAATGTCAAACACTGAAGTTGTAAAGGAAGTTTGTAGTTACGTGGCTGTATTAACATGCTAACATTCGAGAAGTTTTGTGAGAGTTGCCATATATTAAGATGATAAATGTTCTTTGCAACTCATGGAGGTGGTGAGATTGCGTTTTATTAGTCTGTTAAAGGAAAAAGTGTGTAGTAATAAAAAGATAGTTTAAAGTGATTTTATTGCACTTTCTGTCTTTTGACACTAGATGGTGCAGTAAGCTCAGAATCCTTTGATCTGCCGCTGTAACGCTTGAGTGACATGCTACGGAGGTTTTTCTTCTACGGTTTAGAAAGTGCTAATTCAGTAAAAATGCCTTGTTAGAAATTAGGTGCCTTCGGAATCCCTGGTGTGTTGGGAAATCTGAATATAACGCAACCATACCTGAAATTCAGACATGCGAGTTCTCCCTCTAAATTAAATGCTCCTCTCTTCCCCTTCCTCCTAGGAACAGAGTTAATCAGTGTTCATTCGATCAATGATAGCCATGGCTTCTAAATGAACCTTGTTAGTATTGTTGTGGTGTTAGATTTCATTTTGTTTTAAGTATATTCCACTTCCTTTAGATAAACTTAAAAGTCCATGTAAAGATCTTGCATCTCCTTGGTTGCCTAAACATTTTAAACGTCAGGCTATTCCAACTACTACCTCCATTTTGAATTTAATGCAAGGTTTGAGTGTAAGCATCAATGGCAGGTATGCAAAAAACAAGTAGCCAGGTAAATTACTGTTATTATCTTAGCCTAGGATATTTTTAAACAAGGAAGTTCAGAAACCTCCTTGGTTGCCGCCTTTTTGATGGCCTCACTTTGTAGAAGGGAAGGAACCGCTTCTTCCTTTATTTTTTTTCTTTTTCTGTCCCAGGATGCTGTCCTGCAGCTCGGTGGGGTTGCTGACAGCTCATAGAAAGTCAGGACTGATGGAATGACTTTCCAGTGGAGAGTGGGAAAAACCGTCTCCACATGAAGCAAATGGGCAATTCATTTTGCTTAGCGGTCTCCAAAGTTAAGGTTATACATGAATTGACATTTGTGCAAATTGCTTTTCAGAAGGAGGAGGTTTGCTTCTCCCGTCGCCACGGCACACTGATTCCATTAGTTCTTTTTCCTTGATGATGGCAAAAGCCCCTATCTTACCTGTTATTTGAGATTCTCTGTATCTAGTGAGGAAAAGACATTTTGTTTCTGCTCCAAGACATATCTCTCCCAACTTCCAGCTTCTGGTGTGTGTGTAAAGTGTCCTTTGCACTATCAGTCTTCTTTTTATCCACCTGGGTGCAGGAAGGTCATCACTGGGAAGGCTCCCGGAATCTGTCTAGGCCTCTTTTGCTGTCTTTAATGAAACAGCTTTTTTGTCATCTCCCAAGCCTTCCTTGTCCGAGTGTGAGTCAGCCCTCACTACAGTGCTTGCCATGCTTCTCTCACAAATTAACAGAGAGGGGGAAAGAGGCTCCGAGGATGAGCCTGGATGATTAAATATTCTGTGAGAAATGTCTTAGCCTGAGCTTCCTGGAAACTGTCATAAAGGGGAATTTTTTGTGACTAAAAATGTAGATCAGGTAAGAGCTGTTTATTTCATGAATTAACATTGGCTTCAGTAAAAATTGACTTCTAAAGGCAATTTGGATAAATACAGCCAAAACATTCTATATCCATTTCTCTCTTCATATGCAACAGTTGTATTTTTCATTTTAAAATGTTTTAGGACTATTTCTTTACTATTGAATTCTGCGAAAAAACCCTAAATCGCTGGTCACAGGTACTGTGGAAACAGCAAACTCCAAGGTTCTCATGATGTTGCGGTGGATCACGTGAGCTGTAGATTAACTCGAGAAGTTGCGGCATAGAGCTGCAAAACAACATTACAAAATACATCCAACAGGCCTGTGTAGCTGTTTTAAATGAGCAATTAGAGGAAAGTCCCCTGCCCATGTAATTGTAAACACCTCTAGCAAAAAGGGAACCAGATTGACACAGGAAAAGCCGGTTGCTGCAGCTTTCGGCGTTACCATGCCTGATACTCCTGCGTAAATACAGTTCCTAGTGCTTTTTGGGGGATCATCTAACTGTGATAAGAAACCTCATTTATTTTTCCAGAGCTGCTGAACGTTCTTAATTCCTATTACTGGGGATGAACCCTGTGTTAGAGTTGAAGTTTCGATAGGGAACGGAGCAAGATAAGGCTGAATTTGTTTTAATGTCTGTGGTTCAGGTGTGACAAACAGTTGAGGCTGTGCCATAGCACAGGCTGTTCTTCCAGAGCGAAGACGCTGCATTTCAGAGGCTCTTAAGAGCCGTGGAGGACTGCGAGAGGCTGATGCTTTGTTATGTGGCAGGAACAGAAGTCTGAAGTTTTCTCTTGCAGTTACAAAATTAGTTGGGGTTATATAGAGGACGTATTAATGTATGCATGGATATATAAGCAAGCCACCTAAAATTTAATCTTGCATTCTTTTCTTTGCTTACACTGACTAAATTTTATAAGTACGGCTAATCTGCATGAAGCATTTTTTAGCTTCAGCCCAGTAGCAATGATCTTATAATAATACTTTTGATCTCTGGCCTGGTAGCTTCCTAGCTTTTGTGGTTTGGGGGTGATTTTTTATTTTTTTTTGTTGTCTTCCCCCCTCCCCCCCCTCTCCTTTTTAATATGCAGTTATTGGCAATGCCCCATACTGCAGTCTGCATCCGTTAGTGAATTCCACTGAATATTCAGTAGGTTGCTTCATTAAGATACAACACTTGTTACATGTTTAATCATGTACTGCTTTTCTCTTATCTCTTACTGTAACAGCAGATAAGCATGCATCATAGATCTGTATCTGTCATCTATGTTTTTTAATATAAAAATGCAATCAGATTAAAAAGAGACAAAGGAAACACACAAATGTGCCGATGCTTGCTCTTGCTTTTAGAGAAGTGGGAAAAGTAGCTTTGAATTTTTATGTTATTTCGTTACATTTCAAGGAGAAATAAGCAGCTTATAAATTAGTATTCGGAAGAATATTTTGTATCTCCCTTTCACGTGGGCGGGAACGTCTTCCATTTTTGCGGTCTTTGTCTTACTCTGAAGAAAGTCCTAAAATGGTGCAAAATTTGAATGTTACAGTAAAGAATAGTTACTAATGAGGAATAGGTTTTGGTTTTTGTCATCGTAGCTAAGTCCATTGTTTTGTGTGCTTGGGTTTTTTTGCCTTGGATTTCTGATTGATGGCTTTCCCCATGATTTATGTTGTTGCAAAGGGTATCTTGTTATCTTTCTAGCTTTTGACAGAATTAAAAAGAAACCAAACAAAATTGCTTCTGTCAGTGGGTGATTTAATTGGAGAAATCTCAGCCACTTAAGGTAAACCTCAGGCATTGCAATCCTTTATTTTTTGGCAAAATAAATGGTGGCCTCTGACGGACGCAAGCAAAGCAAATTCTGACAGTATCTACCAGCCCATTATATGTTAGATTTGCCTGAAGAATAAAGAAAGGAATTTTCAAAGGAATTTGAAAATATTTTCAGGCCATGGACACTGTTTACTTTATACGGGCCTCCTAGGTGTCGAAGGTGTCTTTTCAAATGTAAATCCAAATGGCGGTTTCAGGAGACTTTCTCTGCTCTTGATCTACTGGGTTCTTTATACATTAGTATTAATTAGCTGGTTTATCTTTCATTCTTTTCAGATAGTAGATTTCTCCTTAAGGATAGTCTTGTTTCCAGGTCTTATTTTTTGAAAGAAGTCTGACATGTTGCATTATTTCTGGCCACGTCTCTCACTTATAATGAAGAAAAAGAGAGATTCCAGGAATCCTTTTTTCTCCACGTCTTTCTGTGATGTTCTGCGTAGTACTAGTTACTTTTTGCTTCCCTGTAATTCATTGAGCTGGTTTTTTTTCCTTGATGTACTGGCCGTATGAAATACAAAATAAACAGCGAGAGATGTACTATTATAAAGGTGGGGGGCTTTCCAGCTGAAATAAATGCAATATATTCAATAAATCCATGGAATCGCTACTAGATGCTTCAGACATAAGATTTATGGGTTCTTGCAGTTCCTTTCTTCCAGTCTATGAGTATAAGAATATCAGTATATTTGTAAAGTGTCTGTAATGGTGTTTGCCACCTTTCTAGAGTGTTTTGTGACCTACTGATGAAAAGTGCAATAAAGCACCTTGGCGTTATTAGTCAGCCTGTAACAGGAGGGATTTTTCTCAGAGATGTCAGACAGGTTTAACACTGGTTGTTTCCCTAAGCTCAGCAGCTGAAATGCCCTTCTGTCAGACTTCAGCTACTCCTGACACTTGGGAATCCACTCTGCATTTTAAATGAAGCATTAAACTGTCGTTAATGCCCTTTCGCCGAGGAATACCCTGATAATTCACTCGCTCGGTAGAAGATACATGCGTTTATACATCCAGTGATGTGACACGTCAAAAATGTTCTGGCTTTTGTCAGTATCAGGTGTAAAACGAAGTACAAAGCAGGAGTTTGCAGCTCCAGAAGCTGTGGATGGGTGCTGCCTCCAGCATGAGGAGGGCAGAATCTGTTTAGTCAGACCTTACGGAAGGATATCTTGGCAGCCTGACTAAGAAGCACTGAAGCTAACACACATTTTCTTTCCAAGTGCTTCCTTTTTAAAATGCTGTTTCTCATGGCTCTTATTTCATCTTACTGTAATGTAGTTTTGTGGGCTGTGGAGCCGTGAAAAAAACCAACAGAATTTTGGCATTTAAAAGAAAGAAACGCTTTTCTGAACTGGCTATTTTTTTTCAGCTCTTTTCAAGAATCTCGTCTAATTAATAGTTTTAGAGATTATTATTTGTGTAACATCTTGGTATCAACAGCTAATTGAGACTCCTCAGAAAGATTTTTAAATGGAAAACACTTTTTGCCATTAACATGTCTATTTCAGCAGATCATGTTATTTGCTTTCCAACAATCTTTTAAAGTCAATATTGCTATTGAAGCTGATGCAATTGGGGGAAATGTCAAAAAATAGTCAGCAGGCTTGATGACTCAGGTGACTTTTTTGAGATCTGCACTGTTTACTAACTTGAGGTTTTTTGCTGTCTTTTCTGTTCCCATGCTATTGGTTTTATTTTTCGTAGTTGATCAGCGTACCTTTTTCTTGTTACTTTGTCTGAATTGCCTTCAGGATCCGTTCTTGCATTTCGCCTTTGGGTATTTCTTCCTTACTTTTCCGCTATATCCATTCCGACACCTACACATGGATCCTGTTAATGCGAGCCCCCGTGAAGTACAAGTTTGTACCAGGTAGCTGTTAACGTGTAACAATTGATCCCCTTCTTGGGCAAGACGATTGCACTCTTATTGATCGTTTTGCTTTTTGGCTGCTTTGAAAGAATAGGTGACATGGTTCTCCCTGTCTCTCCTTTGTGGTACATAATCTTTATGAACAGATTGTGTTGATTTCTCTTACTGCTGGAAGGAGGGTTTTCTTCCCCTCAAGAAAAAGCGATACGAAATACACTTGAACGTTATCAAGTCTGGTGGATCCCAGTTGCCCACTGAAATGGCAGCACTCTGGGCAGCTTTTATTCTACTGAGACTTACAGAAGCTCTGAGCCACAGCAGATACAGTTGATTTTTTCAATATCAGACGCAAACACACCAAACTGTATCTGTTAGCTTCCAAACGTGAACAGAACATGTCTTCTACAGACGCAAGAGCTACAACTTAGCTTTTTATGTTAAAGCGCATTATGCGGAAAGGGACTGCATTCTCAGAGAAAGTGTACGTAGTTGATTTTTTCAAAGCCTCCCTTCCACTACAGTTACAATAAACATCTGCTTGGATTGCTGCATTGGATTTAATCAGCGCTTGGTGCCTGAAGTTTGTGCTTCCAAATGAAAAATTCATTAAACCTGATAATCAACTTAATAAAATTATTATAATTGGTAACATGACATTGGAAAGGCTGAAAAGAGTAATGGTGTTTTCAACAAATAAAGAAATTTCTGCTTTGAAGTCAGTGTCACAATTTGTGTCTTTGATCAAGTAGATGAGCAAATGCCGAGCAGGGAAACAGAATTTTCGGTGATAGTGCATAGGATGTGAGTATAAAGGCTTATATTAATTACTGTGAATTGGCCAAAATAGCTCAAAGTTGACAACTTAACACTCTAGGAGTGTTAATGTCATCAACCAACTTCTGAAGACCACACTTGCATCTGATTTCACATTCAAATTGCTGCTGTTTCCTCTTTAGCAGTCATTAGGCAGTTGGTTTCCTTTACTATTTTGCAACAAAACTGCAAACCGAGCAGATCTGAACTGAATTAGAGGTTTCAGCTGAAACTGGGTTATTTTCCTAATTATTATGTTCATAATTTTTCTTCTGTTTTGAAAAGGCATTATTTTTTCAGTATCCTGGAGATGTAGATATTTACTTAAGGCAAATGGGAATGAGAACAGTAAAGTGCAGAAAAGGGTGTTTCTGCATTGCTTATACTTTACTAATGGCTGCAATGCCAGAGAATGTCTCAAAAAGTGGCTCAAGCAATCTCAGTTAAAATACCCAAGATGGGTTTCCATTTCTGGAAGTGCTATTCACCTACACTCTCCTAAAGATACTGGGATTAGTGAGTTTTAATCCTGTCTCTATTTTGGAGTGTAAACTGGGCCACAAGGACTGCTGAACACTTGTACCTCAAAGGCTAATAGATAGAGTTGCCCGTATAGGGAAAGGCAACAACCAACCAAGAAGAGTATCGCGTCAGTCTTTATGTTTCCGAACAGTAGACAAAAAGCGTTGAGCAAAGTGGTAAAGCATCAGCATTGCAGTCTATTACTGCTGTTAAAACCATGAAGTGCTGGGATTCCTTTGGAACACTTAATTTGCTCCCCCTGTTCTCCTTCAGCACTTCACCTACTGGGAATTTCCATATTTATGCCTTTGGAGCCTGTGCTTAGGGGCCATATCTTGCCTATTCGGAGAGCTGCACAGTCAAACTCTTCTTACGCTGTAGCTGCAGAGAAGCAGGATAGATCTGTTTCCCGGTACAGATTTATCTTTCAGACTAGAATGACTTAGACTCAATGGGACTATAGACCCATCGGAAACCTACATCTATGGCTTCCATAACTTTTCATACGCTGACTTTATCCCCACACCTTTTCTTCTCATATTTTCTTGCTGAGGTGGAATGACTCAGCAGCTGAGTTCCTACGCCAGGTCATTTTCTCAAACCACGGGGGATCTGAGACGCTTTCGAGCTACATGAAATGCAGTGGGGTAGAGAAACAGCGTGAGGGAAATGCAATCCGAGCTTTGTCCCGTTGCTCTTTTTGTCTCTCTCGCTTTCACTGTCTCTGAAAGTTTTTTCATTGCTTGCTTCCATTTTAAGAATGTGGTATTTCTCCTGCACTGGAAGGAAAGAGGCGTGAGACGGTCAAGACCAGCCCTATGCTACTGGAGTTTACAGTACAAGTTTTTTGGAGAAAGATATATCTTACAAATAGTTGAGTGCGAGGAACCGTGAGAGTGCAGGTTGGCAGTGAGTGGCTGAAGTGCACATAGGCATATGCAGCCAGAGGGAAAGAGGCACAAAATGTTAAAAGAGCAAGGAGGGAGGGGGTATTTGAAAATACTTCAGACCCTACATTTTGCTACTTGACAGCCTGATTTGACTTGGTAATTCTTAACTGCTCACACCCAGACCATTGGTATGCCTGCAATGTTATTTAACCATATTTCTTTTGACAGTACGGTGATATTAGGGGTGAATAAAAGAAAATATCTGCCATAAACCTGGTATCACAGCATGCATAGAGGTCATCTCACCTTTCCCGTTTTTTAACTCAGTTATAGCTATCTTACTACAGATAATTCTGGCAATTGGAACTCAGGTTTTACTCAAGTTATTCAATTAAGCTGAAATTGCTTGCAATGTAGTGCCGTAATTGTAGCAGAGGCATCATTGGAAGATGGTAAGTAGGTGAGATACTAATTAAATCTTTCTGAACTTCAGTAATTTAATATTCAAAGGACGCTGAGCCCATATAGTAGCTGCTCATTGCGTTGCCACTGGGGATTACAGAGGAAGAAATCTTAACAAAAATAGCAGCCTCCAAATGATTTTTGCTGGACTTGCCTGACTGAAATTTGGGGGTTGTTAGTGTTGCTCCACCATTCTAGATACAAACACGGGAGGTCACGTCCGTCTGTGGGTGAACTCTCTGCAGACTTCAGTAAGATCATGTGTGGGTGGATAAGTACAAAATTTTCCCAAACACTACTAAACCCGTGGATGACGGTAGTGTTTATATATAATCGTGAAAAGCCAGATTCTTTTATATTCACGCTTTTGGGAAAAGTAGGTTTCAGCCTAATTTAAGCATGAATACAGCTCCCTTTGATTTTCAAAGGACTGTAAGCCAGAAACTCTTTTAAATTCTTTTTGAGAATCTCATCTGATAATAAAATGAGAGGTGTGGGAGAGGATGAAATTCATCCTTTCTTGCAGTCACCCTCCTGTAGCACAGCTCAGATCATCTTATCTTTGCTACATCAAGATTATTGACCAGGTTATTAGTGCAGTCCTTCCAGGCCCCTGAATACATCAAAGCAAATATTCCACTGCCCTTCTCATTATAGCTATCAGTAATGATCTAAGCAAGACTGGTCCGGAGATTCCTCCCTAGATGCAGATTCTTTCCAAGCCTCTTAATTCAATCTGAATGATGATGATGATAATTTAGGTTATAGCATTACCCAAGGGCTACGATTGTAGAGCAGGGTTCCATTGTCCTAAGCACTGTACAGACAAGGAAAAGCTTTAATGTTGTGATACCGTGGAGTTGCTCAGCTGAAATCAATAGAAGCGAGCAGAAATTAATAGGAATCTCTATGTATATTCAAATTTTATCTACTAATCTGTCTACTATAATCAAATTATATCTACTTTTTAAGTATTGTATAATTCCCTTGTAATTTCTTTAGCTAGAGATGTTCATATCTCAAGGCTGAATTATAGACCAGTGCTATTTTGTTGCAATTATTGGCTTTTTCCCATTAACACTGCGCTGATGCTTTGCATCTCACCAAGTGAGAAACACGTGGACAAAAACACACATTTTGAAAAAAAAAAAAAAAGAAACCTTGGTGTTAATTGAAAATGGTTCTGAGAATATAGAGTCCCTTTTCAACTAAAGAGACCTAAACAGAAAGAATCTGCCATGATTACCCATTGTAGAAATTAACCCCCTAACTAACATACCACCACTTACTTAATGTGTTAATCAATTAATGTCCTTGATTTAATTCTCCACGTGTGTCGAACAGAGTTGATGAGTGTTACTATACTTTCAGTTAGATGGGTATTTCAACATACTTTTCATCATAATGCTTAGTATAAATGAGTTTTCTTAATTACGGTAGGGTGAATGCTTCATTAAGCGGTTAAGATACAGTATAATAGTGTTTGGCACAACCTTGTGGGGACCTTTTGTTCCCAGGGACACCGATCTCCACCTCTCTTCTCAAAACTCTTTCTGCTGACATCTGTTGGCCTACTAGGTGTGATATTGAAGACCTATGATAGGTAGATAGTCTAGTCCAAATTCTCCATAATATTATTTATTAGAACATGATAGTTATCGTCTAGTAAT
Source organism: Stercorarius parasiticus (assembly GCA_013396915.1). Lineage (NCBI taxonomy): Eukaryota > Metazoa > Chordata > Aves > Charadriiformes > Stercorariidae > Stercorarius > Stercorarius parasiticus. Next base: position 161,942 of record VWZL01004598.1, read on the forward strand.
GGGTTTAGTGTTCTGACACAGTCTGCCTTCTGGGACCGCTGGTGGAGGGTACATGGTGTACTGTAATTCTGTTCTCTGGCAACGTCTTGGGGGCTGCAGTGTCATTTGAACCCGCGATAAAATCTTGTTAAGCAGAAATAAGTTAACAGTTTGCTGTATAAAATGAAAAATCATTAAGGCAACACTTTATGGAATGTCAAAATGCAGAATTTGCAAAAATGCTTTGTCTTCCCCCAGAATTGTCAGTTTCTCTGGGCAGGCAGCGTATTTCCCGGCTTCCCTTTCCCTGTAAGATGTGTGTTCTCCTGAGTGACTGCTGTGACATCTGTCTGACCGTGGGGAAGAAGAGTCACTTGCTGAGGGACATGGTGGTAGAGGCTACCCGGGCAGCTGTACCTTGTGGCTGAGTCTGGGCCAAGAATGAGCGTTTGAGGAAAAATTAAAAAGATGGCGAAGACAGGAAATTATATTCTTCATGTTTTTAATCACACCCCCATGCCCAACTTAGCTTTTCTATGCCCTGTGTCTACCCTGCAGCTCACACTTCACACTTGTCACAAATATTACACCACAAATAAAGGTGGGGAAAGTGCTGGGGGCATTGGACAACGGCGTTTTGCGTTGCTAACATTGCCAAAGGCCCAGTTTGCCTAGGTGCAGTGCCAGACCATCTTGTCCCAGTGTATTCGCGCTGTATTTCATCCAGTCTCATCTGTTTTTCTGAAATGGTAAGGTCATAGAGTAAGAATCCACCACCCACTTGTCCTTATTGCCTTTGTTTAGCTGTGGAGTATCAGTGTCCAAGGCTCTTTGGCAGCTTTGGGAGGGGTGCAGGACTCTCCTCAGAGCTCCCAGGACCGTGGATGTGCACCAGGGCCAAAACCTGGTCCTAGAAGCAAAGAACTGTACCTGCCTGGTACCATCTTTTTTTCCAGTGATACAAGTACATTTGCAGTTGGAGCAACTTTGGATTTTTTAAGAGTTGGTGGTATAGCGTATTTGCAAAAGGAAAAAAGGAGACAAAAATCTTTCTCTCTTACAGGCAGTATTAATTCTGTAGAATAAGACGGCTGATGGGTAGTTAATAAAAATGTGCGGTATCACAGCTGTTTCATTCAGAGAACTGGATGGCAGCAAATGTTCATCTGTCTTCTAAGAAACACTAGGGATGATCTTGGGAATTACACATCAGAAAATCTGTGCCAGATTCTTTTAATGAGATAAATGTAATGGGACTGGGACAAACAGGAATAGCTTCTGTGAAGGAAAACCAGGTTTCTTTTAACTTAATGGAATCTCTGATAGTGTCAGTGTATTCGTAATAAGTGGAAAAGAAGCTGAAGTCATTTATTTGTGCTTCCTAAACAACTTTGACAGTGTCCCATCACTCTAAGGCGCTAAGGATAGAAAATGTTTCGGAAAATAAAATACTAGGGAAGATTAGAATCTAAGTAATCAAAACAATTGAGAGAAATGAATGGGCTATTTGCAGTACGGCAAAAGGGAAGCTAAGGTTATTCTAAGACAACCTGGACCAGGGGAAGTCCATACACATTTTGAAATCTGTCCAAGAATGGGCTATAGAAATACAAATATTGTAATTATTTATGATGGAAATAGCTAGACAGACACAGGGCAATTTGCAGATGGCACACAATTATTCTGGATAGTGAAAACAAGACAAAGCTGTAAGGCATTTCAGATGAATTAAACAGATCTGGAAGAATAGGCGGATGATAAAATGTAATTTTGAAAAATATGCCTATCTACAATGGAAAGGGAAATCTAAATTACTCATACATACTTAATTAACTGAATGTTTTAGAGATGGCTTATAGCTTTGTGGACAGCACGGTAGCCACTGAATTCAGTAAGCAAAATGTTTATGAATGAACTGCAAAACCCAAGAACTGGAATATTGAAAACATTCTCCTGCCATAAGACATTCTATAACATAAAGCTTTTAGAAATGGAAAAAGAAGAAAAGGAAATACACAGACTGCAACGGGAAAAGAAAAAAGGTATTTTTTGATGTTTTCTGAACAAAATACTGAATTAGACCCTGATGCTGATTTTTGCCCCCTTCTTTGATTTTTTTTCCCCTTTGGTCATTTTCAATGAAATCTGAAAAAGGTCGGTGGTTTAAAAGAAATTCCTATGACTTCCATAAAAAGCGGTGTCCACATAGAGGAAAGATATAGCTGGAACTCATCTGGCATTAGATACCAGTGCATCGATACGCGTAAGTATAAGAGGTGGCAGAGTGAGAAAGAGAAAATGTGACATTTCCAGCACAGCAGAAGCTTCTATCGGAGCTAACACCTTATTAGACATCAGAATTTAACAACGCAACTCAAAGCCGCAGGAGGGGAGGACGTGTTTATTCTGCTGCTCATGGGTGTATTTGTTTGAAATCTGGAAATATTTCATGGGAGAACATAAAAAATCAGGAGCTTAAAAAGGAGTTTAAAAAGTCAGAACATACGAATCCTATGCAACTGTGCAGATGGATGAGAAGTTATCTTCAGTAAGGTTTTCAGTTAGAGTACAAGGCATGTTTCTGTCCCACAGGTCTCTCTCTGATAGGTCTAATAGGATGTAATAAACCGTCATATGTGACTTTTTCAAGGTGCTGCAGATTGGAAACTCCAGTAATATGCTATTTTAGCGGTAATTTCTGGAATCTGCAGAAGGAAAAAGAACCCAACAACTGCATTGTTTGAATTCCTTCTTAAGAGATGAATTAGGCACACTAAACCGTGAGATGGGCTTAAAAGTTGCAAGTTAATTAAAAACAGTAAAGGTTTTCTTTTATTTGTTTTACTTTTCATTCCTGGACTCTTACGGTAACTGAAACTGTGAGAATATGTTACTCTGTAAAAAGGCAGATTTTCCCATAATTACATGCCTCCAGTTTACTGGACTCCCCCCAAAAATGAGTATTGGCATTAGTGACAGTATGGTCTTAAATGCTTCATAGAAGGGAAACATGATGTACTGGTTTCAGTTCTTTATAATTCACTCATACATAAGAAGCTCTGCTATTTTACAGTATGTTTTTATAGCAGAGATTTATGCTCATTGTGCGTATAATCAAAATAAAGTGTTATACGTGTGTATCACTTAAAACTTGACTTGCGAATTTTATGACGTATTTTTAGCATGCTCTTAACAAAACTTTAACATTTTTCTAAATAATATATCATTGGGAAGGAATTGCATTTGGAACATTCCTGTTACCTTTCTGCATCATTGACTGATGAGATCATGCAGAGACCGAGAGAAAGAAAATGTATTTTAGTGAAAGTAGTCTAGTTGTCTACTGATTTCAGTTGGTAAAAGCTGGTGATAGTCATCTTGTTACGTACACTATAGACTCCAAAGCTCTAAATAAATGGAATGAGTGATTTTGTGATGTCACATAGGGGCCACACAAGTTAATGCACAACTTCACTTGCTCCAGAGCTATTGCTATAGAACAAATTAAATTGTGAGGTTTTTCCCACTGGTTTGCTAGTCTCAAGAAAGCCAACCAAACAAAAAAAGGTGATCCTACAGGATGGCGACACCTTCTTGTGGGTTTTGCTGTACAATTTGACGCCGCTTTTTCTAGAAGCAGTCTGCTGAAATTTATAAACATTTTTTGATCCTTCTGAACTATTTAGGGAGTTGCATCATGTTTAAATATGGGGGAAAAAAATGATTGGTTTTCTTGGTTTTAAGTGACATGTCTGAACAAAATACTTTTCAGTACAAAAATATCCACACGTGTGTATTTATTGTCAAAAATGATAGCGTAAAGGTAAAAATCTAACTGCATGGAATGTTTACCATGAGTACAGATAGTGACATTTTTAATACTAAATTTGCCACAAAAAGCTATTTCAGTCTCACTTTAAAACTTTAAAGGCAAAGTCAACAAATAATTTCAGCTGAATAAAGGAGAAGAAAAAATCAGAAATAACAGTGTTCTGTATTGACATTTTTAATGTAAGGTTTGTTGTGGAAAAGTCAAAACATTTTATTTCAAAGCTGCAAAATAATTTTGGACTTGTCTTTTTAAACTGGCATTCCAAAATGGAACAAAATATTCAAAAGGAAGCGTGGCAAGAGAAATAATGTTCACCCTTCCAGATAAAAACTTTTGTATTGGAGTGAATGAAATATTCCACATCTACCTGACCTGGTTTTTATCTTTCTTTGGTTATTGAATGAATAATCCATTATTTGCACAGGTTTACGGGGAATACGTGACAAAATATGTATGGACTTTCTGAGAACGCATGCAGCAAACTTTCTAGTTTATGTATCTTTATTTTGATTTATGAAGATATAGACTAAAAGTTACCTTCACACCTTAACTACAGACTGTTTCCACACTGAGTACTGTGAACTCTAGAATAGTAAACTCTTTCAGTGTATGCAGTGAACCATCTATGGCTGACTTTGGCAACATACGCAGTTTTGCCACATAAATAATGTGTTCCCATTCTGCTCTTGGCAGGATATGTTGGGTTATTTGCCAAATGTTCATGAGACATCCGCCCCCCCCCCCTAAAAAAAGCCCATAAAAGACTCTGTTATCATCTTCTCACTGAGGTATAAACCCAGTTTTGGAAATGTTCAGCTGTTTAATGTTGCGTATCTGTGAGGCTTTTTAAGGGTAAGTCATCATGCGTCCTTCCAGCACCATGGTCCAAAGGATAAGGAGAATATGGCTTGGAAGGGAGAGATGAGAGGTGCCATTGCTGGCTTTCTTTAAGTCCAGGGCAAGTGGAACAAGTCTCTTGCCTTTGATATCCACATATCAATATATGTGGGCATATATTATTAACTACTGTATTTGGGAGTGCACGTGAATATACACAGTTTTAAATTGTTACGGCTTGATTTTTCAGTCTTTACGTTTTCCAGCTGAGGTATCTGGTGTGCTGGCAGCCAGCTCTGAGGTCAGGGTGATAGGCGTTCAGGCAGTGCGAAGGCTGTGTTAAAAAGTCCCTAATGGATATCACATATGGTGTACTTCGCTGTAGCTTGAGTCCAAATCTTGTCATTACCAATTCATAGTTCTGTGCTCTTCTGCTGTGCCACAATCTTTGGTTACGGTCCTCCCCTTTCTTCCCCCACCCACTCCTCAGCAAATGAGAAAAGGCAGGATTTAAATTAGCTCAGAAAGGCTTTCTAAGATCCAGCCTTCTGTGAATAATACTTGCTTCTACTTACAGTACTATATAAATTAAAACTACTTATATTTAGAGTCAAAGGAAATGGCAAACTTTTTCTTTTTACATTTATAACATTCCTTGTAATTAATTACAGAGGATGTAGAGATTATGCTTTGACAAGTACTTTGTAAAATGTCATTCATAAACTCTTTGCCTGAGTCACCTTTTATAGACTTTACCTTGCAAAATAATTTCTTGTTTTAAAAAAAAAAAAAAAATCCCCTGTCTATGATAATAATTGTACATTCCTGATCTGTCAGGAGATTTTGAATTAACCACAGTAAGGAAAAAACTGAGAAATCAGCAAAATATACCTCTTGTCAAGTGTGAGCAAGTCTTTTTGGACTGGGGAAAAAATGGTCAAATAACAAGTGACGGAAGCATCAAAACCAAAGTTTTTAATATCATACTTCATTGTAACTGTGTGCATGTGTAGCTGTTACTGGACACACCTATCTTTTGGCAGAAGTCCTGATTAAAGTCAACGGGGAGTTCAGCCTAAATGCCATGTTATTGTCCATTACTTGGAATATTGTTAAAATTGCACAAACAATGTGCCTTTTCAATTAGGCACCTGGTGTATAATAGCGTTTCAATGCACATTTTACTGATGTGTCTTAGAGGAAAAAAAAACGTTTATGGCACAAGAGACTGAACTGTATGTGTAGTACGCTTTGTTTAGCTACCTTTCATTTTGTACAGGTAAGAGGGAAAAAGGTTTAAAACTGGGCTGTCGTGTTGGAAAAGATTCCAGTCAAGGGTTTGTTTTAAGATTTGTTTGATCTGAATGATTTGGAAAAGGGATGAAGCACCTTCCGCTCTTTCAGCTGTGATTTCTTAAGAATTTTGCTCAAGTAGCATCCTGCATTATGTATATGACATTGCATTTAACTTACTAAGGATTTCTTATGTATCATAATTTTCAACTGAATGCACAATTTGATTTCCATCTTTCAAGCAGAAATCCCTTCATTGGTTCAAAGCTTTCTATCTTATTTAACTTCCTTAGGAAGACTGAAAAGTAATTGACAGTCATATTTATATATGTGTGAATGTATATGTATATGTATTATATAATATGTTTGCAAAGAAGCCTAAAAATCTTATTAAAAAAAAGAAGAAGGGCTATATATGTTTCTTAACTTCAGTCTCTTAAACTAATCCAAAGTTTTCTCCTCATTACAGTGCAGTATGTGCTTCCTTTAGCTAAAAGAGCTAGGCACGTTTCTTCAGGGGGATATTTAGAAAATACAGTTTAACACAGTAACTAGTGTAAGGTAGAAAGGAAGGTAATAGGTAACAACTACAAGGTGCAGAGGTGGGTAGAAGTCTTTTAAAAAACTGAACAAGCAGTCGACAAAATGGAAAGAGACTAGGACTGAACAAATGAGGAATTTATAATAAACACCGGGGAGAGGATGAATAAACTGTTGTGAAGATAAAGTAAGATATGAAGATGACAAATGAGGAAACCAGAAGGAATGAAGAAGTTGGGTGGTAACAATTCAGTGCTACCAGTTTTACTTCCATCCTTCTTCAGTATTTCCTTCAAAAGCCTTCTTCTAATCTAGTTTTGATTTCAAGACCTAAATGGGGAAAAGTCTATCTTTTGGATCAACCTCTTAAATAGCGTGAAGCAAAAAGGCAGTTAGTTGTACAGTTCCACATGAAACACATCTTCGTAATTCTCTTTTTCTTTCTTTTGGGGTATTATCTCATTTGGTATTTCATGGAGTATAATAGTGAGGGCTACTCACAGTTCATTGGTGAGCTACACTCGCATATGCCTTTGCAGTAATAGGCCTTCTGGTTTCAGGTGGTACAGGGGAGGACCACACCCTTATTTCCACAAATTCATTGATTATTAAGTGTCAAAAAGGTTAATGGTCTGTCATAGCTCTGAATGTTGTGAGAGGCTAGTTTACCATCAAAAAGTTTTATAAATTCCAGGATGTGGTGAAAGAGCGCATGATTTTTTTTTCTGTGTCAGCTACCAAAGTTCTTCCTCAATTGTATACCCACAACCTTCCTCTTCAACTAGTGGAGTCCAAATGGTCTTGCACAGGCATTTATTTGAAACTTGTGCTGGTCCTTTGACTTCTTCACCTTGAACGTTGTTTTGTGGTAACTGGGTCATAGGTATTAGTCTCTTGGATATTCCAGATTAAATATGTTGAGGAAAACGAAGGGGACGAGAGATCCTCTAGATTACAACAGCAAAGGAATGGGAGGAACAGTCACCAAATAAGAAATATAAGGTCAAGAAGAAATAAAGAAATATATTGAATAACTACATTGATTTGTTTTGCAAAATGCCGCCCTATACTGTGCACTATAGCTAAGGTTTTTTAAAAAAATACATCAGGAATAATACACTAGCTTGGGATGTTCGGAAGAGTTTAGCTGCTTTAAACCGGAGTGAAAGCACTCTCATAACTGCTAAGTTAGCTAAATCTGGACGCGTAAATTTACGGACACTTAATGAAACCATAAAACAGAAAATACACTTTCTGGCTAACTATTGGTAGTCATTAAAATGAATATGCTATATATCGGCTAATCATAACACTTGATGCTAAGAATATTGTAAAAATACGAAGGTTACTTGGTCTCACAACATCCCTGTGCAGCAACTAAGTCAAATTACACCCTTCTACTGCTGAAATGGGGAACTGGAACAGGCAGAGAGATCTTTAGTGACTTGTTAATGCTTATGGTTGAAACAGAATAAAGAACAGAGTTGCGTAATGTCTTGACCACACCTTGGCTGGCCGTTGCACTTTTTAGAGAGTGGGCCATGGAAATAGCACACAGATTTGAAAAAAGCACCATACAAAGGTTATCCTCTAACACAATCATATTAGAATAATGACTGTAACCTCCGATTAGGGTAAATCCATTCTCCCCCTTTCAGAGCAGAGGGAGAGTCCAGCACATTAAAAAGCTCATTGATTAGATGTCTCTGAGACACACACTGCTGGGGGATATACAAACCTCAGTGAAGGATTCCTCTGGTTTTAAAAGATGGTATTTCTAATATAGGTGTTTATTATGAAAAGTGTATTTGCAATTCTAGTGTCATTGTATGTTGTAATTTAAGGATTAAACCCCAAATTTTTTCTCTAGCATTGTCTGTTTCCCCTGTGAAAGAACTACTGATGCAGCGTATCCAGATTAAGATCGATTAACAATTCTGTGAATTTTGCCCAGCAGCTATAATCGTTGGTTGCCTTAGCAACTTCGTAGATTAAATCATAAGCTAAAATCCAGAGGGTCCAATTAAAAATTCTTGTTGAAATTCAAATTCTTCTGAGGGTGAAATGGCCACTGATTCAATACGCACTTGAGAATTGTCAGAGTTGGCTCCTTTTTCTTCAGTGTCATTTATTACAAATCAAACTTAAATCTAATATAATATTCAGGAAATATTTACCTATTGCAATTTATCATTGGTGCCGATGCATCAGGAATAATGAAGCTTTGTGGTTTTGTTCCATAGCAAGGCACAGGCTAAACTATCTTGCTGAAAGAAGAATCTGATTTATCATATCCACTAGCCTCTTTTTCCCATATTTGATACTGACCCAAATTTATGCTAGGGTTGATCCTATACGTAATTTAAGAAGCAGCATTTGTTAATGCACTTTTGGTTTATTATGTTAGGGCTTTAATTCTGAGCTGTGCTCCTACAGGACTTTGGTTTGTTGAATGTTGAAACTATCCACTGTCCAGTTTGTGGCTGCAGAGCAGAGACAAGATTCTCTGTTCTGCTCTTCCAGGTCCAATTTGGATGTTTTCAGTAACTCCTGGCTAAATACTGGAGTCTATTCACCTCCTTCTAACCATACTGGTCTTTCTGGTACTGATTTTCTTGCAACGTTATTGTCTTTCATCTCTTCCAGCTCTTTTTCTAGTGCCCTGATGATGATTTCTTTGGGTAGATGCACTTTTCCCACAATGCTGTTGAGGGAAGTCTTATTTAGTGTCCATCAACCTTTCTCAGAAAGGTGTTTGCCTCACAAAATGACCTCCAAGTATTCCCATATGGTGCCAAAAGGTATCAAGGACAAACCATTAACACATTGCTGCTACAACGCCTGCCTTTTGTTCTCCCCCTCGCACAAAAAGTGGGAGAGATTAGTAGGTTAGTGCTTTCTGTCTTCACTTGCCCTAATGAAAAGCTTTCTTCTCTACTTATTTTCCATTGCTGCTACCTGGTTCTCACCAAAGGCAGACTATCTGTTCAGACGCTAAACATATTCCACCCCACACAAGGGAATACAGAACCCATTTTAGGCAACATTTTTTGTTTTCTTACTTTAATCCTCCTTAAAGAGTTAGCATCTCCTTTTCCTCAATATGTGGCGCTGACCATCTTTATAGGCAAAGACGAAACAATGGAGATGCGAGGAAAGGAGGTGCTTCGTTTGAAAGAAGAAAATGAAGTTAAATAAACAGAAATAAATAGAGTGAGAGGATGATAAATGTTGCTGTAATGTTCCAGACACCGAGAGAAAAACAGTGTCTGCCACTTACAGCGGCAACCCCTTTCATTCTCTGTTTACATCCCTCCATTACCTTTTGGGTTTTGGCACATATCCTACATGTTAGCGAACCTACAGACAAGATACTGAGCAGCTATTCTGAAATTACATCTCAATTGTGCTGAATACTGGTGGATTTCGTAGGAAAAAATGATAGTAATCAGAGAAAGGAAAGTTGATATAAAATTTAATATATTGTGTAGACAAACCATCATCACTTGGCAGTTGAATATAAAGACAAATCTGAACTCCTTTGGACCTTCTGTCAGCAAGAAATCTTTGCAGCTGTATTTTATTCTAAAAAATATCCCTTGAAACCTTTTTAATAATTCCAGCAGTTATAACAAATTATGTTAAATTACAGAGTAGGCCTAAAGCGCAATCCTAGACGCCTCAACATTCTGAATCCAGTTCGGGACATAAAAGTGTAGCTCTGGGAGAAAAAAAAAAACAGTAGAGAATAAAGTATAGGAAATAAAATGTAGTAAGATAAAAAAGAAGCCTATGACTAGAAGATAGTTCTTTCACATGCTCTAAGTAGTCCTCCTCCTTTTTTTTCATAGCTGCTAAAACCTTTGTGTATGTTTTCTCTGGGTAAGAGGAACTTTCTGATCATTAAAAGCTAATAAGTTTAGTGAAAATCAAAGTTCTGCCACCCCTTTTTCTGGAAATTACTTCCTGGCTTTTCAGTATCGGTTTTATAATCAACGTGTACTTGCAATTTGAGAAAATCATTATTTTTGTTTTATTTAATGTTTATGATGGGTTTTGCAGTTCCAGCACAGACACCTTGTGCAGGAGTACCCCCAATGACTGCACTGAAATGTAGGTTTACTAAACTCTGCTGCTGCTGCTGGTGAGAAAGCTGTTCTTTCCAGAGCTGCTCTGCAGTTCTACACCATTCTCAACTGACTGACTTTCATTTTAAACTCTGCATTTGGGAATCACAAGTGCAGAACTCATGCAGGCTTCATCTGTGCTCTACCTTCCTTTCTTAATTTCTATTACTAATTTAAAATTAATCAACTGGGAGCAGGCCAGAGGAAAACTTACGTGATGAATGAATGGATCTCTTTCTTGGTTTCCTTATCCTAAAATTTAAAAAAGCTAAAGGGAAAAGGTGGAGGAGGTTTACAAATAACTTTGTGTACGTTCTTGGAAATTTAAACAAATTACTATGTATTTATGCATTAGGTCTTTTAGACGTGATGAATAGTATAGAATCTTGCCTTTCTTTAATTATATTCACCCATAAAGCAGTTTTAATCTGCATACTTTGAAAGGCTCTATAGAGATCAGTATTACCATTGTCTTCTGATTTGGTGAAACAAAGGCGTGGAGTCGGGAAGGGAAGGGCCAGGAGTTGCACAGCAATTTCATGGCAGAGCCAGCAGCTCATCCCAGTCTCCCCAGTCCCTTTCAGTGCCCCAGCAATTTTGTCCCGTCACTAACGTGCAGTGTTGTGCATAACAAAAGGAGCTTTTTGTTCCAAATTAAATTGTTTGCAACAAGACAGGGGCATTTTATTAGGACAGCAGGGCTTCAGATATGATGGATGAGTGCTGAAGGAGTCATGTTACCAGATGTTGATGGAAACTCTTCTGTCCTAGCAACAGGGTTTAGACGATGTCAGAAGGCCCAGTTTAGAAGTTTGTGTCGTTGGCAAGGCGGGCATTTTTGAAACCAAGTCTCCAAAGTGCATGCGTTCTTCTAATGCACCTTTAAAAGTAGATCACAAAAAGAAAAAAAATCAAAAGACCCCTTGTGTACTGACACAAGCAAGGGAGATATGCGATGGATTGTAATATTAAATATTTTCTGCTGTGCATGAGGATTTAAATGAGGGTTGTGTTAGCGGACTGATAAATTGCCCAGCTCTTCAGCTTGCCTGGAGAAGCTGCCGGGTAATGGTCATCCAAATTATAACAGAATATATAGCTGGCTGAGGTAGAACCAAGTAGTTTTTCATCTGAGTGCTATTCTGCCAACCCATAAAAAAACCTTCCAAGCCAAGAAAGCATCCTTTAAAAACTTGTGTGTAGACTGTAAGATCTATTGGCCAGGCCCTAGTGAGGAGATGTGCTGATGGAGAGAGATTGCTCTTTAAGACAGCTCTCAATGAGAAAGGTGGTAGGAGGAGAGGAGAATGGCTTTGCGTCATGCTGTGGACTTTAACAGATTGCTTTCCAACCGCCTAGCACAAGCAGAGCAATTGCTGGCATGTAGCATGTAGTGAAGATGGATATGTACCACACTGCCTGGCAAGCATACAAGCAAATAATTGTATCAGCAAGCCAGAAACACAATTTTGATGTCTAAAGCAAGGAGGTAAACGAGGAAATAATTTTAGTTTTCATCTAGTCTGACCTAAAAGATTAGTTCAGTAAATTTTCTCCATTTTCTATACCCTGTCTAGCTACAGGTTTTTTAGATATAAATTAAAGACTCAGAAATCCTTTTATTGAAATTACTGTAACAGAGAAAAATATTTGGGTTTGGATTCTTGCTTTCAATTCTGTTCACAGAATTGGGATCAGACCGACACATTTTTTTCCTGTCAAATATTTCTCTGATTTCTGGAATTAATACATAACTTCTAGAATTAATGCATAATAGATTCCTGCCTTTTGCATCTTTCAGATCGAGTTTGCATTTTAATACTAAAATCAGGGCGTGAGTTAATGAAGTGCAGTGGCATCCAACTTAACTATTTCCTTGCCTTCTGTAGATACTTCTATTGAAAAATGTCAGGCATTAAAATAACATAAATCAATGCTAATAAGCTTCACTAAGATATCTTTAATATACCCTTTAAGGTAATGTATAACATCATGAAGTCTAACATGGCAGAAAAATGTAGTTTGAAGTCTTGATGCTGCACTAACTCTACTTATTCAGAGTGTACGTGTGAAATGAATGTTAATATTGGAAATGTGTTTCGTATTGGCATGTTTTACAATTCCTTCCTTGCAGCACACAAGAGAAAGCTCTATGGACATTATTCAGCTTAGTGGGGGAAGAAAAAAAGTCTTATGAAATTTTAAAGTGATGCATTTGGGGATGGTGGAGTAGTCTGGCAGCACATTAATCTTTACAAGGGTTATCTGTCCCTGGTGGAAAACGCATGATAAGGTGCCATCCTTTTAAATCTTCTGGAACTGTACGGACAGGAAGGATGGTGAATGTTTAAACCACTGAGTTCTTGTAGAACTTTAATTCCTAAATATTGTGACAAAGGACTAACTTTAAATGGGGCTATCCCTGGGTATTGCCAATTAGTTACCTTCAAATACGCAATTACGCTTGCAGCCAGAGACTCTGGCTAAGAAATCAAATATACTATCTGGAACAAACTGTAGGCATGACTTGCTTTAGCAATTAGGAAGGGTTATGTTGATGGACCTGTATAAGAAGAGCTCTTTTTCTTAAAAAGTTACTGAAAAGTCCGGCAGAATTCCAAATGAAGTCGTTGGAAGAGGACATGCATGTGGGGGTGCATAGCCCCATAGCATGAATGTATACTTTGACTTTGAAAAAGATATTTGCATATATTTAAAGTATACTGGGATGATCTGATGCCTCTCTTGACTTCACTGAGCATCTGTCTACGGAAGGCCAACTCAAATGTTTTCATTTCATCCTTTTAGAAAGCCAGTGGAAATAAGAGTTAAAAAAAGCACACTGAGACTAAGATGTCTTTGAATGCCACCTATCTTATTAAATCAAATGTTCTTCTGAGTGTTACTCGTAGCTACCATAATTAATTATACAGAAGGGATATAATCACATTTTCCTGTCTGTCAACTCATGAAAAAACACAAGTGAACATTTTCTGTTCAGTAGTATATGATGTTTACAAATGCTATGTCAAGGCGTGATTTACTTGTTTTTCAGGCATCTAGAAGTTAGGTATCTCAGTCCAAGCTTGACATCACAGGTCCCGTGACAGTCAGTGGCAAAAAGCAGGCGTGTCGTGGTGCCGGTTTTGTGTGATGGTTAGTCCGAGGTTATGTGAGAAGTGATGAATCACTCCCAGAAATCCCAGGAGCGCTGCACTGGCAGGAGACAGGGCTTGGAGCGAAGCTCGTAGGTGCTGATGGATTTTTAGGGACACTGCAGCCCACATCACGTCCCAAACTGGCAATTAGGAAGGATTTACTGCAGGGCGTAGCATTTGGAAAGAGTTGAGTGCTTTGAAGCAAAACAGGGTTTGATTATTCAGGGAGCAAGAGCACCTGAAAAAATCTTGGTCTAGGGATATATTGTGCAATTTATGGTAGCTAACGGCTTTGCAAACATTTCTGAACACTATTTTGCAGCCACAGTGTAAGATCTCCATCTATAATATGCAATTCTGACATCATTTGAGTAACTGTAAAGATACCCAGGCACAGGCTAATTTGAGCCATGTAAGAGCTATTCTGGCTTCTCCTTTCGAAAACAAAACAGACAACAACAGAAAACAAGTAGCAGCTCTCCGGTCATGGCAATTTTCCCAGTATCATCTGTGAGCAGCAGCTCTACCATAGTGCTTGAACAGCACCGCAGAGCGGGAGGTACTGACCTTCCCAAATAATTATGAGTTTTTACGGAAGGGAGAGATCAGGAAAAGTGCCTATAGCAAGGCCAGTATAACATACAAAGCTGACATTGCTTTGTTTGGAAGTGGTGCCAAACAGCCGAACTGTTGGTAAAACTCGTTTCTTTTTCTACACAATGCTGTATCTATGTCTCGGTGTGTGTGATTCAGCAGTTGACCAGAGATATAACTGGAGGAACCTCTATAATCAAAATGTTTTAAAACATTATTATTCATTTAGCAGGTATAACCTTAAGTTTTTAACTTCTTTCTGGCCTGTTTGGGGGGGTGTTTTTTGAGGATTTTGGTTTTGTTTTTTTTCTATCAGCTTTTTTGCTTTAGCCCAGGTAATATATGGGTCAGTTGAGTTGAGTTCCTGTATTTTCACGTATTCTGCTTTATTCATAGCTTTTCTTTTTGAGAGGAGAAGTGGGGAAATATACTCTATGCAGTCAATAATAAAAAGGTGCTATCAAAACAAAGGAATGTACCCTCTCCTGTTCTTCTTGGATTAATCCTTTATGTCATGGTGAAGAAATTTTGAAGCAAGACTCTCTCTGGATCCTGTGTCATAGGCGTAAAAGGTTCTTTCATAAACTGAAAACCTCTGAGGTAGAATGAGATGCTTAAAAAATACTTGAAGAGTGACAGATTTTTAATGAATTATGGATGATCTTTTTTTTTTTTTTTTGTCTTGAACAACTTAGTTGGTAGATGTTTTGTTGCATTTCAGAAAGTTGCCTAACTTCTACTTCACAAAATAAATTATTGGTTAAGTCTTATAGGGTCAAAGTACAGGCAAAGGGGGAAAAAATGCCAGATAACCTTCTTCCCGCTGTTGTGAGGAATCTATCCTTGAGTGAGTCGGAGAATAAAGGTAACGAGAGCAGGGTGAAATGAATGACACTATGCCCAGTTAATACCAAGCAGAAAGACATTATAAATGAAGAACAAATAAATAAGAAAGAAAGAAAGAAAAGAAGAAAGAAAGAGAAAGTGAGGAAGGACACTGACAAATTCAGGTAGGTAGTCTAAGACAAGAAAGCCCAGTTTGTACATTCACAGCAAGTTTGTTTTGCATGGTTGGGTTTGGCAGAGAATTAATGCACCTCAGCCTATCTGTGTAGAGAGCTACGTACTGTGTTTCACACAGCTAACACGCTACCTGTGACCCTAATGACAGAGGACTAAAGAAGAGAGAAACACAGCAAATGAACGTGGGGGCCCTCCTAGAGATGCTCTGAATTAATAGAGTTCAATGACTGAGGACGATTGTTCATATAATAGCAGTGCCAGGAGCTATCAGCTACGACGGGTGAGCAGAATAATGTTCTGGCATGAATCATAGTAGAAAATAGTAACAATCTATAATATTAATTGAATGGTTGAGAAAATAACAGTGAGATGGAGAAGGAAATAGAGTCATAGGAGCTTGAGACCGTGTCTGCAGTTGGAGCTTTTGCACAGTGCGAATATACAGAAAATGTTTTGGGTTTCAGTATTAAGCATTTTCTAAGTGGCTGCCAGATATAGATTTCCTTTAAAGAAAAAAAAAAATTAAAAAATCCGGCTTATGCATCATTTTCTAAGACTACAGAGCAGTACCAGAGTACAGAACCAGTGGCCTCCAGAAAGGAGTGCCTCTTGTAAAACTTCAAATATTTTTCAGCTTTTATAAAATGATTCAAGTTATTGTCCAGAGTGACACCTTGTATTGCCAACACTTTATTCAGCAATGCTGTGTGAAAGGTCGCGACATCTATCTTGTGCAGTAACTTTGAAAATAAAGTGACTCACAACTGCATATCTGACACACCCCACTCTTTGGCCTTCTCTCTTTCCACTCCTATTGCCTTAGTTATCTTGCCAGACTGTCTGTAAATGTGTCTTGGAGACAGATTGCTGTTACATGTTGGCTCAGCTATTTTATCCTCATTTTCTTCAAATGTTTTTTGTCTGAGGATGGGTACATTTGCTCCTGAACGTTGCCAAATAGAAGCAGTTGAGAAGTTGATAAAAGATCTGGGCTAGTTATGCGCGAAGCTATTTATTTAATACGACATTTTTAGGCGCTAAATCACACACGCGTAAATAAGCATAAATCTATAAATTGCCTAGGCATCTTGGACAGGCAAGCCACTTACATTTCTGATTCCCAAAGCAAAATTGATATTTATTAATCAACCTGTCTGCCTCTATAATAAACTTCTGTAGCTCTCAGTGTGTGGCCTCATAAAATGTTTTGTAAAAATATGCTCCTCCCTAAGAGGTTTAGACCAGCTGTTAAGCAAGCCAGCTGAACAGTTCTGCTCAGTTGCAGTCTAATTAGAGTTATGCACATTACTGAATTTTTGCTTTTCAAATCTTGTAGATATAATGCTTCAGTTCACATTAAAAATGTGATACAGAATCTGTGTTGCCCCTCCAGCAACATTCTATCATGTGTGTGCATTAACGTTTGGATTTTCAAAAATACTGATGCAAATCATCACACGGATGTGGAAAACTATTTAACCACAAAAAATATGTGGGTGCTCATAGGAAAAACAGCGTCATTCAGATTATTTAATATCATGGGCTATGCTCACAGCTGAGCAAAGGATGAATTGCTCGTTCTGGCATAGCTTCTTCTCTGCCTGTAGGATAAATTACATCAGTTAAATCCCAGAATCAGTATTTATTTATAAATTAATTCAGGGCTCTTATGGCTGTCGATTTTTATTTTCATTGACCTGTGGTACACTTCTAAAATACTTTCACGTGTATTGAGAAGGCTAATTAAGTGAAAGATATTACTTTTTGTAGCTTTCTAAAGTATTTAAGGCTTTCTGCTTTTGAAAGAGCTGTGGTTGGATGAATCGAATGTGTGCATTTGCAGCCTATATTTTGACCTTTCTTCCCAAACGAGGAACAATTGTAGATTATTTGTCTGGTGATGACAATAGCTAGACATTTTTTAAATGCCTACACCCTTTAGGCAAACTTTAGTTTTTTGCCATTGTATCCAATAGTATCTGGAACACGGAAATAATCAGGCTCCCCATTCCAAGTGAATACACAATCTTTTATAAATTCTTGTATAGTGCCTAAAACTCTGAAATACACTTAAGCAGAAGAACAGAAGCTCTGCCAGAGTCAAGTGACAGAGAAAAAAATGTCATTCATTAGGCAAAACTCCCCTTTAAATCAGTGGAAGAAGAGAATTTAACTCATAAGAATTATAAAAGGGTTGGTTTGTTTATTGCTTGTTTGTTTGTTTGTTTGAATTGAAACATCCTACAGATCATCCTAGGTAGAACTATACCCACCCTATGTGTAACTCTGTCTATTTCTTGAGATTATTACTGGGAAAATTGTGGTGGATACTATCAATCAACTACAAATTTCACAGTAGCAAAAGCTGCATTAGGCACATATTCAATTTAAAATCATGTTTTATACTATGGTGGTGCTTTAGAGTCATATTTTAATTATAACCCTGATTTTAAAACCTCACCAAGAAGGACACAAAATTAAAACAGTTCTTAAAAATGTTATTCAATAACATTTTAAGGCTCTATTGGTTGCTCTGGCTAGAGTTTATCAATGCATATAAAGCAAACCGTCCAGATGTTTAAATGTTACTCAGATTACAGTATATCAGCTATAACAGCCTCCCTCACACTCTGCATAGAAAAGCATTGGGGGAAATTACCTCACTTTCTGAAGGCCAGAACTTTGCAAGGGGTTTGTAATTCATTTTGTTATCTTGCTTTCAAAGGCTATACGCCTTCTTGTAATTTTCCACCAGTTTCAGCTTAAGCGACTTTGTTTACATATATTTCAAGCATTGCTTGAAATTGCCTTTTTTTTTTCTTTCGTGAATTTGCGTTCGTTATGCAGTCTGCCTTGCCACAACGCCACGTTCAGTGCTTCTGTAACTAAAAATGCAGGTCTTTCTCCGCAAGGCGCATTGCACATTCCTAAGTGTGCAGCTGTGGAGGCTGAAACCTAGGCTATGTGCCCTGTCCTAGAAACAGCTGAAATCGTGACTTGCAAAGTCCTGTCTGGTATTCCGCATCTCTTTGCATGGGCAAAGAAACGCGAGATTTAACACGTAGTATTTATCCGTGATACATTACTTGGGATGTGCATTGAGCAGGCAATCAAAGCCAAAGGATTAGTGTGTTCATACACTTATTCCAATGGAAATCCCATAGGTAGGAGTAGCCACATTTTGCTGCTGAGTTGTTGCCTTGAGTTAATGCATTCATATAACACGTTTGTGTTGTCATGTCGCATCCTGAGCTTTCCTGGTGATTTATTGTTCATAATAGATGAGATAATCAAAAGGTATATTGCTTTAGTCCTCTTCAGACAGAGACCACCTGAGACTGGAAGATTATGCTGTCTGCTTATCTCATCTTTAAATCACAACAAATTACCAATACATTTGTGTAATGCATTTGCAACCTGCCATCTTCTTGTTGTCTTCCCACAGCATTACTGTAGGCAGAGTATCTTCTCAGGTAAGTATTGCTTAATCCATTATTTTTAAGGAACTACAAAAGCATAAATGCCTATTATGTACTTGAAAGGAGAGACTTGAAAGCGAGAAATAGACGTGTCAGAGGGCATTTTAACAGAACAGTTTTGGCAGTGGGACGTGCTTAACTGATTAAAATGATGACTGTGGGAGCGTTAGGCAGGTTAGTGTGAGGTAGACAGGCAACTGGAAGCACTCCCCTTATTATCCATTGCATGTGGGGCTTGCTGTAATATGGATCTGTTCTGGATCAGAGCTAGGGCTCACCATAACCCAGACCAACTGCTATCATTAATTACAAGACTGGTAACTGGCTCTAACTGACGACCAGCAGGATCTGGCACTCCTGAGAAGCCTGGAGGTTTTTTTTTTTTCACTTTTTACCTTCACTGAACCTTTCAAGACTTTGAATGGCAAAGAGGAGGGAAGTCGAGAGAACAGATTGTTTCTCTTAAGATCAGAGTTCCCCTCCAATGCTGGGAATGGGATTTTGGCACATTGCTCATTATTTAATTCTCTTGGCTGGAAGCAAGAAGCGTTTTAGAGCTTTCGGTTCAGTTTGCTATCTAGCTGGCTCCCCTAGAGCCATATAACAAATAACTAAAGTCCTTGGAGATGCCTGTTCTGGTGCATCACTGTGTGGAGGGCAAAAATGACTTGTGAAAATCTGGGCATATTAAATCTTTTCTGTATTTATCTGTGGGGGGTGGTGGAGAAACAATCCTTCTTTCAATTTTCATTCTGCTTCTGGGAGGTCTAGGCATGAGATATGGTCCTTACCAGTACGCATGAAAAATAAGCAGCAGTTAATTGCTCACTTTTGTGGCACTTTCTCTCCTTATGATGCTTTTCTAGAAGTTCAGATAACCTTATTCTAGCATCTTCATGGCATCTGGGAGACATGTGAGAAGAAAACCGATGTGCCTGGCTTGGCAAATATCAATTTGCAGAAAGGTGTGGGAGAATCTTTTAGGCTGCTAGATGTATGAATCAAAAGAAAGTATTTCCAGTGAGAGGTGCAGAACAGAAATTTTAAAAATATCTGTTGACTGGGATCCCAAGAGAAAGTTAAATGTAAATGTAATTTAGACAGCAGTATTGACAGCGCTGGAGAAGGCTGAAATGTTCTGATTTTTGATGAAAAAGAAAAGATAAATATTTTGACAACTTCAAGGAACACTTTCCCAATTTCCTACTGGTTAGAGAGCTCAAAAAGTTTCTGTTTTCTTGAAACATTCAGATTAAAATTAAAAACTTCAAAGTGTTTGAAAAGATGCTATTTTTTATTGTTGTCCCAAAAAGCTATAACAATTTTTCTGGATTTTTTTTGATCAGCTCTAGTCTGTCTGTTACCAAAGTATATCCCACTGGCCATATGCTGCCTCAACTCTTTCTCTGGTTTTCAAAGTGCCAAAATCCTCTGCAATGAAAAATTTCCCTCTATAACTCTGTTTCTCATGCTTGTCCTAAGGAATGAGAGTAAAATGGACCGGGGTTGCACTTGAACGGTATTGTTAAGAAAACATGGTGTGATAAATTTTCTCTTATCCTTTGTTAGCATATAATCAATTAATTAATTGAAATATGTTTTAAATATGTAAACCAACATTATATATTCTATTTTAATATTTGCTATATGTTTTTCTTCTTCTGAAGATCTTCTCATAAGTGTAAGAAGAATAACTTCTTGTCCTTGACCTCATATTCCTTTACAGTTCTTTTTCCGGTCAAAACGGATGTAACAGCGCCCTTTATTACTGTTATTGCTAAAATGGACCTTTTCATGTGTCACATTACAATGAAGCATTTGCGTAATCAGTTTTGTTACGGACTCGCACAAGCCTTTCAGCAGAATTCCGTAAGGTTCTGTATCCACCAGCGTGGGGGTAGATCCTCCCTTTTCTATAATGCTTTCTATCACATTACTTCACATTTGTTAATACTTTTATCTTTAGACCGTCCCAGTGCAGTAGAGCATTATTCTTTTCATTTTAAGAGCGAGCAGCTGGCTTGCAAAGAATAATTAAGCTCATGCAGAAGAATTGTAGCAGAATTAAGGGAGGAAGCCTGATGCCTGGTCTGCTGTGGTTTGGGCTGTCCTCTCTCTCCTTTGCTCGAGCAACAGAAATGTGGTGAGTGAGTTCCAGAAACATGGAGACCTCTTCCTTGTTTCTGCACGTAGGAAGCGAGAATTGCAGCCAGTCCTGGATAAAGACATGCTTTTGTTTACCCATCATACTTAGTGGTAGACCATCTTATATTTGGAGGGACTAAGTAGAACCTTTTCCTCCATATTTATTCTCTTCTGCATTTTAGCAAAAATGCAATGCTTTTTTAAACCTGTGTTCAGCACCTAAAGTGTTCGGCAATGTTGTTCTTAATGATTTGCCTCTGAAATCGCTTAACTTCTCAACTGATATTGAACTGTGGGTCCTTTCTTCATGAGCTGTGAGGATCACAGCTAGGAAAGCCAAGGGCCGGGGTAAAGAGCAAGAGCTGAAATGAAAAGCGGCAGTAGTCATTATCTGTCATATTTGTTTGTTCTCCACATGTGGGTTATGTTCTTTAACAAGCATTAAAATGTCAGGTGGGAGTCCCTGCAAGGGGTGACAGGGGCTGCTCATGTGAGAGATGGCCCAGCCAAGAGCAGAATACGGCTGGAGAGTGTCACAGCTGGGAGTGGGGAACTGCTGCTTTGGCAGAGGCTTGGAAGGGTGACCAAAGGCAGCCCTGGCTCTGAGATGACCAAGAGGAGCACGTGGGCTGCGGGGACTCTGCTGCTGCTCAGAAATGTGCTGGGTGGGCTCAACCCGTGCAGGTAACTATGTGCCTGCCTGCAAGGAGGTGGTGGCATGAGGTTAGTTTATAGCTATCCTGGTTGATCTCACCACTTGTAATTCTTTAATGTTTCGTAGTTCAATGACACTCGGCTTCTTGTGCACGAGCGTTGTCTGGAGAGCCTGGGTAAGGACAAGGGCTGGGCACGTTCACCTCAAACTGTTAGAAGACACTGGGTCAGAGGAGTCCATGTGTTTCACTGATACAGTGGCTATAACTTGTGGTGATTCTGCTCAAGCTGACTTTTTAATTTTGCTCTTGGGGCTGATAAAGAGAAAGTGAAATTTAAGGAGGGCTTTGAAAACGAAGGCAGCTTGTAATCAGACAGGAATAAAATAATGTTTATGATAGGATGATATATAATCCCATGCTTGTGCCTGCCACTGTTTTTTGGGGTTCTTTTGTGACTAGCAGTGAGATAAACAGCTCATTAAAGGCTACCTCACTTGCTGTGGCTAGAAAAAGATCATATGGAAAGGATATATCTCAGTGGTCTTTGCGGGTAGGTAAATGGATGTTGGCAGCCCTCCTCGCCTGCTCTGGACAGACAGAAAGCTGTGACTGGCACAGGACTCAGTTATGGAGAGTGCATGCCACCTCTGCTTGGCGTTGGCCAAGGCAAACCCTGTAGCCACCTGCTGGGAGAGAGAGGAGATTTGGGGCTCCCAGACAGCATGCAGATCCTCTGATTTCCTTTATGGATGTTACCAAGTCAATTTTTGTGCCTTACTTCATCCCTTTCTGAAAGAGATAATATTCCGCCATCACACAGAATTATTTGTAATTACAAAGAAAAAAAAAGGAACTTAAGTACTACAGGCGGGATGGGAGGCATATACACAGTGCACATACACATAAGTGTTTTCACACTGGATTCAGTTTTGTTCAGGATTATATTTGGCAAGTCGCTTGCAAAATGCACTGGTGACACACATAAGCACTGCTTGCAATGTGTGGTTCCTTCTTTCTTTCCCCCCCCCAAGGATAAATTTTGTAGTTTATATTATTTCCTGTGGGAGTGCTTGCCATGCAAATACATAACGGTACTACATACACGGTGCTTTGATTTGATACAAGAATCTGAGCAGCAAAATGGCACATCTGAGGATTTTGTACACCATTTTGGCTGCGATTTCTTAACATAGCAGGAAGCAACTTAGAAATTTCTATCAGAAAGGTGAAGCAGGAAACAATTTCTGCTGAACTAGGGACAAAGACAAAAATAAAGTGGCATTTTTCAAGTTTTTATTTATTTTTAAGGCTGCTAATGGTTGTTATATTACTTGTGTGACTCACTAAAGTTTCCTATGCACCAGCAGAAACTGGACTGGAAAATCAATTTCTAAAATCAAAATTAAGTACCATAATTAGGTTTGTCTCCATTCCAAGGCTTAACAAATAAAAGAGGAAAAAGAACTGCCTAAATTTAAAACATTGTCTCTCATGCTATTATATTGTAAAGTGCTAGAATTGTAATGTGCTGAGTCTCAGCGTTTAGCATAGGACATATTTAATTTCCATTTCTCGTGCTTCCACAGTTAAAACTCTATTTCATGAAGTTATGTAGCACAACACCTCATCCTTTCTTCTCTTGACCTGTTGCACCACACGTAGCAGGTTGAGTGCCATCTACCACATCAAATAATAGAAGAGTAGAAAAATAGAAGTGATAATTGCACAGCAGAAGGCAGGTACAGAATTTTTGAGGCCTCACACTTAAATGAAATCTACAAGAGGAAATGCTTATATTTTATTTCTTTACTGCTCTAAAGTCCTGTGACATTGTGTATCATGCCCTCTGCTAGAAGACAGTTCTGCCATACATCAGAAAAGGTGACAGAGGAGATGTCTGCATGCCGTATCTTGTGTTTTAAGAGGAAATTAGACCTGGGGCAAACTTGTAATGTCACAGCTGGGTTTCTGAAAGCATAAATTCCAAAGAGAAAAGATTTGGCACAAGAAATATTAAGGGAGTAGAAAAATTTAAATTGGAAGGGAAAAGCATGAACCTCTGCCATCCTTAATACACAGCATTTTGTTTTCACTTCTTTTTTAGATTTTCATCCCATATTCCGTCATCTTGTGCTTCTTTTATTTTTCTTTTTCTTTTCTGCAACATTTCTTTGTCATGACATATGACTGTTCTCAGAATCACTATGCTCTATTCCAGCCACTGACTTAGATGCTCCAAGAAAGCATTTAGCTTTTAAGCAACCCAGGTTTCCTCGTCTTTAAAATCCAGGATTAAGTGATAGAATTTTAAAATTTCTACCATAAAAAAAAAAAAATTCTGCTATGAAACATCATAACTGGTAGAAAATGTCATAAGTAGAAACTTACATACTCGGCACTAGTGAGGCCCCACCTCAAATACTGTGTTTAGTTTTGAGCTCCTCAGTACAAGAAAGACACTGAGGTGCTGGAGCGTGTCCAGAGAAGGGCAACGGAGCTGGGGAGGGGTCTGGAGCAGGAGTCTGGTGAGGAGCGGCTGAGGGAGCTGGGGGTGTTCAGCCTGGAGAGAAGGAGGCTGAGGGGAGGCCTTATTCGTCTCTACAACTACCCAAAAGGAGGTTGTAGCCAGGGGGATGTCGGTCTCTTCTCCGAAGTAACAGGTGATAGGACAAGAGGAAACGACCTCAAGTTACGCCAGGGGAAGCTTAGTGTGGATATTAGGAAAACTTTCTTCACTGTAAGGGCTATCAAACATTTGAACAGGCTGCCCGGGGAACTGCTTGGCTCACCATCCCTGGAGGTATTTAAAAGACAGGTAGATGTGGTGCTGAGGGACATGGTTTAGTGGTGGTTTTGGCAGTGTTAGATTAAAGGTTGAACTTGATGATCTTAAACATCTTTTCCAACCTATATGATTCCATGATTCTATTCTATGATAATCTTTTGTCTGTATTGTAACTGCAACAGAGTGGGTTCTGCCCTGGCCAAAAGAGAAGTCGGAATAGGTTTTGGTGGTGCTGACTTGGGTAACTACCCCTTTTGTAAGAGTGGCCATGGGCCTGTTGCAATAGGAGGAGGAATATTTTTCCATTTGCCTCTGTTTATAGCAAAGAATGAAAAATCAAGTCCTTACAAAACCTTAGGACTTCCATCTGCTTCAACTCCTGTAAGATCTGAATGCCTAAAATTCATATATTCTGGATGGAATAGCAGAAATTAAGGTTCCTGCCTTTCCTAGTATTCTGGTCATTAAATAACTTGTCTTGGCATCATGTAACTGTGTAAGACAATTAGTTGTGTTGAGGACGGGAAATGATTGCTTGTACAGCCAGCCAAATCAATATCTGTTGTTTCCTAGTAGTAAAAAAAAAAGAAAGCTATCTACCTTAGTTTCACATCATCAGCTCTGTTCCTGTATCCACAGCTGCGCCAAGTGTTAACATATAAACCTTGAAGCGAGCTGATGGTCTTAAATCTTTGGTATTTCATTTTTAACTTGTTCCATCTCCTGCCCATTTCACTGGAAACAGAGTTCTGCAAACCCTGGATGACTAATCTTTTCATCTGTCCTCCTATTCGTACAAGAAAGGCATTATTTATGACTGATCTGTATTTGTATTTTAAATGGCCCTGTCATCACATTTTATGACTACTGTGTGTATACACTCAGATAGAGGTAGGAGAGAAACAGAATCTACAGCTAACATCTATCTTCACCACAGGTGTGTGAGGGGGAGGTTGACACCCCACGTGTGCGCCGTGAGAAGTTATCCCTTAACAAGAGAAGATTAATGCCCTGTCTAAAGCTAAGCTGCGCTCCTTCCCGTGTGCTGCTTAAGTAAAACAGCAATGTTAAAATTGAAAGAGGAGGCTGACCGTCAGAAATACTGGTGATACTCGGTGCGTACAAACAGTTGGCAAGGTGTTTGAAACGACCATCTGTTTCGGTACTGAGCATCAATTGCCGTTGCTTGCAATGTTGGGGAGCCGTGTCATAAAAATAATAGGATTCAACACCATGGTTGCTTTATGCTTATACCCATGCGTCCACTTGTGGTAAGACCAATTCTTCTCATAGAGGCATGAGAACGCAATTTAATGTATAGTATAGAAGTGGTTTGGTTTACTGAAATCCATCCACTCATTCGCAGCAAGAAGCCCCTTGTAAATTTTGCTCTTAACTGATTATCTCCTGTCTGCGATAATATTCCTGCTCAATTGCATGCATCTCTCTGCCCTTGTAATGTAGCACTTCAGTGAGCAAGCTAAAGTACATATTACTCCTGTGAGCAGACAGCAGCTGGGATCTCCAGTTCTTCTAAAGCAGCTCGGCTTGTAGCACTTCTGTAAAAGGCAGGCTTCGTTATGGTTACAGTAAAACATTAATAATCATAAAATCCCGAGGTAGCAGTACAGACCTAATAAACCTGCTATTGACAATGTATGGCAGACTACTGCGTGATGGAGCTGTAAGAAAATGGCTTGTAGTCTGGCCATTGCTATACTCTAGGGTTTGGATAGATCTGCAAAAGCATGCAAATAGTTAAAATACATTTCTGATTAGAATCAGAATCAAGTATTTGGTGAGATTTATTCTTCCTGATCTAACATTTTCAGTGGGTGGAGAAAATTACCTCCCTATTGCTTTGTCATTATTCCTTAAATGAACAATGTAGACTATTTTTTTTCCTTTAAGTGGGATGAATTGTGTCTTTTTATCACTCCCTATTTTTCCCGAATAAATAGTTCAGTAAAGCTGCTAATGTTGATGATAGAAGTCATAAAAAGGAGGTTTTATTGTTTAATGACTGTTTCCTTCGATTTTTTCAGCAGCTGAATATACATAAGACTATATAAATAGTTGCTTGAGAGAATGTACCCTTTTTTGGTTGTAGTGCAATGATTTCAAATTATACTTATTCTCTTCATAAAAGCATGGGAGCAGAGTGGGAGAGGTGTTCCACTGCTTAGGCATATAACATGTACGATTATTTTTTTTCTGTTCTTTTGACTTTAACATTTACAGTGTTGGCTAAGCTGTGTAATGGTGTTGCTTCTCCTTTTCTGCACTTTTTTTCCCCCATCCATGTTTCGCCACAGTGATATCCCAGCTAGAAATAAGATCTCTGATTTCTTCCTAAATTTTTCAGGCCATATTTCTTCCTTCTCCTCCCTTCCCTCCATTATAGGG
Source organism: Stercorarius parasiticus (assembly GCA_013396915.1). Lineage (NCBI taxonomy): Eukaryota > Metazoa > Chordata > Aves > Charadriiformes > Stercorariidae > Stercorarius > Stercorarius parasiticus. The sequence continues at coordinate 188,796 of VWZL01004598.1, forward strand.
CACTCTGTCATCCCACAAATGCGGAGAGTGGTACGAGTCTGCTACGAGGCGTAGTAAAGGTTTTTGCACCTTGGAGGTTCCACCTTACCATCTGCTCAGGGAGTTGGAGCGATGCTATGGACAGAAAGCTCTTCTATATCAATCGTACTCCAGATGACACATGATTTGACTCTTTCTTGTGGTCTTATAAGTTTCTGACTGCCAGGATTAACCCAATGTCTGAATTGAAAATAATTAGAAACTATTCTCTTCCCAGAAATATTACCCAATATTTTGTTAGAAGGTTTTAGATGTCAAGCAAAAACCAAACACATACCTCGGAGTTTCCTTGACAAAAAAGTCACTATCTAAGAATTTCAATTTAGTTAACGAACTTACCATTTTAAAATGTGTTGAAGGAATTCTTTGAACTCTGTCATCTTAACAGAATTCAGCAGTATATGCCTTCAGGCTCAAAGCTTGGGCAATGCCGTCGAGCTCCAGTAACTTGGATGTTCCGTGTAAGTTGTAAGCGGGAGTGGAATATTTTCCCTTTTGAATTCGTGTACCCTGGAGAAAATAGTTTCAGCCATTCTTTGAAAATCCTGGGGCAGAAAAAGTGTTTCCTTGGCCCCAAGAGCCCTACACTAGATTGCTATGACTGTATTTCCTTTGCCGTGCATCTATTAATTTTGATTTGCTCTTTACCACAGAATAGCAGAGCCGAAATTCTTCTTGCGTGTGTGCATCCCGAATGCGATCCTGCACAAGGGACAGCAGCGGTTATCCCACGTGTTGGTATCTCCACAACTGTAGGTGGGAGGGCAAGGATTTGTCTTATAATGCAAATTGCTATCAAATAGCTATAAACCCTGTAAGTTTACAGCTTCGATGCTGCCTCTGGCTGGGAGGAACATCTGGTTAGTCATATGTCTGGAGCCAAAAGGGTATGTTTCTGCTTATTGTTTAGAGATTATAACTGAAGAGAGGTGCAGGGGTTAAAGCTGAAGTATGTGACAAAAGGGAAATAGTACGTTGCTGTTTCACTGCAAAAATAGGCATTCATAAGCACTTCTCAACTCCTAATGTAAAATAACTTGCAATTAAAGGAAGAGGAAAAAGCAAGCTTAGGTAGGGCAGAAGTAAAAGATTAATGTGGAAAAAGAAAAAGTCAGTTTTCTACTGGAACAATTATCAAAGAAAAACAGAAGTCCTTGAGTGAGTCTTAAATCCTTTAGCAAAGCATGTATGACATCAGCAAGCGAGCTGAGCCGCTATGATGTCTTTCTGCTGCGAACTGAAACTAGGTAACAAAAATATCTCTGGATAGATCCCAGCCCCCTAGATCAAAGTAAAATCCATTTCCCTTTCATATCTTAATTGCACTGAAACACGTAAAGCACCTGTTCCTTCACCTTAACAGTTAATATACAGTTCTATTTTTGGCACTTCTGTACCCCTTTCCTTCCTGCAGTGCCGTGTATCTCATATTTGAACTGCTGCTGCTTCTGTTGCATGCCGGCAAACCCGAGAGAACCAAGGAGTTAAATTTCAGCACAGGAGAAGAGGAGGTGAGCTGTCTGCTACAGTAGTTTACTGCAGCTTCCTTTCATACTGACACATATGTAGTTTGTGGTGACAGTGCTAAAGAACTGCAGACAGGCACTTAGCAGACTGGATGTGAGCTGGATGCAAAGATGCCTCACCCTGGACTTCCTGCTGGCAGTATGTAAATACACCTGCAGACTGGCCACACTGGGTTGTTGCTTGTTATTTTTTTTTTTTTCCAGAAGGCAGCATGAGAGGACCTGACAAAGCAACAGCATAGTTGGGAGACCTTAACCAGCATTAGATTTGTGTCTCAGTTGTGGGGGAAGTTTTTTTGGTTG